>CM060950.1:389881180-390199477 GCA_030765055.1 Mantis religiosa
AGCTTCATGGAGACGATTGCGAATGGTCCTCGCCGATACCCCAGGAGCAACAGTGTCCCTAATTTGCTGGGAAGTGGTGGTGCGGTCCCCTA
Source organism: Mantis religiosa (assembly GCA_030765055.1). Lineage (NCBI taxonomy): Eukaryota > Metazoa > Arthropoda > Insecta > Mantodea > Mantidae > Mantis > Mantis religiosa. The sequence continues at coordinate 389,881,273 of CM060950.1, forward strand.
CGGCACTGCGTAGGATCCGACGGTCTTGGCGTGCATCCGTGCGTCGCTGCGGTCCGCTCCCAGGTCGACGGGCACGTGCACCTTCCGCCGACCACTGGCGACAACATCGATGTACTGTGGAGACCTCACGCCCCACGTATTGAACAATTCGGCGGTACGTCCACCCGGCCTCCCGCATGCCCACTATACGCCCTCGCTCAAAGTCTGCCAACTGCACATACGGTTCACGTCCACGCTGTCGCGGCATGCTACCAGTGTTAAAGACTGCGATGGAGCTCCGTATGCCACGGAAAACTGGCTGACACTGACGACGGCGGTGCCCAAACACTGCGCATCTATCGCAATTCGACGGCCAGCACCGCGGTTCCTAGTGTGTCCGCTGTGCCGTGCGTGTGATCATTGTTTGTACAGCCCTCTCGCAGTGTTCGTAGCAAGTATGGTGGGTCTGACACATCGGCGTCAATGTGTTCTTATTTCCATTTCCAGGAGTGTATTTTATACTTTCTTTTATGTTTCAGAATCTTTCATCAATTAAAATGCTCCACGTGTAAACATTTATGACCAATTAGTTCTAATTTTGAGAAAAATTTCATGAATAATTATTAAAGAGACTCATTGCCATTTTAGAAATATTTTAACCACGTTATCCTTTATTAATTATTTTCATAGCCTGATATGGATATTCAAAAGGTTAAAATGATTATTTTTCTTTTCTAGCATAGCTTCATTTGAATTTTAAAAAGACTCCAATGTGCGGCTTTTCAATATGGTCTGTTAAAGGCAGAATAAAACGCTTTGATCGTGGGACATTTTAATTAACACAATTAAATTAATTAAATCCTGAACATATATATTCATAAATGTAAAACAGATGCATTTGTCTGATTTAAATTTACAATGTTATCGTTACATTACACTGATCAAAATTCAGGTCGCCTAAATGGAAGTGCTGGTGTTTAGGTTTTGCCACTGTTATGTGCATTTTGGTTCCTTAAATAGCATTTTATGAAAGCATAACCTCATATATGCCACACTTCCTAGTTTGCAATAACAAAAACAGCCATAACGCTACATAAAAGAAGCTCAACTTGATTCATATGAATTTGAATGCAACCTAGAAAGCTGATATCACTTAATTGTGTACCTACACCAGCATAATAAAAGGATGGGTATGTTGGTTATTACCAAACTTCAGTGTAAAATTCTTATAAGTGTCAGCAGTGTCACTGGCACCTCATCTCGGCACAGCACCAACGTCTTGGCTGCACACAGTCCGTGAACAGGCGTCTTCTGGTCCAGCATCATGTTCCTGGTTCGCTGACTTTCCAGTCGCGCCGTCACCACCACCTCGCTTCTCGTGGGGACAACCACGTCTTCCTTTAAGATGACCCTGCAGATTCCAAGGCGCTCTTCGGGTTGCCGGAGTGTGACCTCTTTTCCATTGAGCCACAGGACCTTCCTGCCGACGTCGACCGTCGCCTCACTACAAGCCGCGCTATCGCGACCGAGTTAGGGGACTTTGGGAGGGGCAATAGTACCCTACCAGCCATTAGTAACCTTCAGCTTTCTGGACAACTACACTCTATTTGCCCTAAGTGTGTACGGACGTATGCCAAGCACAACTTTTAGAGCAAGCGAAACTGTGAAGCGGAAGTACAAATAGTTAATTATAATTTTGAGTGGAACTAGTACTCAATGCTTTACTTATTGCTAGTAGTTGTGTGTTTGTACGAGAAGTCAGTTTGGCGGAGTGCTCAGTTCCTCAAAGTAGTGCACAGAAACATAAGAGTAGAAATCCTCTAAAATTTGGTGAAAGGGCTACTGTATTAATCTCGTTCAACTTTTTCTTTTAACTTTAAGGCGCCATGGCAGTGAAAAAGTTAACTGAACTGATGTTTGAAGCTGGTGTATCTGTGAATATTGCTTCATATGTGAAAACCAAAATTGAACAAACAGGAAATGCAAAACCCCTTAAAAATAAAATGGAGCTTCCATTTACTGTTTTAGGGCAAATGATTCATTTTCATAAAAGTGTTGTTTGCTTGTAAGTGTATAGTTTCTTTCTAAACAATGTGACACCCACTACAGATAGAGTAGGCACTTGCTTTAGCAAGTTTATGATCACATAATTATACTACATCGTTTTTATTTAACAGTTTCTTTAATTACTTCATTTAGTTTATTTAGTTAATATGAGCCAGGGGCTTTTCCTAACTCTATGCTGCTTCTGTCAAAGATATGATGGTTACGACAGCTGACAGCAGAGAACGTCAACACATGTTTATCGGTGAAGTTATACAGACTGCAATCTTTATGTGCATCCTCACTTTAAGCTCAGAGGGAATATAAGTACAGATAACCCGTTGTTAGGACTGATTATATTTAATGTTAATTAAAACGACGGTTACAGACAGACAAATCAAAATAGAGGGAGAGGTGAGAAATGGAGTGGTTGTGGAAAGAGCATTGGTATATTAGAGTTGAATTCTCATCCTAGAAGAGAGAAATATGTTAAGGTAATGCTTAGAATATTAAGAATTGCTGCCTAGGCTAACAGCCTTAAGAATAACTTGTGAATGACATTTATTAGGAGAGGTAAGGAGGATAACAGAGATATATATTGTTTGACTGAGAAAAGGGGTATATAAGGTAAAAGGATCACGCAGTTATACTGCACACAGAACCAATATCCCATATGCATGTAGAATGAAAATGAGCAAATCATCAAAGTTGAATATAAAGAAATTAACTGACATGAAGAAAAGTATTTAATGTTCAGAAATGGCTTAGTAAGGATAGGTAAGTATATGGTGATAAGTATATGGAACTGCACAGTGTAAATAGCCCTAAGGTGGGAGAGAAAGTACAATTCAAGCACTTCAGCGTAAGATGAAAAATATAAAGAGTATGGCAGGCAAAATGCCTGGGCTAAAGGACACGCCATATTTTCTTGTAAGTACGATAGCATGAATGAATGAAAAAAATTATAAAAATTAAGGCGGAAAGAAATCACTCATAGAGCGTGAAGCCGTAGTCGATCATGTAATTGACATAAATTTATAAATGTTTCTAGATTTCTGGAACGTTTAAACTCTTTTAACAGTTTTCTTATTGTTAAATTCCCAAGCAGTTCAATTTTAAGAATACAATTTTATTTAGTAAGCCAAATTAGTAATTCAATGATATTTCTAGGTTATGCCTTTGTGAAGCAGCGGAGGGTTCTGAACCTCAAAATCCATGTCTAGGTTAATATATTTCTTCATAAGCACTATATACATCATATAGTTTGCCATTTCTCTTAAAGTTATTTCCAAATAAAAGGAAATCAACGTGTACTCAGAAGTGAACACGCGTTTAACCAGGAGAACAGAATGAACCTTTAAAACTAAATATATACAGTGTTAAATTTTTGATTAATTAGAGCCAACTGAAAAATTCAATGCCATGGCCGGGATTTGAACCACGGATCTACTGGTTTCCGTCCAGTCGCTCTGACCCTTGAGCTACCATGGTCAACGTGCCTTCCTGACATTAAATTCTCCAATTGACTCATTATATTTCCCGGTGGACCACTTAAGGTTCTCATATTTGAGACAACTACTTGTGGCGACTTACTATTGTAAGTACTTAATTACCAGGATTTTTATCGTAGATTGTTTTTAATGTAAATTTATATTGAGGAATTAATCCTTAAAGAATTAAGGATCAGTAGATCCGTGGTTCAAATCCCGGCCATGGCATTGAATTTTTCAGTTGGCTCTAATTAATCAAAAATCACCCATATACCAGAGTAATGTATTTAAAAGGATTAATTCTTTAAGGATTAATTCCTCAATATAAATTTACATTAAAAAATATACAGTGCTACTGACATTTAGATTCTCAAAATTTTTTGTTGCATTTTTAAATCGTTTATAATGCTTTTTGTTGACTCCCTCATGTTTCGTACATTAATAATGCTTCAAATTCTCAGCTTTATATATTTCTGAAGTATTATATTTTATATGGTTTACATCACGCTAGGCAGCTCAAAGAGAAAAAAATTACATTAAATGGCCACTCAAAAATGATTACTCCTCAACCAAAGGTACTCCAGTGCAAGCAGGCATGCGACGATGCAATCATCCACATTAGGCAACGTTCCCACTTATTGCGACCACATGGAAAGCACTTAACCAAAATGAGTTTTATTGGGTTCTTGAGTAGGCTCATTTTTCGCTTGGATACATTATCTATCATTTTTGGATATAAATAAATATTCATTAAAAGTTTTACATACTCTCGGAGTATTTTAGATAAGTACTAGAAATGAGAAAAAGGAATATATAATATTAACAACGTGCATTTAGTAAACATCACCCTCTTTCTCCAAACGTTTAGACCTGTCCAAGCGGTTTCTCACAATTTATCCTTCCCAGTATTTACATCACCATTCCGCCAGTCATTTGAAAGGTGTAAAAGACGAGTAACTCGTACTAGCTTTCATTCACAGTAAATGTGAGAGTATATTCATTTAGCATGAACAATTGCGATCTTGTGCTCTGTTTCTATGTTCTGAACATTAAGTGGGCGCTCCAAAAGGTTTTACCCATATCAAATATATTCATTGATATGAAGGCATGTCTTAGGGATACTTTGACACCTAAGTGCTCAAATCATGGTTACTTCTTTTCAAATATCTCAAAACTTTATTTTCCATAGTTTTGCTCTTAACAGCTCGGAATAAGTGGTTTCCTTAGAAACTATCAAGACAGCTAAATCAAATTTTAGGAGTGATAAGAGCAGCCTCTAAGTACTATTGTGGATATACTTTCCTGTTAATAAAATGTTTGGATATTTTAAGTAAATTACTGTTAATAAACTTCAATCTAAGGAAGGTCTATTGAAAAATATATGCCATTTTTATTATAAACCAAATTATTGCATAAAATTACATTCAAGGAACTCGTGCATTTACATCCTGTAAAAATTTCAGTTTGATATTCTAAATATTTTCTGAAATATTAGGTGATGAATATTGTGACTTTGTGGGTTCGTGAAATTAAAAGTCCAATTGCACAAACTCAAAATGTTCTTTATTTCCACCGAATTACAGTTGGAACACTTGCGATTACACAGAATTACTTACCGCACACCATTACAATTCGCCAATTCGTCTGTCAGAGGTCCACCCTACACTCCCAAGTACGTACAACTCCTCTGATACACGTACACAGTCTTCCAGTCCATCCACTAGCACGGCGCTCTTCACAGTTGCTCGCCAATAATTCAACTGATTCGCCAACTGCAGCCCCTTTTTATAGGAATATCGCTGTGTCTGGAAGTCTCGCGGTTCAGTAAATCATCCCGAAGTTTCCAGACGGCAGGGGGAGGGAAAAGAGATGGCTAGTGATGTGTTTACAACCATCCCCATGTTAGCGCTACAAGATAAATGGGTAGGCGTATCCGAAAGCTTCCCGGTCCTCACTCAGCCGCCAGTTGGTCATGCCTTCAGATAATTGGGTGACACTGCTCTCTCCTCAAAGCTGGTCGGCCCGAACAGCACCATCGTAGCGGGCCAGGCGATCCAGGTGTACCACCAACATCTTTCCTCGGGGCACATTCTGGATGCGGTAGACCAAGTCGTTAATCCTCTTCACCACACGGTACGGTTCTTGCAAAGGCTGCTGATGCTTCGGGCAGCGTCCCTTGGTCCGGGTAGAACGGTACAACCAGACCAGATCACGTTGCTGGAACCCTTGGCTGTTGGCTTGCCTGTCGTATCGGGTCTGAATGTTCTGGCGCGCCATCTCGTGCATGTCTTGGAGGTGATCCACCAGGTTCTAAACATACTTGGTCGCTGGCTGTTTCGCCTCCGGAGTGTTTCCAAAAGCCAGGTCACAAGGGACTCCTAACTCTCGGCCGAACATTAAGCTGGCTGGCGTCATCCCAGTTGTGTCGTGTGTAGACGAGCGGTAGGTCAGCAGGAACAGTGGCACCTTGACGTTCCAGTCCCACTGATGGCTGGCCACGACATTCCACAGGTGTTCCTCTAAGGTCTTGATGTACCTTTCGAACATGCCATCCGACTGGGGCTGTAGAAGTGTTGTGCGAATCTTGTTAACCCCAAGTCTTTCTAGTGCCTCCTGCATCAGGTTGCACTCAAAATTGGTGCCCTGGTCGCTGTGCAGCTGAAACGGCACCCCAAATCAGCAGAACACTTGCTGCACGAGGCAGTCTGTGATTGTTTTTGCCTCTTGGTTCGGGATGGCATACACCTCCGGCCCCTTGGTGAAGTAGCCCACGACCACCATTAAGTACTTGTTGCCTCGGTCGGACACTGGGAATTGCCCAGCTATGTCAACAGCGATCCGTTCGAATGGCACTCCGACGTTGTACTGCTGCATGCGACCCCGGTTCCTAGTCTGGGGGCCGCGACTCGCCGCGCACACGTGACACTGACGGCACCACCTCTCAGCGTCTGCTCGCAGCCTCAGCCAGTAGTAGCGCTGCCGTAGTTTGTCAATCGTTTGATTCGCTCCCAGGTGTCCTCCTGAAGCACCGGCGTCCACTTCCTCCAAGACTTCCGGGACCTTACTCCGGGGAAGTACCAACTGTTCTCTCTGCGTCTTCCCATCGGCTGATTCCCATACCCGGAAGAGCACGCCCTCTCTGATCTTCAACGAGTCCCATTGGGCCCAGTAGGACTTGTATGTTATGCTCCTCGATGCGATGTCCTCCCAGGTTGGGTTGTCCCTGCCTCCACTTCCCTCAATAATGACCCCAAGTCTGCGTCCGCCAGCTGCTCCCTCCTCAGGCCTGCGCTATCTCAGCCGTCCGCAGGCACTACCGTGACTACTCGGACTGCTGCGGTATGCTCCTTCTCTTCCACTCTTGTGCACTGGCCGCACTCTTCTGGACAGGGTCTTCGGGACATATCGTCTGCGTTACCGTGGCTCTTCCCTCTGCGATGTTCCGAAGTGAAGTCGTACTCCTGCAGCCGCTGGACCCAACGTGCTGTCTGGCCTTCCAAGTTGTAAAAGCGCAATAGCCAGGTTAGGGCGGAATGGTCAGTCTTCAAGTGGAATGGCAGACCGTACAGGTACTTGTAGAAGTGCTCCAAGGTGTTTACTACCGCCAGTAATTCTCGTCGGGCGAGGCAGTAGTTCTTCTCTGCCTTGGATAGCGTCTTGCTGTAGTAGGCTATCACCCGTTCATGGCCGTCCTGGATCTGCGATAGGACAACTCCAATGCAATGGTCGCAGGGGTCGGTGACCACAATGAAGGCGTCACCCGGTTGTGGGAAACCCAAAATTGGAGCACTGCACAGGGTCTTCTTCAAGTGCTCGAAAGCGACTTCGGCGTCCTCCGTCCACACATAAGGCCGTTGTTCCTCTGTCAGGCGAGTGAGGTGTTTGCCAATGTTGGAGAACTCCTTTATGAAGCTTCGGTAATAACTGCACAGCCCCAGGAAACTGCGCAACTCTTTCTTATCCTTTGAGGGAGGCCAGGCTCTCACAGCCTGTGTCCTCTCCGGGTCTGTGGCCACTCCGGTTGCTACGACTATGTGGCCCAAGTGGTTTACTTCCTTGCGGAAGAGCTGGCACTTCTTCACGTTTAGCTTCAGGTTGTTCGCCCGCAGTCGCTGTAGCACCTTGCTCAGATTCTCGAAATGGTCCTCAAAAGTCTTACCGACAATGATGATGTCGTCCAGGTATAGCAGGCAGGCGTCGTAAGTTATTCCTCTCATCACTGACTCCATAAGGCGTTGAAAGGTAGCTGGTGCGTTGCAGAGGCCAAACGACATAACTGTGAACTGCAAGAGGACCTGGCCTGTCGAAAACGCAGTCTTCTCCTTGTCTCTCGTGTCTAGAGCTACCTTCCAGTAGCCCGACTTCAGGTCCAGGGTCGAGAACCACTGTGCACCAGCTAGCGTGTCCAGGGTGTCGTCAATCCGGGGTAAGGGGAAACAGTTCTTCCGGGTGACAGCGTTCAGCTTCCTGTAATCCACGCAGAAGCGCAGCTCGCCGTTCTTCTTCGTCACCAAGACTACAGGGAACACCAAGGGCTGTCAGACTCTTCAGTCACTCCCCTGGATCTCATGTCCTCCAGCATGTCTCGTACCGCCCCTTGCTTCGCCAGCGGAACGCGTCTAGGTGGTTGCCGAATAGGCCGAGCGTCCCCGGTGTCCATGCGGTGAAGCACTTTGTCCGTGCGGCCGTAATCACTGTTACCTTGGCTGAAGACGCGCTGGTATCGTCTCAGCAGCTGTCGAACTTTCTCCAACTGCTCTGCGGTCAGGTGGTCGGCCGCCCTTTCCAGTAGGCCTTCTAGCCGGGGCCCTAGGTGTTGCGCCGGCACGGGTCCTGTGTCTTGTCGATTGCTATTACGCTTACCACGGGCTCGCACGTTCCCAACTCCGTCCCGACCTGGACGTCGTGATCGGTCTCCGTTGGATTTAGCAGTGTCACTGGCACCTCCTCTCAGCACGGCAGCAATGCCCTGGCTACACATAGTCCGTGTACAGGCGTCTTCTTATCCAGCATCAAGTTCCTGGTTCTCTGGCCTTCCAGTCCCGCCGTCACCACCACCTCGCTCCTCGCGGGGACAACCACGTCTTCGTTCAAGGCGACCCTGCAGATTCCAAGGCGCTCTTCGGGTTGACGGAGTATAACCTCTTCATCGTTAAGCCGCAGGAGCTTCCTACAGACGTCGACCGTCGCCTCGTGGCTCCTGAGGACATCCAGTCCCAGAATCACCTCCTCAGCCACCTTCGCGACGAACACCCACAATGGCACGGCACTCCATCCCAAGGTCAGCTTCAGCAGAGCCTCCTTCTCCACAGGCAAGGTGTCGCCCGATGCCATCATCAGCTGGCATGGTCGGCTTGGCTTCTTGGATGGCAAACCTTTGGCTATGTCGGGTCTGATGATGGTCACGGCTGCCCCGCTGTCCACCAGCACGCGGCACGGTTCGCTCTTACCCAACCATCCGCGATAAGGCTATCATCCATCCGCCGGCTGACGGCGCGCAGTGTTACTCGAGGGGATGGTGGTGATGGCGCCGGCATGCTCTCGCCACGGTGGCCCTTACTCGTTTCCCGGCTGCTCTTCCTGGTGTGGGCAGTCTCTCTCCAGGTGTCCCGACTGTCCACATCCCCAACACAGGCCACTGTGTCTTCGCCGGCGTCCCTCGGCTGGCCTTCTGTCTCCGGTGTAGCGCAAACTCGTCATCCTTGACGTCGCGGTAGCCGTAACCTTGGCCGCCTCCATCCTCAATGCTGCCGTCAGCGCCTAGTCAATGGTTTTGTAGTCGCCGAGCATTAGGCGTTGACGTATCTCGGTGTCTCGTACCCCGTCGACAAAGGCGTAGGTGGCTTCCCGGGATACGAAATCCGGTGGCAGGTCAACCAAGGCCTTGCTCGTCGGCTGCTCAATCGCCAGAGTGAACTCCTGCAGCGTCTCCCTTGGCTGTTGCGACCATGTCTTCAGCTGACTGCGGTAGGCTGCGTCTAGGCGGTGGTTCCCGAACCGGTTCTCCAGGGCTTCCCAGATGTCCTTGGCAGCCGCCACTGTCTGGAACACGTTTAGGACTTCTGCGGCCCGTCCCTGGAGGCTCGCTATTAGCTGCGCAGCCTCTTCCTCCGGTGACCACTTATTATGCCTGGCCACCGTGTCGAACTGTCGGTTGAAGACCTCGAACGTTGACGCGACGTCGTACTTAGGAGGTTTGACGCGCGCAGATGTTGTGCCGCGTCCCGGCGCGTCGGTCTTCAAATCCTTCAACCTCCTGCCAACGACGTCCTCCACCATGGCGTTCAGGGACTTGACGCTACAGTCAGCCTTTCCTTCCAGGTTGTTTACGCAGTTAGCACGGTCTTCGACGTCTTCCACCATAGCGTTCAGAAACTTGGCGTTACTGTCGGCCTTTTCCTCTAGGTCATTGAGGCGGTTCGCCAGGTCTTCGACGCGCTCGTCCACTTGGTCCATCCACTTGCCCAGCTCCTTCACGTCATCCCTCACGCCGGCCAACTGTTCTTCAATTTTGGCGACGAGAGCCTCGTTCGCCACCTTCATTTCCGTGATCAGTTCGGCCATCTTTGCGGTCAAGTTGTTGTTTGCAGCTTCCGTCTTCGCAGCGAGGTTGTCATTCGCCGTCTATATTTCTTTCAGTTCCGCTGCCAGGTTGTTGTTTGCCGTCTCCAACTTTTCTAAAATTAGTGCCAATGCAGCCTTCACCGAATTACAGTTGGAATACTTGCCGATTACACAGAATTACTTAGCGCACACAATTACAATTCGCCATTTCGTCTGTCACAGGTCCACCCTGCACTCGCTTGTACGTACAACTCCTCTGACACAGGTACACAGTCTTCCAGTCCGTTTACTAGCACCGCGCTCTTCACAGTTTCTGGCCAAGAACTCAACTGATTCGCCAACTGCAGCCCCTTTTATAGGGATATCGCTGTTTCTGGAAGTCTCGCGGTTCAGTGAATCATCCCGAAGGTTCCAGACGGCAGGGGGAGGGGAAGGAGATCGCTAGTGATGTTTCTCCAACCATCCCCTCGTTAGTGCTACAAGATAAATGGGTAGGCGTGGGTGAATGCTTCCCGGCCCTCACTCAGACGTCAGTTGGTCATGCCTTCCGATAATTGGGTGACAATATGGTGAATTTAATTTAAATTTCATTAAATTTACTCGGTGGGATAGGAATTTTAATCTTATCTTAAGTTTTCTCACCCACTTTGTATTAATTCTATAAACTTTAAAACCACTTCAGTTTTTCCATATATCATGGACACATATGACAATTTTCAGTTTACCCTCTAATTTTAAAAGTTTGTTTGACTTGAATGATTCAGAGAACACGATTTCCTGAAATATCAAAGTTATCTGTCAATAACCTCAATGTAGCATCAGATGTTTACTCCTGAAGCTCTGACTGCCAAAGAGATGTCCCAGGCAAATTGTCTGTCAGAATTTTCAGTTGGTGATGAACTGGATTTCTACCCCATTTCTCAACATTATGCACCCATGGGTTCACATGGTAGTTGTTGACACCATCATCCTTATCTACATATTTGGACAATTGCATCCAGAGAGCTTCAGCTTCCTATGCTGAATGAATGGTTGTTTCCGTACCTATATATTTATTATCACCTGTATAAATACCATGAAATTCGACAATCATTTCTTCCACCTGTTTAGGTAATCTTTTCTCCTGCAGAAATATCAGCTCCTGGAGATATATGCTCGTCCAGTTATTTTGTAATTGTAGCAATAGTGTCTTAAAGTTGATTGACTGTTGAAGTTGTATTGGCAGTTCTTGTAGCTTCAGATGAATCATATTTCCTTCATCTGCCACCTTGTGCATTGGTTTCCAGTCAAATGCTGTTTTAATTTTCACCTGGTCTTGTTTACTTGATACAAGCTTATGTTTCACAAGTTACAAAGTATCTCTTAACAGCTATCAGTGAATTTGCCAGTGTTTTTATCCAAATAGCTGCTATTCCTTAACGCTCTTACCTCTCTCTTCCAGTATTTGTGAGCTCTAGAAGCTTACCAGACAATGCAGCAATAAACTGTTTCTGAGGAAGAAACTCAACATTCCAGATTTTGAGAAAGTGAAATGGTAAACCATGATCTATGACATATCTTTCTGGATCTAGAGTGCACAACAATTCTTGAGATGGCAGAAAGCAGTTTCCTTCTAGGAGAACTTCTGGAAGATTCTCCACAACATGCATGCATCTATCTTGTTTGAGGTACGCTGTAATATCCTTCAACAATACAATAATTGAAACACTTATCTCCTTTTCTGCTAGCATTTTCTTGTTGATCAACTTCTGTCTAATGTTACTCAGCTCAAGGAAGTCATACTAATTACATCTTTCTTCGACATGTCTGCAAAGGTTTTCATCTGGAATACTGTAGATGAGACCGTTACCTTTGAAGTAATGACCCAACTACTTGTCCAAAGCTGTCATCATTTCTCGGAGATCATCTTTCACTTTGATCTCCATCTCCATCCACGTTGTAGCCATTTTACTATGGTTTATCCAGTACTTGTCTTGCAGCCAATCAATGCACTGGTTTGCTGCTGCCTTCAGCTTCTCTATAATGGGCTTCTCACTATTATATATTTCATGATATGTGTCTAACAGCCAATCAGGAAGCTCAAGGTTTCTGCTCAATGGACATATTCCAATAGATTGCTTGTTTTGTCCAGAATGTCCATAAACTCCTGTATGGCAGATATGTACATACCCCTGAAGACTTCCACATCATCAAGTTGGTTTTCAAAGATATGGGCTGCAAACCTTTCATCCTGAAGTCTTGCTCTGAGGAAGTTCAACGTACATTTTATTTCATACCACTTGGACTGTCATTAGTATACCTGATGTTCAGATCAAGAAGGATTTTGTAGGCTGCTTGCTGCTTATAAGGATCTGCCAAAGAGAGGTCTGTGCAAGTCTGGTACCACTGCATCATATTGTTCCTAATCCAATGGACAACATCTGCACTTCATGCTGTAGTGCATTTACTCTCCATCCCAAACTATTCCAAAAATTAAAAAAAAAGTATTTAAGATATTAGTATAAATTAGCACCATAAAACTAATACAGCATAAGTATTTTAACCAGTAAAAGACAGAATACTTAAGAGAATTTTAGGATTTATAAAATGAAGTGCTTATAATGTGACAAAATACATATTGCTAAAGTACACATAGCCTAGAATTAAAAATGAAAGAACATAAAGCTTAACAAATGGATAAGTATGTTGTATCTTACAGCTTCCAGAACTCCAACCCTAAGTTTAAATAGGATAAACATATCAAGAAACCATTCGTACTTCATAGATGGGGGAGATATTCATCATTATGAAATAAATGGCAATACTCTCCTAATCACTCATCTAACCATTGTTAGAAGCTCCAATTGGCCAATTGATGAGAGCATAGGTTTTCCAACCATATTTAGTTTTTTAACATGTTGATATAAGTGGTGCATATGTGTTGATGTGCAAAATCTACAACAAAGATTGATGATATCAAAAACAAATCAGTGTGTGCAACATGGTTCAACATTAGTATTATCATCTTGCACTGCAGGAAAAAGTGTTTCACATTTAAAACATTATATTCACCAACCATCTAAAGAATTGCAAATAATTTAGTTAAGCTTAATGTCTTTTAATCTATTATATCATATTGGACAATGCATAAATAAAATGAGTGAAGTAAAGCTCTAATAAACCCAGAACACATAGAGCACTTCAATTACTCAACAATCATCTTTCAGGATAAAGCAAAAACCCAGAAAAATCCTTATCAGAGTAATTTACTCTAATTAGGATTTCAATTTGCAATCTCTTGAACCCATAATCATAGTACTCCCATACTAATGAGATACTGTCCGATGCCTGATACTGTCATTTCACAAAAAATATATTTTTTGAGGGCTCCCTGAATAACAAAAAGCATTTCAGAATGTCTAGATATGCATGTAGTGTAAATTGAACCGAGTTTTTCTTTAACTGCTGTGATTCTCAGTTTCAGTCCGACTCCACACAAATATGCACTCTTATACAGTATAACCTGAAGACTGGTTTACACTCCCATAAAGAAGGAGTATAAATAGTCAAAAAGCAAAAAGGCATGGGTTCACTAAAAACATCATTGACAACAAAATCACAACATTCAAAAATCAGAAACACATTAAGCATACCACAAATCTCATCTAGCAAAAGAACAAATTTTTTTAAGAAGTTCACATTCCATCTGTGGACTCACTACAAATACCCGAATATTTTAAACAACTGCAATATTTACTTAGCCCTACAAACAAATTCATCATGAAGAAATTACTCTGTAACAATCATGGAATGCATACCTCACAAAAGTGTCAAAGAAATTGCCCAGAAATGCTGAAATTTATATTGGTAAAATTAAGGCAAATTTAAAAACCAGATTAAAAGAACAAAGATGGATTAAATATAAACAGAATAAGTTTGCAATTCAAAGCACATTTGGACAACCAATCGTAACATCACACCTGACATAACACTCCTAATCCCTGCATAACGTACAGCAGATATGCATATTTGCTATAAAGATCTTAATCATAAAACACAAACATCACTTAATGAATTTTGAATTGCTGCCAACAAGTCCACAATAGAATTTCATCATAACGTAGTCATCATAAATACCTAACTATTACAATTCATATGCCACTAGCAGCCAGTTCATCACTTCTGACGAGTACTTCTGGGGTAATAATAGCTCTTGAAATTGACCTAGCTAGTGATCTATTTAAAACAATTCAGTATAAATTACAATCCTTGTGGCTGTCAATGAAGAGTTGTAAGTGAATAATGAAAATTAGAGCTCGGATTTTTATGCAGTATAAAGTATAAATACATGCACTAAAAATCTGCTAAGTATGCTCTGAAAACTTTCTAATATGTGTTTAAAATCAAGTAAATTATTTCACCTTTCTCAGATTTATTAACCATGCAGAAATCAAACAATAAATTCTTAAATAGAGGCACTAATTGATTAATACTTATTAGTCTCTATTTCAGTCTATTTCAGTATTAGTCGTGTTTATTGCAATAAACAATTAGATATTGTCACCGTGTGGTACTGTTGAGCTGCGGCGACAAGCCGGAACCGGGCGCGTGGGCAGGAGAGAAAGAGACAAAGAGAGGCTCCAGAGTGCTCGGTCTATTGTTGTTGCGCAGAAATTTCTCGGGGGGGGGGGGGGTCTGCGGCATTCTAAAAACAATGGCTGGGGGTATAAATACCCCGCAAGGTGTTAGAAGCGGCAGTTGTTTGTTGGTTATTGCGACAGTCGAAAATTGAAGTGTACCGCAATGATTTCATTCATTTGTTTTGGTGCATCAAAACACCGAGTTAGCCTTGAAGGCAGCTGACTGATAATTTCAAGGGTTTTTTTCCTGCAACAGATGTTGTTTTAGATTTCTGCAAACCATATTTCCGAGCCTACCTAACCCACGCAGTCACATTAGCTGTCAGAAGCGAGATCACGACGATAGAAGCGGCATTAGCGAAGATTTTAGAAGAGCTGAAAGAAATGAATGCGGCAATGGAATAAATGAAGACAGAAGATCTGACGGAAATATAAACGGCAAATAACAACCTGGCCGTGAAGATGGAGGAAATGAGAACAGCAAACGATAACCTCGCTGACGATGGCCGAAATGAAGGAGGCGAACGAAGCGCTCGCCGTCAAATTCGAAGAGGAGTTGGCCGGCGTGAGGGATGACGTCACGGAACTGGGCAAGCGGTGGGTCCAGTGAACGAGCACGCCGAATCGCTGGTGAGCCATGTTAACAATTTAGAGGGAAAGGTCCACAGTAACACCAAGTCCCTGAACACCATGATGGAGGATATCGTTGACGGAAGACTGAAAGTTCTGAAGGCCGAGAGCGCCGGGACGCGACACGACATCTGCCCGCATCAAACCACCGAGGTACGGCGGCACGTCAGCTATTGAAGTCTTCCGCCGCCAATTCAACACAGTGGCCAAGCACAACAAGTGGTCGCCAGAGGAAGAGGCCACACAGCTAATAGTCAGCCTCCAGGTTCGGGCCAGAGGTGCTGAACGCGATCCAGAGAGCGGCGGCGCCCATGGACATCTGCGAGGCCCTGGAAAACCGATTCAGAAACTACTGCTTGGCCGCAGTCTGCCGCAGCCAACTAAAATTTAGGAGACAGCAGCCAGGGAAGACGCTGCAGGAGTTCACCCTGGCAGTCGAACTGTTGGCCAGCAAAGCCTTGGTCGACCTTCCAACCGGATTCGTGTCCCGAGACGCCACCTACTCCTTTGTCGACGGGGTATCAGACGCCCAGATACGTCAGCGGCTATTGCTCGGCGACTATAAGACTATCCACGAGGTGCTAACAGCCACTTTGAAGATGGAAACGGCCAAAGTGACGGTTACCCCAACCTCGAAGATAGGGAGCATCCGCTAAGATGGAGACCGAAGACCAGTCCAGGGACGCCGACGAAGGCCAAGCAGAGTGTGTTGGGGTGTGTCCAGCCGGGACACCTGGAGAGGGACTGCCGACATCCTGCATGAAGAGCAGACGGAAGAAGAGTAAGTGCCGGTGTGGCAAGGAGCGAGACACTGAGAGAGACACTGCCCTCCGTCAACCGACGTACAGATGACAGCCTCATCGCGGACGGTTGGGTGAAAGGGAGGCCATGTCCCGTGCTTGTGAACACCGGGGCAGCCAGGACCATCATCTGATCTGACGTGGCCCTGGGTTTGCCATCGAGAAAACCGAGCCGACCGTAGCAGATAATGAAGGCATCGGGCGACACCTTGCCTGTGCAAAGGGAGGTTCTACTCCAGTTGACCTTTGGACGAAGTGCCTTGAGTCTGTGGGTGTTCGTTGCAAAGGTGGCTGAGGGCGTGATACCCTCAGGAGCCACGAGGTGACGGTCGACATTGGCGGGAAGGCTCTGTGGCTCAATGGAGAAGAGGTGATGCTCCGGCAACCCGAAGAACGCCTTGAAATCTGCATTCTCATTCTGAGAGAAGACGTGCTTTTCCCTTTAAGAAGCAAGGTGGTGTTAACGGCGCGACTTGAAGGTCAGCCTACAAAGAATCTGATGCTGGACCGGAAGAGGCCTAGGCACGAACACTGTTTAGCCAGGAGATTGTTGCCGTGCCGAGAGAAGGTGCTGGTGAGGCTGCTCAACCCATCAGACACAATTCACGACATCTAGGCCGGGACGGAGTTATGGACGTGCGAGCCCGTTATCAGCGTATCAACAATCGACAAGACGCAGCAGTCGGTCCCGGCGCAACAACTGGGACCCCACCTGGAAGGCTTATCGCAGAGGACGGCCGACCACCTGACCGCAGAGCAGCTAAAGAAGGTTGGACAACTGCTGAGACGATACCAGCACGTCTTCTGCCAAGGCAACAGCCATTACGGCCTCATGAAGTATGTGGCCAGAGGTGTATGCCATCCCGAACTAGGAGGCGAAGACGATTACCGAATGCCTCGTGGAGCAACTCTTCTGCCATTTTGGGGTGACGTTAGAGCTCCACAGCTACCAGGGCAAATATTTTGTGTCCCACCTAATGAAGGAGACACTGGAAATACTTCGGGTGAACAAAACCAGCACAAAGCCTCTACATCCAAGGTCAGACTGTATGGTCAAGAGATACATCAAGACCCTAGAATACCTGAGGAAGGTCGTGGCCAGCTATCAGCGAGACTGGGACGTTAAGGTGCCTCTGTTCTTGCTGGCTTACCCCTCGTCAACAGACGACACCACCGGGATGACGCCAGCAAGCTTTATATTCGGCCGAGAGCTACGCCTCCCTTGTGACCTGGTCTCTGGAAGCCCCGCGGAGACGAAGCAGCCAACAACCGAGTATGTGGGGAACCTCGTAGCCCATCTCCACGTTATGCAGGAGAAGGCTCGTCAGAACATCCAGATGGCAAGCAACCGCATGAAGACTCAGTACGACAGGCAAGACAGCAATCAAGGATTCCAGTAAGGTGACGTGGCCTGGTTATACCACTCTACCCGGACCAAGGAACGCTGACCAAAACTTCAACAACCATGGCAAGGACCCTACCAGATAGACATGGTCTATCGCATCCTGAAGGTACCCCGAGAAAAGATGTTAGTAGTACTCCTGGATCGTCTGGCCCGTTACGGTGGTGCTGTTTGGGACGACCAGCCTAGAGGAAGGGGCAGTGTCATCTTGTGGCATTGTTGTACTGCTGCCATAAGCCGGAGACGGGCGAGTGGACTGGACATAAAGAGACAGAGAGAGGCCCCAGAGCGTTCTGTATATTGTTGCAGCGAAAATTTTCGGAAGGTTTGCGGCATTCTAGAATTAATGGCTGGGGAGGTATAAAAACCGGAAAGTTGTTAGAAGCAGCAGTTCTTTTAGGTTATTACGACGGTCGGCGATTAAAGTGTACTGCAGTGATTTCATTTATTTGTTTTCGTGTAGCAAAACACTGGGTTAGCCTTGAAGACAGCTGATTGTCAATTTCACGTCTTTTTGCTGCAGTGTTCTAAATTTCTGCAAACTAGTTTCCCGAATCTACGTAACCCACGCAGTCACCATATGCACCATAACACTTCACTAATAAACTCCTTGAAAAGTGGAATAAATTTATTACTTACGAGCATATGTTTAAACAAAGTGGAATAATTATTTTCGAAGGGGATTCTACACTGCAACCAGTCTTAGCCTGTTGTAGCTTATGCACCCAAGTGGGGCAGCCACGGGAGGAAGGTTGAGGCGAGAGGAGACAGTTGGCGGCCATCCTAAGGAGTCACTACAGCGCGGAGAGCAGGGTCCCTACATATTACTTAGGTAATAGAGGTGAAATGGAGAGACAGGAAATTCGGGGAATGTAATTAACCTACCAAGCAATCGCCTATCGACCCCGGAAACCCCAAAAAAGTCCCATGGGTCAGGTAGATTTGCCACGGGAATCGAACCCGGACCTCCAGAGTGCGGATTACAGACGAAACCGCCTGAGCCATCCCGCTCGGTTCATAATACATCTGATACATGCAGATGTGCAAAATTCCGAGCTCTGCAGTCTGATTTTTAAAAGAAGATAAGTGAATGCCTTCAAGCAAGGGACGCGAAGGGTGAGAGGGGAAGGTCGTTGTTATGGAAACATACACAAAGGTTGCCAGATTGGTTACACTGGTGAATCATGTACTCCTTAGGTCAGCTATCGCTAGCTGTGTGCGGGAAACCAAGTTTGCTTGTGTTCAGTTGCGTTGTGTATTGTTAGCCTACTTTGTGAAAACACAATTTTAAAATACATTGTTATGGAAGCAAGACGTAGTGGCGGTAGGATTAGTGGTAGACCAAGGATTCAAGGCCCAAAGCAAAGATCAGCTTACGGTCGGGGTGTTATACTGCGTACTCCAGCTGGAGAGCGTGTCTGTTGTCTTATGGAATTCTTTGACGAGGAAGACAGGGTTTGCTCCTTATCATTGAACTGCTTTTTCATTTCAACCAAAAGTGACTGCCCCATAGCAGTAGATATGCTTGCATGTAAAAGAATCGCTGTAGGTCAAAATTCCGGCATATCGGCGGCGTTGATATTAACATGGCAATTGAAAAGTTCGTTAATAATAGTATATTGCGATACTAATGTAACGGAACGAGGAAAGGTTTGAATAAACGATGCGCTTGCGCCGTGATATTTTCTGTTCCCCAGATTCCGTTATGTGCTTACCACATATGTATCGCATGCTATTTTTCGCACTATGTATATTTATATCACTATGAATTTTCGTAGTTAAGATATTAGCTAACATATTAATAAATATAATTAAAGATAAATGTTAGATTTTATAACGTGCATAGCCTAATTGTGTTGCTATGGAGAAATACCGCATAGTGCGGGAATGTCAACTTACGATGCCTAGCAACAAAAACGGTAAGTATGGAATATTAGTTACATTATTTAAAAGAACTCACATATGTGAAGAGGCTTTAACGCATGTGTGAACAACTTACTTTTGTTCTTAAAGTAGACTAATATAGATTAATTGTGTATGTTTCTGTTGAGGTGAGATAACTCGAACCCTTGTTTAAGTTTCGAGTGTTGAGAGGGTAAAGAAAGGGGATGCGCATTCACCCTATCTGCTTCTGGGCAACATTTCGCCATCCACGTGGAGAAACAGATGAGCTTCACGTACCTTTTTTAAAAAAGCAGACCACAGTGATCACATCTTTCAAGACGTACTGGCAATGTGCTGTCTTGGAAACCCCTTTCACTTTGCAAGATTATGAGGGGGAAGAGAGAGAGAGAGAGAGAGAGAGAGAGAGAGAGAGAGAGAGAGAGAGAGAGAGAGAGAGAGAGAGAGAGAGAATAACGGGTATTGCAGAGGAACAGACAAGTGGAGGAAAACATATATTAGAGAATTGGTGATGATTAAAAATATTGTAACAATAAAGAAAATGTTTACTGATTTGAATCGGGTAAGGAAAATAGATGAATTTTTAAGTTGTGTAAGAGCAGAACGTAAATGGTCACATGAGAGAAGGGAGTAGAAATCGGCATTGTGTGTTTAGTGCTTAAGGTATATTTACAGTAGGTTGTTAAAAAGCGAATCTCTAAGTATAAGAAACATTGTTTTCTGCATCTGGTGGACAAGTTACTAGGGTCAATTCCTGCAGATTTCGGTGTATAAAAGCTGCCACTACATAAATTAAATAAATACTATACCATTGTAGTACACCCTTTTTGGAATGATTGCAAATTACACTGGGCAACAATGAAAATGTTTCGGGCTTAAAAATAGAATTTACATGTATTTCCATCTGCTGAATTAAAAAATCACCATGAAAATGATAGCTTAGCTCTTGTTTTGAAAATAAAGTGACATTTCATTTTTAGAGTAAAGATTTTAAATTTGGGGGAATTTTTTTTTTTTTTTTTGGTGGTTGGCACACCTGTAAAATAACAAAACACAATCAGAGAGAAATTTTTGGAAATTCAGTGATGCAAAAGTTAAGCAAGGCATTTTGGTCAGACCACAAATGAGAGAACTTGTAAAGGATCCTGCATTTGAACAAATTTTGGGGGGGACAGAAAAGGAAGCCTGGGAAGCCTTCAAGGGTGCTGTTCATGGATTTTTAGGCACCAAAAGAGACGACAGCTACAAGCATTTGGTGACTGTGCTCCTGCAAATATACCTATCGTAACCTTGGATGCTATATGTCCCTTAAGATCCACTTTCTCCACTCCCACCTAGACTTTTTCCCTCCTAGTTGTGGAGCTGTTAGTGATGAACATGGGGAGAGATTCCATCAGGACATTTCCGTTATGGAACAAATATATCAGGTCCGTTGGAATGAAGTAATTCTTGCGGATTACTGTTGGTCTTTGTATAGGGATTCTGCGAAACTCCATCACAAGAGGCAAGCTAAAAGACGACGAAGTCAATAGGCCACCACATGATTCTCTTCAGAAACGACTATCTGCGAAGTATTTTTCCAGCAATTTAGAACTCTTAGCATGTAATTACCAGTTTAAAAAGTCAAATACTCTTTCATTGTTGTTAGCATGTAAGTAATTTAAATGTATCCTTTTCTCTCAATCCGTTAATATGTAATATTTCCACCTTGTGTGTATCATAGAAACTAGAGCTAATAAAGTTTTCCATATTCATATTTGTTTTTCTCAGCCCAAAATTAGTAGGAATTGCCTCATGAAGTGCTGGAAACAATAAAAATTGTTTTTTTTGTTGCCCAGTGTTATTAATCAGTCGGTGTAAGTCTTCTCTGTATCTAGTCCCATTACTGTAAAAATCAGCATTTTTTTAAAATATAGCTAGTATATACTCGCAAGTTAATGGTAAGATGACAAACTATAGAAAAGCGGTTTGCAGTGAGTCTCTCTTCTTGCTCTGAGTTTAATCTTATTACTTTCTTTTTTGTATAATGAATACCTTTTTGGCAACTACAGGTCACTATAGAACATAAATCCATAAGTCATTACTAAATTAAAGTAAGAGCAATAAGCCATTATTAGGATGCTTTTATCAATTACCTGATTTAAAGGTGTCATTACAAAGCACATCTTTGTGTACTTCTCATAACTACAAGAAAACTTGTAAATGTGTACTGAAAGTTTTCGCAGTTAACAATAAGTAGATGAAAGAAATGTAAATCATAAAATGTTTTTAAAGAGACTGTGTCATATGCATAAAAAGGTAAATTTTTTGTCAAATGTATAAAAATAGCACCTTAGTTGCTGATATATATGAAAAGATCAGCTCAGCTTGTGAGGTATAGAACAGTAGCTCTATGCAGATTATCACTAAAACAATAATCTTGCTACTGGGTGAAAATAATGCGAATGTTATGTAATAGGGTGCACTTATTGTGATTTTTCAATCAGAAATATTGTAGGATGTCTGCATATAAAGTTATAGCTGAAAGTCATATGAATCATATGCTATTAAAAGCCTGTGCATGGGTCAATATGTACTGCATCAATGAGCTGTTTCATGTACCATTGTGTGTGTATGTGTATTCCCAATATTACTCTGCTTCATGTGTTTGCGGAAACATAAATGTGTAGTAGTAAAAACACAGGCAGACTTGGGCGAATTCTAACTAGTCCGCGACAAGTTCATACTTGTCCGTGAGCTACATGCATACATGAGTTCATGTGCAATTTCTCCTGTTTGTCCATCAGTCTGATTTGGAGGTAACTAGAGAAAAGTTTGTGATAGCGTGGTACTGTGTTTTATTTAACTTTAGTCACACTAATATGCATTTAAGTGATTTTGCATAAGACGATTCAGTAATTTGGTATATGCAGATTCAATAGACAAAAGACAAATGACCACAGTTGTGTTAATCGTCCCATATGATTTTGTTACATTTGTGGTAAGCATCAATGCCCGACCAGCACAAGAAAATGACCAGAAAGCTACATACAGCTTACGGCCATTACTTTGGATGTGAAACCGAGATCAAACAAAATCCTGGGCTCCTCATCTCTGTTGCTCTATCTGTTACTCCAGCATAACCCAATGGTTGTTTACAGTAAGTGAAATAGAATGCCTCTTGCTGTCACCATGATTTCACAGGAGCAGAAGGATCATCATTTGGACTGTTATTACTACTTGATAATCATATCTGGGTACAGCTAGATGAACAAGTAAAAAATTATGTATCCGGATTATCAGTCTCTCTGAATACTGTGTCGCACCTTACAGATTACCCAGTATTGAATCCTCCTTCATCCAGTGCAATGAACAATGAAGAAAGTGATACTATAATAATGAGAGTGATGCTGGAGCTATGGAATACAAAAATGAACCTGACGGTGACATTAAAAAGCCTCATTTGGTCAGCGAAGCCGATTTGGATGATCTGGTTTGTGATTTGTCCTTGTCAAAAGAAAAGTCTGAACTGTTGGGTTCAAGACTGAAGAAGAGGAACATCCTCAAGAGAGGTACTACAGTTGCACATTTTCCAGATCACCAATAGAAAATTGCAGCACACTATGCTGTTGAACATGGTGTTTGCTTGCAATGATCTAGCAGAACTCATGAAGGAACTAGGTAACAAACATGTAGCAGAAGAGTGGAGATCTTTCATAGACTCTAGCTCAAACAGTCTCAAATCTGCACCATTACACAACATAAACCAGAAAACATCAATTCCTATTGCTCATGCTGTGAGAATGAAGGAAACATACGAAATAATGAACACTCTCTTGATGCTGATAAGGTACTCTGAGCACAAGTGGAATATTTGCAGTGATTTGAAGGTTGTACCCCTTCTGTTAGGAATGTAGATTCTGTATACAAAACACATGTGCATTTTTGCCTGTGGAATAGTCATGATGACAAGAAGCGCTAAATAGTTAGAAAAAACATTCATCCAGGAATATACTTATAGTTGTACAGCACATTGTTCAACACACCTCCTGTGGATTGTAATAAGATCTACCTATCTTCACTCCATATCAAGCTGGGTCATATGAAACAGTTTTCTGCAGCAATCGATGAAACAAATCAATGTTTGTTTGTACCTAAAAGGCAAGCTTGGAAAGATAAAAACAAACAAAACTGAAAGCAGCAGTCTTCATTGGACCAGGGACATAAAACTTGATACGAGATCCACAATTCAGATTACAGCTCAGGAAATGACAAGTAGCAGCATCTGAGGCATTTGTATTTTCTTGGGAACTACAGAACTGACAGCTAAGTAGAAATTGTGGACAGTTTGCTTACAGCCTTCCTGCACCTTGATTACTGAATGTCCCCTGAAGATACATTTCTTGCATTCACATCCCGCGTTTCTGTCATATATTGCAGAAGTGAGTGACGAGCACAGTGAAAGATCCATCAAGGGATGTCCACCATGGAAGCAAGATATCAAAGCCACTTCAATTGGAACATGATGGGGGATTACTGTTGGTTCTTGCAGAGAGGAACAGAAGATGTTCACAGACAGAAATCAAGAAGCTCTACACACCTGTAAACCAAGGCGTTGTTAATCTTAGTGTAACAAGGGTCCCTGACTCATTTCAGAAGTAAATAAACATTTACTTCTTAGTAATAATTTTTAGTTCTTTCATCCCAAAGCATACACATTAATTTCCCCAACATTTCTTAGATTTGCAATTCAACATAGTCAATGGCATTATCCTTGAAAACCTTTACATGTACATAACTTTCTTTTCTGATATGCCAGGGCAAATCGAACTGCAGTTCCGTATTTAGCGCATGCAAATTACTATAAAGAACATATGTTTAACCCAATAGCAAGGAAAAACATTTATTTTGTTGCGGAGTGAGTAATACCTACACTGTCACATACTGTAACTGTAACTCCATCTACACAATACCCGCTTCGGTAGCGTCGTGATAGCGTGTCTGCCTTACGTTTAAGAGGTCCCAAGTTGGAATTTCGGTCATGGTAGGTTACCTGGATCAGGTTTTTTTCTGGGGTTCTCCCTTATCCTGAAAGACAAATGTCGAGTAACTCTAAGCTCTGTGAACCCTGCCGTCATTTGAGCATCATTTCACCTATTCCATTCATCGTCCGATATGACTTAACGTTGGAGGATGTAAATTACAAAAAACAAAAAACAAAAAAGTCTACACAATATACAGGATTACCACTGACCTATAAGAAATGCCTGGAAAGAACTTCCGTGAGATGTGTCTTATCTAGCTCTAGCTGCAGTGGAGACTGCACTACAGCCTGGAACTCTTCACACAGGTAGTGTATGGCCAGACCCATGCATAGCCATGTGGCTGACTGCGCCAGTGCAACATGCTCAGCAGCGACTTCAGAGAGAATAGTAGCCCCAGTAGATACTCACAGTTTTGAGCCAGAATGTCCAGCTCTGGGAATATTCCAATCTGGTACAACTCCATGGCCTCCTCTCCAGATAGCACCACTCCAAGACTACCAGAACCCTTAGAATCAGCGATAGATCAACTCTGTCCAGATAGATGGCATGCAACAGCTCCTGTTTGTACAGTCAAGTACAACATTTCATCATAAGCTGCATAACTAGTAGATTACAGTATGTTTCTTTTTCAGATTTTAGTAATACTGAGAAAAACATAGAACCATAGTAACCTATATCCTTGGCGATGAAGTGTGTTGATTGACGATGCGGACAAATGTTTGTGAAATCGAACTCAATCAATAAGAAAAATTGACATCGTTTTCTTAACATAAGCGAAGTTTTGGGTTACACATAGTTATATTTGTGTAAAGTTTATTGCTTCACTGTAGCTAACTTCACTTTCTACATAATTACAGCTTGCAGTTTTCAACAAGCCCATATAATTAAGTTTTATTGCTGATTAAGGGAAAATTGGATGACAAAATTTTACAGTTTCTTAAGCAATCTTACTAACTAGTATTTTCTCATCAATTTGATGTATATCTTATCACTGCAGGAAAAATATTTGTTTTTAAAATGGTAGTCCATCTGACATTTTCTACTGGAATTCTACACCACTAAAAATTGTAAGTCCTGCATATTTATAGCAGAGTGGTAAATTAAAGCGCAAGTTTCAGGGAGAGCTCTGTTTAAAAAATTATTACTAACCTTAAGAGGGTAATCCTAAAATTAGATCCCATTACTTTTTTCAGGTAAAAAGGTTATTTTAAATATTGTCATGTAATATTAAGTTTGAACGTTCTTCTACTTTCCTATCTAATCAGCATTTTTGTTAATACATTTTTGTTAGCAATTTGGCAGCTTTTATATGCTCATGTCTTACTAGCTCGCTGCAATGCTGCTGAGCTCACCTCAGAACTCACCCTGAATCAACATTCCCCCTCTCCAGTACTGTATTGCCCATCTGCATTTTTTCACTGTCTTAAAATACCTGTTAGCATTTGTTATGGTCCCAGAAGCCATGAAGTATCCAACAATATTCCTGTTTGATCCTCAAATACAGATGATATAATTTTATCTGCAGGCTATGTTCTTTTGAAACTCTTCATGGTCTTGAAATATTGTAAATAGTAGTAGAAAGGTATGGTAAATAAAATAAGTTTAAGTGTGTGTGTGTGTGTGTGTGTGTGTGTGTGTGTGTGTGTGTGTGTGTGTGTGTGTGTGTGTGTGTGTGTGTGTGTGTGTGTGTGTGTGTGTGTGTGTGTGTGTGTGTGTGTGTGTGTGTGTGGGTGGGTGGGTGGGTGGGTGGGTGGGTGCATGTGTATGCATTTCCAAAAGTGGAAAGGAAGAAGGGAAGTATTCTTGAATGAGGGGAAATGAGTAAGAAGGAGAAGCACAAAGGTGCCAAATAATTAGTAAGTCATTATATCAGAGGGTAGAAACAAGGAAAAGGTAGAGAGAGGAAAGGGGAAATAATGGTGGGAGGAGGTGTAGGAAGGTTAAGAATAAAAAGATACACAGAACTGGAAGTGAAAGGTAAAGAATATAAATAAAGAGCTATACCAAAAATGAGTGGGATACAAGCACGTCCAGTGACAAAATATAAGTGTATAATGTATTGCAGAGTGCTGTCCAAGAAGATAGGGCAGTCTCCTATGCTCAAGGACACTCCGAAATCTATAAAATTAGAACTAAATAAATATATATTCAAAGTTCTATATCCTGCATCTTAGTCCCTAATTCTTTCCAACCTCTGGGTTGTTCTTCCCTTTCTACCTAGAGGTTACTATGGTCATTTCCTGTATAATTTTTCTGAACTTCAAGCCCAATTCTTACCATAAGTATATTTCTCCTGCATAACTAAGAAATTGTTTTAGCATATTGTGTTGATCCAATGTTTTATTCAACACCAGTACTTTAATAACCCTTCCAGTAATATTCTCTTAGAGCTCACTCTTTCCTTTTTTATTATGACATTCCATTAGGCAAATTTGTGGGTTAATGCAATGACTCCTGCAGGAACTTCTTTAAGGAGTTGAAAATCTTGACTCTGCCCAGTCTGTATATATACTGTTTGCTATGTTATACAAAACAAAACCTTGAAAATTTCACCACAAATAATCAAATACATCATCATAACACCAGAGGTAAAACAGACTTAAGAACAATAACACATAAAACTACACTTTATTCCAAAGGAGTTAGATATTCAGCAGTCACTCTGTATAATAAACTACTGGCCAATCTGAAAAACATAAAATCCATGAGGTGTTTCAAACTATCGTTGAAAGAAATTTTATTAAGTGATTCATATTATGATATAAGTGAATTTCTAGATATACTGTAGCTGGCCATATAATTGTATATATTTGTGATGCATTTTAAATACTGTGTAGTTGTAGAGCCATGCAACTATATATATTTATGAGTTCATGCTTAGATCTTATTAATTACACTTGATGCAACTTATTTTTTATTTTTATACTTATATTATTTGTATTGTTCTAAATATTTGTATTGACGTATCCAATGTCATTGTATTGATTTAACGGATGAATAAACTACTACTACTACTACTACTATACTTTCATAGTGATCTATAAACTAAGTTTGTGTTACGGCAAAATTCATCATTTTCCCAAATCTTTAGTCCAAATACAATTTTTGTTTCTATTACAGCACTAAGGCAAAATTAAAAACTTAAGTTAAAAAAACACTGAGAATGTTATTTGAAGCAGTGATGTATTTAACATTTGAAAGTAATGAGTCGGTAATTAAAAAAAAAACTAAGAATGTCTTTATCCACTTCAAATGCAACCATAATAGATGATTACCATCAGTAGGCTTATCATTAATGATGATGATGATGATGATGGTGATGGTGACGGTGACGATGACGGTGATGATGATGATGATGATGATGATGATGATGATGATGATGATGATGATGATGATGATGATGATGATGATGATGATGATGATGATGATGATGATGATGATGATGATGATGACGACGACGACGACGATGATGATGTGACTGTGGTTTCATAGAAGTCCAAGTTCTAGAAACTTAAAACGTTCTTTATTTGCGTAGAAATACACTCACAGTAGCAAGTTACAGCAGAATTACGTCACATACACATTTACAATCTACCAAGGTCGATGACCACAAGAGCGTTCTGATTACGTCTGTTTACTACATCACTCTCGTTACAACACTCTTTACAGCTGTTTACTTCTTTTACGACTGTCTCTTTGCGAGTCGTCGCTTCCTTAAATACCTCATCTGATAATTCCAGACTGTTCTACAACAAGCAAGAAACCGAATAATCTCTATCAATCAAGACGTCACCAGAAATTTCCATTTATCTCAGTTATTTGTTTCGGCAGACTTTTATCTGCGTGCTATCTTCATCAGTTCCTTTATGTAAACAAGCCGCGTTACCGCTCCGCTTGAACCTTTTATGTGCGTCGCCGCAACGACAACGATAACAACAACAGTAGTAGTAATAATAGTAGAAGTAGTAATAATAGTAGTAGTAGTAAGCGTTATTTACCTTTTGGAAATTGGTTACAAATTCATGGCTTCCTCAATGAAATTCTAAATTACAAGCGACTATATTTAGATATTACAGTCATAACAATATTTAGAATCTTTGAAGTACTCAATATATTCTTGCAAAGTATAAGAGGAATGATCTATCAAAAACTTTTTGACTCTCTTCCTAAATGTAATAAGTTGCGTGTCCAAAATTTCATCATATTCTGCATTAGAATGCCAGTATGCAATATTGAGGCAATCTTCTTAGTTGTACTAGCTGCCTGTAGGTGTATTTTTTTACTGGACCTGGTACTGCGGTTATGGATTGTATCATTGGAGCTAAAGATATTAAGACTATTATTCACTATTATTTATGAAACGTATACTTTCTAAAATATATAGATAGGGTAATGTTAGTATATCATTTTGCTTAAATTGGACCATGCAGTGTGCCAACATATTTAGATTTGACATAATTAAACATAATCAAATACTTTTAGTGTACTGAGGTTGCTAATATTTTTAGTACAGCGATTATGTAATAACTTCAATTGATCTTTGTTGTAATGTACTGAATATGTGACTTCTAATTGATGAATTAATCAACTGTTATTCCTAAAAAATTTATTTCCAAAGTGTCTTACTTGTGATTTTAGTAAATATGTGGTTTTTGTTTATTTCATTCACATGCCTCTATTACTAATGGAATAATTTGTATTTTAACCAACTAATATAGAGTTAAAATGCCTGCTGGCTTTTAAACTTCTTCAATGTAATGACAAAATTTAATTTTTAGTGGTATAGTCACTGAAAAGGTATCAATCACTCATCACCCTCACAACTTTCTCCACATTTTGAGCAAACCACTCTTCTCTTCCAAAAGTGTACCTGTGATAACTGCAGCAAATTATTACGGTTTTAATAACATTGTTAATTTTTTCTTTTTTAGAATGTCACCAGTGCAGTGCAATCACCAGTACACAAATAGTTACGTCCCATATCACCAGTCACTTTCTTTGAGTCAAAGGTCTCTCCAATCTTCCTTTTAGGAGTTCATTCCAAGGCTAAGCCTACAACCTTTTATAATCCTCTCATATTTACAGCACATTCTTCAATAGCTAATTTTAAAAGTTGCAATCTTAGTTCTCCCAGGAGGAGTTGCCTTTGGTTTCATTTCTTATTCCAGTTAGGAAAATTCAAGAGAAGTATTGTATAAACATTTGGAGTGACTATCAATGAGGATGAAGAAGATGGACATCAGCCATCTTCTGATACCCTTTTTTGCAGAATATTTTCTTACCTTTATTTCATTATAATACAGGATGATAACTTTTAGTTTGGATCACACTCTGTACCTATTGCATCATCGTTATGTTAAGTAGAGAGCATAAGAAGATTTCTTTTGGGTCTTTCACAACAGATATATATAAAACAATTGTCATTGGAGCTTCTGCTGTGCTAGCATCAGTGAAAGCAAATTTTCTTGAATACACTCTCTTCCAGAAGGAATTCTAAACTCTTGAGGAAGTATACCCTAGTTCCTTGGCTCATACTTCATGAACACCTTGAATGAACACCTTCCATAGAATAATGATAGCATTTCATCAACTACAGTATGAATCCCAGCTTCAAACCACCTTTGCAACACTAAGTTTAGTTTTTCAAATACCCCTTTTATAGCTGCAATTTATTTCATTTCCTACATTGATATCAGGTCTATCTTTCATCAAATCTAATTGTTTTAGTTATTTGCAGAAATCTGAACTTGTTCAAAGTTGCAGTACATATGAATCTGCCAAAATATGAGAGAAGAGTTCTGAAATACGTCTGACTCTCACCTTCCACCCCCATATATGTAAGAAGTCCTATGTAAGAAGTACTGAAGTCATCTTCAACTAAACTATTATTTATACCTTCCTCCTCTTTCTCCCTCTTGCCACCATCATCAGAATGTGACAAAGTTGCTTCATCAACTTGCTCATGCACAATATTTTGATTTTCTGTTTCCCTTATGGCCTCATCACTATCATCAAATTCAAATCAGGAACTGTTGCATTTTCAGATATATCCATAATTGTTTTGACAGTGAAATAATTATGCATAAGTTCCAGATAACTTGATAAATTATATGTAGTAATGACTGCACAACAGGCCTATTCACTACTGAATAAGTAAAAAAATAAATGACAAAAAGTGCTAGACCAATCAAGAATGAGAACTGTAATATAAATGAACCTAATTACTGATGCAAACAAAATTTGCACCATGCAGGGAAACAAAGCCCCAACATTGCCATCTCTGTGACAACAGATTTTTAAGTGTTTGATGGAATCACTGCCATTTAAGTACCATTGAAGTGATTTGGAATATTCTGAAGCAAATAATAGCACAAAGAAGTTGTGTTCCATTATTGTAAATGCACTTAAATGACTAATAATACAATTTTTAAATGGTACCAAAGCAGAGGACAAGAAAAATGTTTGCATGAAAGTTAAACCCATAGAACAAGAATGCCAGCATCAATATGCCTTGCTAGAAGAAGAAATAGAAGTAATACTAATCAATGTGGTTTTTATAGCAGTGATGAAGAGGAAGCAAATAATTTGGTCACTTTTATAAATTCCGGAGATGACAATGGCAGTTCTACAGATACAGCAGGTGTTGCAGACACAGAAGCTGATATCCATTATTTAACTGTCAGCACCACAGATGGAAGCTGCATAGATACAGCAAGAGAGGCAGATATGCCGGAATCAGAATTTTCAGTATCAGAATTGATGAAGTCAATTTTGTTTTGATCTTTACCGGGGAAATATACGAGTCAAATGGAGAATTTATGTTAGGACGGCAGGTTGACCATGGTAGCTCAATGGGTTAGAGCGACTGGACGGCAACCAGGAGATCCGTGGTTCAAATCTCAGGCATGGCATTTAATTTTTCATGTTGACTATCCATCAAACCGCTTGAAGTTGAGATTAGTTAACATTCCTATGAACACAAAGAATATTACTAACATTATAACAGCCCACCTTGGTAGGCTAGATGGTAGCATGTCTGCCTCACATTCAAGAGGCTCCAAGTTTGAATCTCGGTCAGAGTGACTTATCTGGATAAGGCTTTCTTCAGGGTTTCCCGTTATCCTGAAAGATGAACGTCAGGTAACTCTAAGCTCTATGGGCTCAGGGCTCATTTGAGCTCATTTCACTGATTTCATTCATTGTCCCATATGACTTAAAATCAGAGGACGTAAATAAAGAGAAAGAGAGTGCAGCTAAACACTGGAACTCATAAAGAAAAATGGTTTTAACAAAGAGATTGTAGACAAGAAGAAAAACAGTTCACAAATAAGAAACAAATACGAAGAATAAGACTCTGATGGAGAAATCTTTCTGTATTAATAAAATTGTATTTAAAGATTATAAAAAGTATATATATATATATATATATATATATATATATATATATATAAGGAACAGAAAGAGAAACACTGATAAAAGTTTTCAAGAACACATGAAAAATATGAACAAGGGGAAAAATCAGCAATAGAAGAACATTTTTGGTCATAGGTCATCAGGTCAAGGAAACTCCAAGTTTTCATCCTTAGAAATCCAGCAGAACTTTCCATTGGGAAGAAATTATTAATGAAAAAAGAACTAAAAAGAATTTTAAAAATTATAAATAAACATAATTTATGAAAGTTTGGCATCTCAGATGTAAAGGAGTTCATGGTCCAGCCATTTACAAATCACAGAAGGAAGCGCAGCAGCAAATTAACGTGATGATGGAGACGACAGACTCACAAACCATCAAGTTCTGGTTTAGAAGATAAAGTTAAAGTGATAAGAACCTTCCATTTTTATATACAAATGAAGATAATTTCATTGTATTTTTCATTATAGAAGGATTAAAGAGATTGTAAACTTTTTTTCAAGTACTGAAGAGTCATTTGACACTATTAACACAGAAGAGCTGGAGTGGAAATTACACAAAAAAGGTGTAAGTGATGGCTTTATTGAGGGAATCAGAGCAATTGATGATACAAAATTTTGAAAAAAATATGATCAAAACAGAATTATGGAGATGTCTGTAAAGAAAACAGAAATCAAACAAATATGTTTAACTCAAGCATATAAACTGAGTCCCATCACATTTTTCCAATCCAAGGAGTGACAGGAGATTTAGAAAGTAACCTAGGATGAAATTGGAGGCTGGGAAGTTGTGGATGCCTACCGCATGGAAAGACAAAGAGGATGAAGAATAATTATCACCAGATTTGCAGTAATGTGAACTGTGTATGAAGTGTTGAGTCAATCTAAATGCTAAAGGTTACACTCATATGTATTAACAGAGACCTATTTGTGGAGCGAAGTACACTGAGGTTCCAAATGGTGCAACTAATAAAAAAGGCAAGAGCAGAAGGATGACAAGCATATTTCATAACTTCCAGCTTTGAGTTGATGGAAGGCCAGCCAATGAGAAGAAAATAGTACAAGGGGACAATCTTGTAACAGAAAGGAAGTGAACTGGTGAATTTTAAGAAGATAACTGGATGTTTAAGGTGAGAAGGTATTGCCTACCTCCACAATGCTGTTTCCATGATTTTGGGTGCACATTACTAAGAAATTATTATTGATATGTACCTCAAAAATTTTCAGGCATGTTCTTAAAAGCTTTATCTTTAAGAATAACCATTATTATTTGAAAATGTTGTACTGATCATTTGTTATCATTTTTTAGTTTTTGTAAAAACAAAGCACTGAAATTCCAGATAATTTACATTTTTTAAACAAGTATTATGAATCTGAGAGAAAATCCCTTCTTATTATTATTCTTATGAAACTGCTTAATACACACAAAAAATTCATATGTTTTGGTTGATCAGTTTTTTAAAAAAGTGTACCGGAACCGGAAAAATTATGAAACTGAGAAAAACAGCTTTA
This sequence comes from Mantis religiosa, assembly GCA_030765055.1. NCBI lineage: Eukaryota > Metazoa > Arthropoda > Insecta > Mantodea > Mantidae > Mantis > Mantis religiosa. The sequence goes on from CM060950.1 coordinate 389,914,648, forward strand.
AATTTTATATATTAATTACTGACTTCTCACATGAGTCAGAACATTCCTGCTGCATAGTCTTGACCCTCTGTATCCTCATTTGTTCTTTTCAAGTTCCTCTTCATTTTTCTTGCCTTCTTGGCCAGTTCTTCAACCATTTTATCTGCTTTCAGGACTCATAGCTCATCAGTCTCTGTATATGATAACTATCATGATTAGCACATGTATTGTTGAACTGGGCCTACTAACCTCAATATTACGTGTGATTTCACTGTCTATTGTATTGATATTTTCCACATTTACTTTTCTATGTTTAATAAAACGATTGCCTGTAAACTTTCTCTTTCAAAATGTTTTTGGCCTACCCATATCATATATTCACCAATAACTAATACAAAATATTATTCAGAATAAATAACTGTTCACATACACAGCCAAAGACAAAAGAAAAATTAGCATCATTGGAATTACAGTGGTACCAGCAGAAAGCTTGAAAGATCTCTTACAAAACACTTAGTTCGGAAATATCCGTTCAGTATTACAGAAGTTATGATGGATTCTCTGAAAGCTTACGAAAAGGGGCATGGCAGAAACTTAACATCCACTAATATAATTAACAAATTAGGTATAAAATATTGCTCTAATGAACTTTTTAACTATATATTTGAAATTTAACGGGATGACATTATAATAACATTTAAAAATAAAAAAGTGAATTTTAACCCCAAATGAAGTACCTTCTCACCTTAAATTGGAGTGCCCTATGTGAAGCAATGTGAGGAGGAATTTTATGAAATCATAGGGTCTGAAATGGTACAACTGTATGTATATGCGTGGGATGTATTGAAAGGTGATCCAGACTAAAGAGAATCTCCCTTTCGAAATATACATTTTTTTTAAAAGTCTCTGTTTCTCACCAATGCTGGTGTTAGGAGTCGCTTGGGTTCCCTCAGAGCGAGGGAGCTAAAGCATATTGACCTGATAGATCAGATCAGGGTTGCAGGGTCTGCCCAATGCTTGGGATGAATGAATGATGGAGCAACTGGTGGAATGATGGTGGAGAAAACCAGAGGATCTGGAGGAAACCCACCCGAGTGCCATGTTGTCCACCACAAATCTCACTTTGCTGTCGCCTGGATTGAACCTGGGCTACCCAGGTGAGAGCCAAGTGGTCTAAGCATGCAGCCAGGAAATATACATATTTGTATTAAAATAGGCTAGGACAAAAATGAGAAGGGTTACCCAGAAAGTTAGTATGATCAAGGATTGGTTTGATAAGAAGTACGGAAATATATTAACAAGAGCAGCAAAGTTATGGGGAGAGAGTAATGTAGGAGAAGAAAGGAAAGAAATGAAGCAATTAAAGGACACACTTAAACAGTTGTTAGAGTTGAAAGAAATGGGGTAGATAAAGAGCATTGCAAATTCAAGCCAAAATTGCCTTAGCAGGGTTTTCTCAAATTTGGCAAGCAGTTATCAAATGTACAAGAAAACGGATTAAAATTGCAACAATTAAACCATTAGAGCGGCTGAGTTAATTTGGACAGCTATTTCATATTAATACTCATATTTATTAACCAAAGGAATTCATACATAATTTTAGGCTTCGTCAAAATAGTATAAATATATCAAGTTGGTTACAGTTCTATATACATTAGTCCTTTTAACAATTAGCATGATAAGTACAATAATGGTTTGAAGGCTGACACACATCCTCTTAAGTCATAAATACTCCACTAGGTGAAGCAGGTCCAGGCGTCCAGGCCACGCCATGGCTCAGTGGTTAGACCGCTTGGCTCTCACCAAGGTGGCCCGGGTTTGATCCCAGGTAACCGCAAAGTGAGATTTGTGGTGGATAACACAGCGTTGGGCGGGTTTTCTCCGGGACCTCCGGTTTCCCCCGCCATCTCATTCCACCGGTGCTCCATCTTCATCTCATGCATCATCAGTGTCACCGCCTGCGGTGCCGTATGTAGTAAAAGCGAGTGTTAAACACTACACATTGCATTACATTCCAGGCGTCCACATCATCTTCCCTGTTGTTTCAGCATGTAGTTCTCAAACGTACGTAACAAGCAATTTGCAAATTCGGATTAGTGTTATCATGTCATACTTTTAAAATTAGATTAGCTTATATTACATGTACATCACAGTTTATTTATTTAGCATATTTACAAATATTCATCTATGTCATAAAAGGCACCATTGATTAAATAATTTTTTAACCGTTTAGTAAACTCTGGGCCTGAAGTTTGTTTAATATTGAGTGGTGATTTATTGAATATACTTTTCCAATCACAAATGGACCCTTGTCAAAAAAAAATTCCTTCCTTTCCCTTCCCTATACATATTACTTTTGGTTCTAGTACTGTATGTGTGTACATTGCTATTAGTCTTCATATTTGATTTTTGTCTGTCTAGAAGAATAATGCTATAAATGTATAATGACACCATAGTTAATATTCTTTCATTTTTAAAAACTTCCTTACAAGAGACCCTGGATTTTAGTGAGAATATGATGCTTTTACATCTTTTTGTAATACAAATAGCCGCTTTAAATTATCTTTACTTGTTGTACCCCATAATTCAATACCATAATTCAAATGAGAATGAATAATTCCATAATAAATCAATGTTAAATGAGGTTTATCCAAATCTATCATCATCATTGGCATGACAGCCCTGCATGGACGCTAGGCTTCTGTAGAAGCTTTTGCCATTTTTCCCTCACCAAAGCCGTGCTTCTCCAATTCCTTATTCCCAGAAACTTTATATCCCTTCTCACATCTTCCTCCCATCTCAACTTTGGTCTGCCTGTTTCCTTGTGCCATCTGGGATTGCATTAAAAATTTTCCTTGCTGTCCAATCTTTAACACAGAAAACATGCCCAACCCAGTCTCTTAATTTTAATAGAAATTTAAGTATTACATCTGTACCTGAGTGTATATTATTAGTTAAGTTGTCCTGATCTTTTCTCCAACAAATTATAGATGTGTCATCAGTATATGATACAGTTTTAACATTATTAATCACAGGTAAATTGTTAGTGTGCATTGTAAATAGTAAAGATAATAGTGTTTAGGAAACAGAAAAAACTGAAGAAATCTGAAAATAGGAGGGCAAAAAGAAATCCAAGAATGAATGGGAAAGGGATAATGGAGAATTTCATTCCTTTGGTGATCAAACTAAATGGAACGTACTTGGCAGAAGCAGAAAATGTGGGCACTAGCAAAGGGAAGATCAGCAATAGGGCCACTAAAGGAAGTTCTTAAACTCATATTTGGGCCAATGATAAAGGTGACATAGTTTGGAAGGCTCCCTAGTAGAATCTAGGGAGAGTATGGAATTGAAATATGGTGGATAGAAAATAAATGGGAGAATATTGATCTTTTACCAAGAGTATTGTGTAAACTTATGTTAGGAGTGCCCAAAAATATAGTCACTTTTAGAAATGGGGAAATGCAGTGTGACAGAAAAGGTGATGGAAAGAGTAGTGAAGTAATAGTATCGGGTAATGATGTTGCCAGAGGAAAATGTGATCAAGTTTTTCTTCACTATTAAGAAAAATTTTCCAGTTATGATACCTGGCTGAATAGAATAAAGGATAACTTGGAGAATAGTGGATTAGGTGATGTATGGGTAATATAGAGGACATGGAGGAAGTTTGCCTCTAGATTTCAAGATATGGACTATGAACACTGTGGGCTGAGATGCAAGGACAAAATGTCAATTGGCTTCTATAAATTGATTAAAAGAGAAAAAAAAAAGAGAAAAGTATTTTGAAAAATTTAACAGAAAAGAGATGGAAGCATCTAAGATTTGCTGACACTGAGAAGGCTTAGGGGTAATGTAAGGTGTCTGATTTGTGCGGATAATGAAGATGGGAAGCATAGTTTATGGGAGTGTGAAGGAACATATGTAAGGAGGAGAAAACTGAAAAATGAAAAATGGTTGCCAAACACAAGAATTTTAGCGGTAAAGAAAATGTTTACAAATCAGTTTCAGGTAACACATTTAGGGGAATTTCTATAATGTTAGATCAAAATGGAAATGGTCATTTGATAAAAGCGAAGAATGATAGTTCCTTTGTGTAAATAGCAGCCTACAGAATGTTTAAGGAAAAGAGATTCTACTTCTATTGGATAAGTGACTGGCCAAATTCAACAGAAGTCATAATGTAATAGCTTAGCACTAAATAAATAAGTAAATAAATAAAGTAGTACACAGAAAAATGAAAGTTCTGATGTATAAGTTCAATCACAGCTAATGCAAACAAATTCAATTCACACAAATCTCAGACTTAACTATTTATGATTTCTAAGCCTGTCATTGACTTATGTAATCTGTGGTTCAAATCCCAGCTATGACATTGAACTTTTTAGCTGTGATTCTAGCCTTCAAGGCTTTACCTATACACAGATTGTGTGTTATAACTATTGCCTATTACTGATTGACCTTACCAATGCAAAACTTTAATAGCAAGATTTTAAATAGTCTAGCACATAAGAATTTATGACTTGCACATAAGTACTTATGATTACAGAACCCTTTGGTTATATAATCTCGAATTGAGATTTCCTCTTGGTCTACCATGAAAATGCGAATGATTTGGAGAATTTGATGTCATAATTGCATGTTTCCATGGTAGCTCAGTGTTTACAGAAGCCACATTTAGAGGGAAGATCCTTGGTTAAAATCCTAGCAGTGGCATTGAAATTTCCCGTTCTGATTCGACTTTTCAGGAAAGGGAAGCTTTAGCATAGGCAAGAGCAGGAACAAATGTGTAGTGTTTAACGCCCGCTTTTACTACATACGGCACTGCAAGCGATGACACTGACGATACATGAAATGAAGATGGAGCACCGGTGGAATGAGATGGCGGGGGAAACCGGAGATCCCTGAGAAAACCCTCCCCAGCGCCGTGTTGTCCACCACAAATCTCACTTTGCGGTCGCCTGGGATCGAACCCGGGCCGCCTTAGTGAGAGCCAAGCTGTCTAACCACTGAGCCACGGCGCGGCCAAGAGCAGGAACAGTGTTCCTTAGAAGATCATGGGGAGCTGATTTATGAGCATGTGTTATATGTAGATAAAAAGGCAATAAGATATATCACTTGGTAGAATTTAGAGTTACAGAAGTAACTACTGGTTGTTTGGGATACAAAGTGGGAATAAAGAGCAAAATTAAGTGACCAAAAATGATCTGCCACAGCTGACTTAGCAGTCCGTTAATACCACGAAATAAATTCAGAAGTTAAATTATTAAAACAGTCAAATGATCCAACAGATTTAATGGTTTGGGAGAAAATATTTAATTTAAGCAATAGAAATCATTTAATGAATTTTGAAATACTACCAATTTTTTGTGAATTGAATTACTCATTTGTTGATAGTAGTCATAGATTATTGAAGTGAGGTATGGCTAAGTTTGGTGCCATTTTCTTTTAATTTATTTGCTGGTATGCCCCATTCCTTAAGAACTCTAATGCCAATGGTGTATGATGGGAAAGGCGATATTGGAGCAATTATGGAAAGAAAACCGGAGATCCCGGAAAAAGCCAGCCACTGCACCATAAATTCCACATGCGATCGTCTGAAATCGAACTCGGACCACTTGGTGACAGCCAAGAGGTCTAACCGTAGTTTAGCAAATAGTCTGATGTTGTGCCATTTCGTAGTCTTTCAGAATTCCCATAGCCTTCTTTATAAAACACTAAACAAGTGATAGTTGTTACCAAGGCTACACAAAAGCTACGAAATTCAACATTTGGGATTTAAACTAATCTGTCGAACAGTTTTCATTTCAAAATTACAGTATGGATTTAAACTCGGAAATCGAAGCGATGAAAGCCAGAGTTGACGAACTAAGAGAGTCGTTGAAACTAAAGGGAGAGAATATGGTATTGCATAAATTTCCAGTGACTGCAATGGAAGTCGATTTAATACAACTAAGTCTACGGTCTGATAGATACCATCACGGTATACCTTCAAGCAGAAAACTTAGTATATGGATTAGGATTTTGAAACCCCAGTTTACTCAATTGGTACATGACGCCGCATTTTTAAAACTATGGATTTTTCTGGTGACTTCAAGAATGGAATCTAACGATAAAGAACAGGCAATGCAGAAAAATGTGTCAACTGAAATTAATAGGTCCCAAACCCAGGTTGCAGCGTTTTTGGATGCTATTAATGAATACTTTTTGTCAAGAGGTGACATAATGACGAATTCCGTATATTATCTCTCCCCAAATTTTCGTCAAATGCTGCGGGAACTAGATCGGAAAATGTACAAGTGTTTGATACACAACCTGCGTGAACTGGGTGGCCATTACTACACTCTACATATCATGATGGCCAATTATATAAATACGATGAAAATACCAAAATTATCTCGAGAAATTTGAATTAATATTAGAGGGACAACCATGGCAGAATCTAAAACTATTATGAGATGGCCTAACGTAATTATGGCACAAACTGACAATATTACGATATGACCTAAAATTATTGGATAAGTATGATAACTCAGAAAAAAAAAATATGGAGGCAACGTGAAAATAAATGCAGGTAATTGAAAACATCACATATTTGAACAGCTAATTATAACTTTTCTAGATTTTCAGCTAAATTATCAACAAAGACCTAGAACTACATAAAATATAATTATTTGTAACAAATTTTCATTTATCCTTTAAGGAAATTTACATCAATTTTCTTAAAAGATAAGTGAGGTTTAGTTACAAACAATTGTATTTTAAGAAGTATCTGTTGCTTTACTGTTGCTAGCTTCTATTTTAAACACATTAAAGACTTTGACATGTGTAACTGCATCTTGCTTTTCAAATTGTGTTAATTTGTGCTCATTTTTCTCGTAATACCCTGCAATTACTAAGATCTGATCACTTTACTGTTACAGATACAGCTATTAAATTGGACATGGAAGTTACAAATTCACTAGACTTTTTACTTTATTTCCGGAATTATGGTGGCAGCTTTTAACCTCAACATGTGACTAATTCTTGCTCAAATTCAAAATTATGAAAGTGTATCTCGGTGAACAGCACAGAGGTGAAGCCGAGATAGGAAAAATTGCTACAAGAGATTAAAGTTCTGCTGCAACTTCTAAATTTGTACTGGTGTGATATTCTGTTGTTTGGCCATCTTGAAAATTTCAATGTGGAAGGATTGTTCTAAGTTCTTGTGGAAGAAAGCAGAGCTCATGTGATCTTGGCTACTTACTCCAGGTACAGAGAATAATAAGATATTTGTGTTTAAAATTGTCATTATTATTGGAGGTCTACTGTGAATATCTGTTGTACTGTAAGATGCTATAACACGTAATTCAATGGATTGCTGTGAAAACCATTCACGGAAAAATAAAAGCTTATTGGCATTACATTACTTTGATTATATTTTCAGATACAAAAATCAAGGGGTGAATGTTCCAATATTGAAGCTGAACTTCGTTGGAGATAACAATCATGTTCCGTCACTTGCAGGTATAAAATCAATGTTAATTGCATTTGGAATAGTTTGTTGCTGTATTTGGAATTTATGAATGCCATACCTAATAAAGGAGGGTTGTAGTCAAAATCATTTAAACGTGTAATAGGATAAACTTACAGCAGTATGGACCATCTAAAGTGCCCATGAGAATATTTTACAGGAGATAGGTTAGAATACCACCAACAAAATGATGCCATTTCATTTACGTCTGATACAAGCTGTAATTTCTTTAGTATTTTATGTTGCTGCCACTTAAAATGAAATAGTAGATGTTAATTTTGGAAATTGCAAAGCTATAACTTGTCAGTTTATGCAGAAAGTCTGAAGCAATTCGTAAAAGAAGCAATTTTTAGGAGTACCTACTTGATCTTAACATAATGATGAAATGATGTTGAAATCAGCCCATGGTCAATTTAGCTAGGAGCTACCAGCTAAGAGTTACGCCGCTATTGTACATCACTTTCTACCAGGCTATATTATCATTCATTAATTTATTATTGGACATCCCTCTTGCTTAGGATTATGTTTAGAATATTTCAACACGTTCGTTTTTACATTCTTAACAGGACAGTCACGGTGTCAAATTTTGACTGAAGTATTCCTGCAAATTCCCACAGTGTTGGAGGAGCTATGATCAGCCCCTAGGACTATGCAGCACGTACACCAATGTGCACCTCTATAAATTTCCCCGGGAGCCAGCAATACTACAGAAGTGGAAAGATATTTGTAAAATTTCCAGTGAAAGTTGTGCTTCCTTCCATGTATGCGAGTACCATTTTTTGGAAGAAGATTTCAGAGTTAGTTCGAGACGTGTGTTAAAGCACGGAGTGGTACCAAAACATTTGAAAATGGTCCCATGCAGTGCTAGGTTTCAACATGGAAGTGTTAACGTCAATAATGAATCAGCTTCCAAAAAATAGTGACAATTGTGAAGGTGATGTGGAGTTTCGGCCTTTTCTTGACAGTGAGCTGCTTCTTCAAGTATGTCCCCAAGTAAACCAGTGGCTTTCACTTCAGGAAGTAAGATAAAGGGTGTTTTGGGTACCGGGGTTTCTAGATTATCTTTGTCTCCGAAAAAGTGTCATATGTATAAAATACACAGAAACACGGTGACATGATTGGCTAAATTTAAAAAATTAGTGGCTAAAGAAAGAGATAACGTTAAGATTTTGAAAAAGGTGCCAGATAGCATAAGACTTATGTGCAAAACATGGAATGCACATAGATATAATTAAGACACGTGTCCCATTTTTAATGTATAAATACATTAAAGATAACAAAATTAGCATTTTTGAAAAAAAGGCCAGCTACCACTGGCCATGAAAAAAATAAAGATATAGAGGTCAGTATAATTTCAATCCTTTTTGGTATTTCTTTTTATTGACCAATTAAGTGGTAGTTGTTTTGGTATTATTTTCCAGATTTTTAAATTTTCCAAATTTATTTAGACAGTTATAGAAGCAGTAATTTGCCTAATTAAAGTTGTTTCTTCAAATGCTGCATTTAACTTTTATTTTTAATGTATAATGTTTACAGTTTCTGGATGACTAGTGGTTAATATTATTAATCTTTTGCCTAAAATCAGTCATTCCTCTCAAACTGCTTAATGATATGGTATAGTGTAATACTGTGATTACACTGATTTAATTGTTTTTGTGCTTTCATTTGTGTATTTCATTACATGTTTGAGGTTCTTTCTCAAAGGTTTTTCTTTAACCTTAGGTAAATGCCAGGTAATGCTTGGCGCAACTAATCTCATTAAGATTGAAACATGTGTTATGCTTAAAACATAGCTAAAGTGTTATAATTTTATGCTAAACTTTCCTTGTAATACAATGAATTATGTTATTCATCACTTTAAACCTTTCAGCAATCCCTACAGTGTTATTACAGAACGTTACGTTAAAGCTTATTTGTAAAATATTCAAGTTCATCATGTCACTTATATCACTTTCTGAGGCCCGCCTCGGTAGCGTGGCGGCAGCATGTCTGCCTCACGTTCAAGAGGTCCCGAGTTCGAATCTCGGTTAGGGTGAGCTACCTGGATAAGGTTTTTTCCAGGGTTTTCCCTTATCCTAAAAGACGAATGTCGGGTAACTCTAAGCTCTATGGACCCTGGGCTCATTTGAGCATAATTTCACCCATTCCATTCATCGTCCGATATGACTTAACGTTGGAGGACGTAAATACAAAAAAAAACTTATATCACTTTGTGCAACAGCTGCAGTTTTATGTTAGTGTCTTTGTTTTAAATGAAAAAATATTACTGTGTTATTCATATTATTTACAAATGTGTGTAATATTACACAGAATGTTTTGCTGAAGTTTCTTTGTAATTAAATGAATTAGCCATGTTTCATCACTTTTAAGTGTTTTGTGTTATAGTTAGTAATGTTCTATGGATTCTTTGTACTTGATTTAGTTGAATTACTCATGTTACTTAAGTAAATATCAAATTAATTTTAATGAGCCAGAATAATAAAAGGAAGCAGTAACTGTCAAAACAATGTTATTATTCCACATCCTATTGTTAATTCCTTGAAAGTTCATTAAAAATGTTGAGGCAACTAAATTAGAAAATAATACCGGTGCCATGCAGGAAATTCACTTAAAGATTTAGCTGATTATGTTCCAATACTGCTACGGATTATATAATATAATTATGTGATCTTTTAGAAAATGCAACAACTTTGAAACTGCTGTAACAACTCTCAAAGCTCATGTAAATTATCCTTGTGCGTCATCTGTAGCAATGCGGTATTGGAGCATATCAGCAGCTGACAGCTAAGCAAGTATGAAAAATACAGTATAGTATTCCGGCAACGTAAAATTTTTGGGCGCGCGATTTATCACAATTTAGTTTGTCACCTTATCACAATTTAGTTTGTCACCCGAAAATAGAGACACTGATCACCTCGTATTGCCAACGGTTAACATGGGAGGTTCACTTCTAATAAGCATATGTTCTGTGCTGAATAGGAAATTCTTCTGATGCGTAGGTTGTAATCCATTCTTCTCTTGTGAGGTACATATTGAATTCAGTTGAACAAGTTTAAAGGAGTATTAGAAAATATCACAGATAAATACCAGATTATCAACTCCGTGGTGGAGATTGAAGCCGCATAGGGCGCTCCTCCTGAACCTTTCACACCCGGCAGCTATTGAAACTAAGGAGATTCAGTCGGTGATGTAGTGGCGTTCTATTGCGAACAAGCTATGGTGCATTCGCTTCCCCCCACCTTTCCCCTCCCGTGCGCAGCGACTGATAGAATCCAACTCCTTTCGAAATCACATCACTCTGACTTTAACTTGAGGTGGCAGCTGAGTAAAGGTGCAAACTAAATGGAATTAGTCTGTTACCAATCCTGAAAGGAGACTGAGGATGATTTATACATGTGGAGCCATTGATGATGCATACATCAACTATTGTACATGTACAAATTATCCTCAGTCTCCGTCCAGTATTGGAAACACACTAATTCCATTTAGTGTGCACCTTTACTCAGCTGTCACCTCAAGTTAATTGAACTGTCACACACTCATGAATAGTTTACGGCACATTTCAACTATCGCATATTAGCATAATAGGCGTCAAATACTGTGAGGAAATGTGCGGTAAACTAATCATCAGTGTGCGAGATGTGACTTCGAAAGAAGTTGACCAATGATTTTTTAAAAAATATCTCAAGAATCCACTTGTCAACTTGAACTTTTCCTGTTAAATATGAATAGCTTTATAGCTTTAATATTCCTGTTTCAAATTAATACTTTTGTCTTTAGAAACAATTAAAACATTAATAAACGAGAGAGTGAGATCACTCAAGATGATCTTGAGGTTATACAATACATCTGCATTCCCTTTCCTTCAAGTTGGAATTCCAAAGCTTCTTACCGTAATAATTGAAAGAAAGGTAACGTAACCCTAAAATAATGATTTTGTAGGTACAGGAAAGGAAACCATAAGGTTAAGTGTAATGCAATTTCTTTGCACACAGAAATGTTGAAAAATTCCCTGGAAGAAAAGTGTAAAAAAAGAAGAAAAAACACCACTATATATATATATATATATATATATATATATATATATATATATATAAATTTTAAATGAGGAAACCAACAAATATGTACACAAAATGGCACTATCTATTTCAAAAGAGAACAAAGTACCTCTCTTAATCGTTATATTTAATAATTTGAAATGCTCTAAGGTACATACATTATTTTCAGCGCAAGTACACAAAAGTATATTCAGAGAAAAATCGGAAATTTGTGATTGATTCATGAAATTAAAAAATGCAGTAAAACCTTACAAATTAGTACATGAGGCAGTCAGCAACGGAAGGCATAAATTTAATAATTGACTATTTTATATACTTTTAATCGCTTTGGTTTAATTATCATTCACAAGATGAATGTCCGGTAACTCTAAGCTCTATGAATCCTGTACTCATTTGAACATCATATGTTTCATCGTCCGATATCACTTAACGTTGGAGGGGCCGCGCCGTGGCTCAGTGGTTAGACCGCTTGGCTCTCACCAAGGTGGCCTGGGTTCGATCCCAGGCGACCGCAAAGTGAGATTTGTGGTGGACAACACGGCGCTGGGGCGGGACCTCCGGTTTCCCCCGCCATCTCATTTCACCGGTGCTCCATCTTCATCTCATGTATCATCAGTGTCACCGCGGTGCCGTATGTAGTAAAAGCGGGCGTTAAACACTACACATTCATTCATACTTAACGTTGGAGGTTTTCCCTTATTCTGAAAGATAAATGTCTTCTAACTCTAAGTTCTATATTCCCTGGACTCATTTCAGCATCATTGCTTTCCTCATCTGATATGGCCCAACTTTGGAGGTTTTCCCTTATCCTAAAGATGAAAACCTGATAACTCTAAGCTGTGAGTATCCTGACTCATTTGAACAACATTTCATTCATCGACCGATTTGACTTAGCGTTGCAGGCTTACCCGTATCCTGAATAATGGATGTCCGGTAAGTCTGAGCTCTATGTATCCTGTACTAATTTGAACATCATTTCATTAATCGTTCGATATTCCTTAACGTTGTATGTTTTGCCTTACCCTGAAAGATGAATTTCGGGCTACTCTAAGCTCTATGTGCACTGGGCTCACTTGAACATAATTTCATTTATTGTCCGTTGGAGATTTTCCCTTATAATGAAAGATGAATGTCTGTTAACTCCAACCTCTACAGTCCCTGGGCTCAATTTAGCACGATTGCATCCATCGCTTCATATGACTTAAATTAGAGGTTACCCTTTTCATAAATGATTTCAGGTAAACTGCATGCGAGAGAGAGTATTTGAACGGCGTGTAATAAAACAATAATTGCTGCAAATATCTCACTCGATTATCCTGAAGCAGGTAGTAGAATAACGTTTTTGTACTATTAACCAGTGCGCGAAGGGTGAATATATTTATATGAATGTAAAAGATCGGTAGTAATGTTACTTGTGAATTGAATGACTCATTTGCTCGATAGTAGCAATAGAATAAGAAAGTGATGCATGCCTATGTTTAGTGTCATTATGATTTTAATTTACTTTCTGTTGTGCTCCACTCTATAAGAACAATACATGCGGCTGATGTGTGGCGGGAAATGCGGTAATGGAGCAATCATGGAATGGAAACCGGAGATCTCGGAGAAAACCAGCCACTGCACCAAAAATTCCACAAGCGTTCCTCTGGGCTCGAACCCGGGCCACATGGTGACAGTCGAGCTGTCCCACCATAGTCTAGCGATAAGTTTGGTCATCTGTGGTTTAGTGCCATTTAGAAATCTTCCAGAATTCCTACAGCCTTCTTTATAAAATAGACTTTTTGCTAAATAAGTGATATTTGTTACAAAAGCTACAAATTTCAAGTACATACAGGATTTAAAACTAGTTACTTGATAAGAGGAAATTACATTTTACATTTACAGTATGGATTTAAAAGAGAAGCAGAAATGATAAAGGCTAGTGCTCGAGAATTACAGTTAGAAAGGGAAGATATGGTCTTGAATAAATTTCCAATGTAAGTAAGTAGATGATAGAAATCGACTAAATATTACTGAGCCTACAGAATAAAGATTCCATCACAGCACACCTTCAGTAAATTTAGTAAATCGATTAAGACCATCAAACTTCAGGTAATTTAAGTGCTATATGACACAGCGTTCTTAAGATTGTGGATTTTTCTTGCGGCTTCAAAATATAAACTAATGGCTCCGCACAGAATATGCGAGAGAATGTATTAGCAGATATAAAGATGTCCGAATCCCAAATCTCAGTATTTCTGGATGATATTAATCAATATTTTTGTCAAGAGTTGACGTAATGTCCAATGCCAAATTTATGAGTCCACACATTTTCGTCAGATATTGCGGGAACTGCACGAGCAAATATATGAATGTTTGCTGCAGAACATGCGTGAAGTGCGTAATCATTACCATATTCTGCATGGCATGATGGACAAATATCTGTAGATGCTGAAAATACCAAAATCATGTTGAGGACTTTGAATTACTATTAGAGCGGCAACCATGACATGAGCTAAAATTATTGGATAAGTGTAATAACCAATAAAAAACCAAAATGTAGAGGCAACGTAAAACTAAATATAGGTAATTGAAAACATCAAATATTTGAACAGCTAATAATAACTTTTCTGAATTTCAGTTAAATTGTCAACAAAGACTTTGAGCTACATAAAATATAATTATTTGTTACAAATCTTTACTTATTCTTTAGGAAAATTATAATCAATTTCCTTAAAAGCTAAGTGAAGTTTTGTTACAAATAATTCGATTTTATGAAGTATTTGTGCTCATTTTCTCTTGTAATACCCTGAAACTATGATTAAGGATCTGATATTTTTATTGTTACAGATACTATTACTAAATTGGACATGAATAGTAACAATTTTACTAGACTCTTTACTTTATTTCCGGAATTTTAGTGGGTTGACTCCTGTTGTAATGGAAAGTTATGAAACTGTGTCCTGCTGAATAGGAAAAGCTCCTGACGCGGAGGTTGTAATCCATTCTTCTCTTCTGAGTTACGTATCAGTTGAATTCGGTTGAAAACATTTAAAAGAGTATTAGACAATATTTACAACTTATAACTTATTCACAGTGTGAATATTCCAATGTATTTATCCAGATTATTATTTACACTTAAAAGCATTAGGGCAACGTGTACAATTACATCACAGCTAAGTTACATAAAAATATTACACTTAAGGGATTTTAAAGAAGATCTGCTTCTTGTTTTCACATCAGGGAATGAAATGATGGAAACCGTGTCATTTGATTTCATAATGCGTTATAACTAAATATAGCCAGGCATGCAGCACTTTCTAGATATCCAACATTTATTTAAAGTGTTTCACAAAACAAGTCTATGGAATTAGGTTTTAAAGTGGAGGTTATTCACGTTTTTCATGCAGTAAAAATTGCTAGGTCATAATATAAATTAATCAACTGACTTTATTAAACACAGATGCAATTCTATGAAGCTGGGTTTTGAAGTTGAGGTTAGGTCATGTTTTTCATGTATTCAAAATTGCCTCGTCATAAAATAAGTGGGTGAGTGTCAAGCTGAATGGCTGAGGATAAAGCAGATGTTTGCTTTGAAACCGGTCCCCAAGAGTTAAATAAGATAAGTGAAGTTGTGTTACTAGTGTTTAGTTATTATTTATAACTCCAAAGATTTTTTTAAAGGCAGATCCAAATATATGGAACTAGGTTTTGAAGTTGAGGTTAGGTCGTGATTTCCATGTATCGATTCAAAATTGCCAGGTCATAGCATAAATTTCTTCAAGGTCTTTATTAAACACAGGTGCAAATCTATGGGTCTGGGTTCTTAATTTGAGGCTAGGTCACGTTTCTAATGTATTCAAAACTGCCAGTCCATAACAAAAATGACTCCAAAGACTTTATTAAACACCGATGCAACTGTAGCTCTTCTAAATGTATTTTAACAACTCGGATCTCTAGTTTTCAGCCTCAAACCAAGACAGCTAACCTCAAGTCCATAAGAACTATCCACTAGAATCAATAGTGTTCAGCCTCAGCACCGTAAGACGATACCACAAGATCTGAAAGACTTAGCCTTAGGACCTACAGCCTTTAGTCACCCAACTAGCACACTGAACTTCGAGATCTTGAGATCAGACCTCAAACCCATACAACATAGCCACAAGAACATGAGACGTAACCACAAGACTTATAGCCTTCGACATCAGAACCTACAGCCTTCAAACCTCAGAGCAAGAGAACTACCCTCAATTCCATAAGATCTAGCAACAAGACTCTGTAGCCTTTAGCGACCTGACCAACTGCCTTCAGCTATGAGCTCTGCGGCCTTTAATCTCTTTGACCAAGGGACCTAACCTCGAGTCCATAAGATCTAACCAAAAGATCCTGCAGCCTTTAGCACTCTGATCAACCGCCTTTAGCCAGCAGACCAATAGACCTAATCACGAGTCCCTAAGATGACACCTCAGACCCATACAACAGAGCCACCAGACCATGAGACCTAGCCTCGACATAAACGGCCTGAAAGACTTAGCACGAGGGCCTGAAAACCTATACATAAAACTGGCAGTCTTTAACCCTAGACCCCAAGATCATACGTCAAACCTCTTAGCTATAGCCTTTAGCCTTAGACCAAGACAGCTAACCTCAAGTCTATAAGAACCATCCACTAGAATCAACAGCCTTCAGCCTCAGCACCGTAAGACCACACCACAACTGAAAGACTTAGCCTTAAGACCTACAGCCTTTAGTCACCGGACTAGCAAACTGAACTTCGAGATCATGCGATCACACTATAAGCCCATACAACATAGCCACAAGAACATGAGACATAACCACAAAACTTATAGCCTTCGACATCAGGACCTACAGTCTTCAACCCTCAGAGCAAGAGAACTACCCTCAAGTCCATAAGATCTAGAAACAGGACCCTGTAGTCTTTAGCAACCTGCCCAACTGCATTTAGCTATGAGACCTGCGGTCTTTAACCTCTCTGACCAAGAGACCGAACCTCGAGTCCATAAGATCTAATCACAAGATCATGCCACCTTTAGCACTTTGACCAACTGCCTTTAGCCAGCAGACCAAGAGACCTAATCACGAGTCCCTAAGAACACACCTCAAACCCATACAACAGAGCCACAAGACCATGAGGCCTAAGCATAAGACTTATAGCCTTCAAATTCAGGACCTAAAACCTGTAATGCCGGACCAAGAGACCTGCCCTCAGGTTCGTAAGATCTAACCATAAGCCCCTGCAGCCTTTAGCAACCTGACCGACTACCTTTTGCTATTAGACCTACAGCCTTTATGCCCAGACTCTAAGATCATTACCTCAAGACCATAAGATAGCATCTAAGAGCTGTAGCCTTTAGCCCTAGACCAAGATATCCACCCCTCAAGTTCACAAGACCTAACCTCTATATCACACAGCCTTTAACCTCAGCACCATAAGATCACACATCAAGCCTTAACCACGTGATTAAACGAGATACGCACCTTAACCAATATATAGAGCCTTTCAGACAAAAGAGCTTAATCACGGAGCCTAAACATATAAGCTTAAGACCCCAAAACATAAGCTGAAGTAGATTTCTTGAAAGCATAGGGCATGCACGAAAAAAAAGACCTCAATCTACAGGAAAACAGAAGCGAATACTTAAAGATCTCTAATCAGCACTTATAACTCTAGCAGTGACGAAGCTAATCCTAGCAGCCCTAAGATCGACATGCCTCGTGAATTTTTACACCCATACACACAACTAGTTAGCATTATACAAAATAGCTGAGCCTAAAAGATATGGGTTAGATGAAGGAGAAAATGAACATGCTTAGGATAGGTTCAGCAGGTAAGAACACAATATCTTAAGAAAGAGAACGCGTGCCGATAGCAAAAACATACAAGGTTAAAGAATGATTAAGGAAACCAGTAAGGGACTACATTAGGTTAGGTTAAAGGAGTAAAATTGAGGAATTTAACAAAAGAGAACACTTAGATTAAAATATGAAGCGTAGGACTCCAGGAGCAAGGAACGCGAGGTTTGGGATGAAGTAAATGAACCTAAGAACAACAGTAGGCTAGGTTAGGTTAGGTTGAGGAATGCAGTAAAGGACTCTAAGAGGAGAGCAGTTAGCATTGAGGATAGAGGAAAGGATCCCAAGTACAGCAACAGTCTTTGTTAGGTTTGGTTGAGGGATGTAGTAAAGAACTCCAAGAGCAGAGAACAGTTAGCATAGAAGACAGAGGAAGGGACTCCAAGGACAGCATAGCCTTGGTTAGGTTTGGTTGAGGAATGCAGTATAGGACTCTAAGAGCAGAGAATAGTTAGCATAGAGGACAGAGGAAAGGACTCAAACAGCAGCAATAGCCCTTTTTAGGTTTGGTTGGGTTAGGTTAAACTAGTGGCTTATAATACATGCTCGAAGCTGCAAAGCCTGATTAGGCTAAAGGGATAAATTCCCTAAGGCTGAGATCTACAACTAAAAGAAATAAAGTTAGTTTAGGTTAAGGAGATAGAATTACCGATCACAGATGAGGGCGAAACGTTTCGAATGCTTGTAAAAACATCATGAAATACAGCAAATCAAACATAGCCGAAGTCAACTAAGTTCAGCCAAAAGTAAGTACATACAACCCCAAGCCTCCGAATATAGGCAAAAGTTCAACTAAATAAACCAATAAATCCTTTAAACGCACAAATTACGCATGGCCGCCATCTTGCCCTTTTGGGTCTGCGCCAAAAGCTCCTTATCTTATATACTTGCCTTAATTTTTAGCTTATAAATGAGGTGAAGTAACGTGGGAAAAAAATCACATATTGAGTAATAATTGTGCGCACTCAGTTTTTAGCGTACAAAAGGAAAAATATATTATACAGTACACACACCTTTGCATTTAATGTTAACCTAAAATTTCTATCGCGTAAGTTACTCAGGCAAAGCAAAACTTTGCACACAAGTTCGTTCACAGCGCACGTTTGCTACCTGGGAATAAAATAGCGCGAATATTCCCTCCAATCATAGGCCCCGGCGGAGTATATAAAACATTTTCCCACTTTGTTTGCGTTTCCCTAAAAATGAGGACGGCATCGGTATTATACGCATCCGACACCCGGAATATTGGTTCTCTTAATCAGCACTGCTACCTATCGCAAATACTCAATTTCCTCATAAAGCTGAGCGGGCACCATGTCCACTATACCCGGGACTTTAAATCCATATCCCCATGTGTGGGATCGATCCCAGAAAGATTCAGTAGCCAGTCACTAGAACTACATTTCCAACTCGTTGCTCCACAGCATAGGATACCGACTTACTATGTGTTATGAAAATCTGCATACATTTTAGAGTAATATAGATGCTTACATTAGCTAATGTTATTTTGTGCTTTTTATAATTCGTATCTTCTTCCTTTAATTGAGAAAATTCTATACAAAGATTTCATAAACAGCCCGCCTCGGTAGTGTAGATGGCAGCGTGTCTGCCTCACGTTAAGCAGGTCCCGAGTTCGAATCTCGGTTATGGTGAGTTACCTGGATAAGGCTCTTACCGGGGTTTTCCCATAGCCTTCAAGACGAATGTCGGGTAACTCTAAGCTCCATGGACCCTGGACTCATCTGAGCATTATTTCAACCAATTGATTCACCGTCCGATATGACTTAACGTTGGAGGACGTAAATTACAAACAAAAACAAAAAATTTCATAAACAGTATCGGTCAATTTAAGTTAATTGATGGAAATTAATCATTTCTTCACACTAGCCGTATATAGGCTAATGTTTTGTATAGATTGAGTCAACATGAAAAATTCAATTCCATTGCCGGGATTTCAACGACGGATCACCTGGTCTCCGTCCAGTCGCTCTAACCCATTGAGCTACTGTGGCCAACGTGCCGTCCTGACATTAAATTCGCCAATTGACTCCTTTACTTTCCCAGTAAACCACTAGGGGCTCTCGTGTCTGAGATACGTCGTTTTTGGCGACTTGCTTAAGTACTTAAATCCCAGGCTTCATCATTAAACTTTTATTATTTGAGTTCATTGATGGAATTTTATCATTTCTTCACACTAGCCGTATATAGGCTAAGGTTGTGTATAGATAGAGTCAACATGAAAAATTCAATGCCATGGCCGGGGTTTCAACCACGGATCTCCTGGTCTCCGTCCAGTCGCTCTAACCCGTCGGTCAATTTTATTATTACACATCCAACAACATCTATAGCACAACTTAATTAAATATTTTACAGTTTACGTTTCAATTATAGCAAAATGTTGACATATAAGTGGTGAAAACATAGTGCAGTCTCCACAACGTTTAAGCGACGTTTATTGGTTTTTAACATTTTAAGGCGAATAAATTAGTTTGTAAACCTAAAGCCTGAAGCTAGGTGTCAATATACATCATTGTCCTATCCATGTCCTATTTTCCTACGTAGTCTCCATTACGTTCTATGGCCTTACGCCAACGTTGTTTGAGAGCATTTATTCCCTTCTGGTAAAATCTCTTGTCTTGTAGGCGTTGCCATGCTTCCACTACATGAAAGACGCTCTCCTCCCCTTTAAAGTGTGTCCGCCGTACACAACCTTTAAGCGGCCCAAAGAGATGGAAGTCGAGGGTTCCAGGCCTGGACTGTAAGCAGTATGAAGCAATGATGTCCAACCCAATTTGGCAATGTGTTTCCCGGTTCCCAGACTTGTGTGTAGGCGTGCATTATCGTGTTGGAGCAAGATTTCTGCTGGTTTCTTGTCAGATCGAACACATTAGGATTAGATTAGGATCGAAAAGTAGGATTAAAAGTAGAAGTAGGATTCAGTAGAACCAATCTAAAGAGACGTGTTCCGTGACATTATTGTAAACCGGCCGTGGAAACGACGTGGACTTAGAACAATTATTTGTGTGTGTGCCAAAGGGTGTATGCTAATGACCCTTTTTTTTAAAATTGGAGCATTATATATTGAACGACCCTCGTACATTCAGAGGCGTGTTTTGGACTGCTACCTCCCCATTTCTCGCTTTGAAGAACATTTAGCAATTTATTCGAAAACTGTTAGCTTTGCCCATAATTAGCATATTTAATTTATATTTCTTGGAAACCCGTTCTACATTCAAGAAAACTGACTATGAGGGATATGGAACTTGGGCGAACTAACCTGGATGTGGCAATTGTGTGGCTAAAATCAAGTAAGTTCAAAGAATCAAATGGTGTGTATATTAAATTTCTCAATTATGATTAATCATTAAAAGTTTATCACCATTATTATTATTACTATTATTTTTTTTTTACTATTCCACATATAGAAAATCACAATCCCACCATACACTGAGGAATGGTTAGGTACCAGCTCTTCTTTCATAAGAAGGGTGTATATAGGTAATTTTATACTAGTAATACTGCTAACTGATGTGCGGCGGCACAGTATATAAATATGTGTATCTGTGTGTGTCGTACATAAAAAGGAAGAGTATAAATTGGAAAAGAGGCAGAAAATTTACTGCAAAGTGTATCCTCTGCTCTCTTTTATGAACATTTGTTTATTTTATGTTTCATCTCATTTATTTTCAAAATAATACGAGTGTCGGCTGATAAGCCCCGGACCTCACATAGAGATGGCATGACTGGGCCAGTTTGACAGATAGGATCGTATAGTTATCCCTAGAAAAGTTTGTATCTATAGTTAAAGGTCAATAGCTTGTTTAGCTTTTGAATGGCAGCATGTTGAACAAGACAAATGTAGAGGTTTCACGAAAATGGAGCATTTGAAAAAACGAGCAGTGATTAAGTACTTCCATTTGAAGGGCTTAACGCCTAAAGAAATCAAGGAGGAAATGGACAGTGCATTGAAAGATTCTGCCCATTCATGTACAATGATTAGGGAGTCTCGGAATTTATCAGCGACTCTCATATCCCCTCACAGCAACCCTGGGAACGAACATTATTGCCTCCCCATTCACCTGGAAATCTAAACATGTTGGCAAGTGTTTTATTAGCAAGCTTATGTACAGTTAGTTGGAATGAAATGGAGCATAAGCAGCCCAGTTATTGACTTTTTTGTTATGCTATCATGTAGTGTATCAAAGGCACGACACCAATTGGGAATTACGGCAGAATTAATAGTTGTCGATGAGATGGACATTGAGCTGAATTAAATTAATGGATACTTGCGATGTTAGTTGGTGATAAGTACATCGGATTTATATGCAAATGCTTATGGTTCATATATATGCATGTTAAGGTATAGTTGCACAGTTCCTAATTGACATATCCGTGCATGTATAAAACGTTTTTACAGTATTGAATGACGCTCAATAAATGAATATGCATATATACTAAATTAAGTGGAGGAAATGGGTAGAAGAGGCTTGTACTCCACGCTTAACAGCACAAAGGAGTTAGAGAAAGAAGAAGAAGAATATACTAAATTGTATATAGGTAACCTACCGTTTTCATACAAGCGACGCAACCCATGTCGAGCCTCTTGTGTGTATATGATTGAGCTTGACGTGATACACGAGTTAGATATTTGCAAAATGTATAGTGTTTAACGCCCGCTTTTACTACATACGGCACCACAGGCGGTGACACTGATGATGCTTCAGATGAAGATGGAGCACCGGTGGAATGAGATTGCGGGGAAACCGGAGGTCCCGGAGAAAACCCGCCCCAACGCCATGTTGTCCACCACTAATCTCACTTTGCGGTCGCCTGGGATCGAACCCGGGCCGCCTTGGTGAGAGCCAAGCGGTCTAACCACTGAGCCACGGCGTGGCCATTTAGATATTTGCAGGATTCCCCGTCAGAGACTCTCCGTTTTTCTGAAGAGTTTCGTTCTGCTGTTAAGTTGGTGGTTGTTCGCTGTGCACGTTGTACTGCCCAAATTCAGTGAACGTACGAAAAGTGAATTTATAAAACAGTGGGTTCAGGACTGTGAGCCGTTGGATTATACCAGGCACAGAAGCAGGTTTTTGTAAAGGTGTAATAAACAAATTGCGTGTGCGAGAAAGTTTCAGCTAAGCCAACATTCAACAACGAATCAACATCTTGCAGGTAAAAAGAAACGAAGTTCCTTGAAGCAAACGTTGAAACAACAAACACCCTCTTCTTATCTGAAAAACGAACTTTGCAGTGATTTATGCCAAGGGCTAATAATTGCCACAAAATACAATGGAATTTACTTAGCAATCCCACTTTGCGGAATTTCTTAAATATTGTATTGTGGACGAAACTGCTGACTCCTCTGGACGTCATGTGGCAAATTTTCTATAGGTAAGCTCAGTGAAGACGAGCTGAGATAGCCGTCTTTGATCGCCTTTAGTATGTTAGAGAAATCTAATAACTCCACAATTGCTCGCTTTGTCTACGATGGCTTAAGAATATTATGGCCAGGAGCACGTAACGAACATAAATTTCATGTTTTGATTTCAGATGCTGGAGCCTACATGCTACGATCTGCTTCTGGTCTGAAAATGTTTTATCCTCTTTTAATCCACGTTACATATATTGTGCATGGGGTTCAAAGGGTAGCAGAAGCCATACTGGAGCATATTGCTGAAGTATATACCTTACTTTATACTACAAAGAAAGTCTTTGTAAAAGCCCATGGTCTAATGCCTGCTTTTCGGGAACATCCTCTACCCCTGGAACCAATTCTCTCCGCTGGGGTACATGGATAAACACTGCTCTCTTTTATACTGAAAATTTCAATGGAGTTAAAACAGTTGTCTGCAGTCTAAATTCAAATGATGCTTTGACAATTCAAGGTTCACAGGACATTTTCAGAAATGAAACGCTGCAGAAAGACTTACCATTATGTCCAAGTACCTTCATGCGTCTGTGTCAATCTATGAGAAGAGAACAGTGCTCCTTCAAAATGTGAGGAAATATTGGATGCAAAACTGTGCAGTGTACTACAAAGAAATCCCGATTATAATATTTTATGATCTGTAAACAAATATTTCCAAGGAAACGGCATGGAACTTCCAGGAGAAATCCCTGCAGAGCTTGTTAGTACTTATAAATATGGTCCAATCACATCTGTAGATGTTGAAAGGTCCTCTGCATACAAAATCATATTATCTGATAAACTTCATGAATTTACTCCTGAACATTTGGAAAAATGATGTACGTATTACATCAAATTATGGTCTCCACAATGTGTAATATAAGGAAGACGATTCAACTTGAGAAGACGTATAAAATTATTTACCTGCATATATACGAAGGTCGCTTGATAAGTCTGGTAAAAACCAACACCATATATATTCGTGAACGCCTTACCTTATTTCTCGACATAGTCTCCAATGATCGCTGTAAACTTGGTCCAGCGATGTTCCAGCTTTTTCACCCCGTTGGAAAAATGGGTTACGCCAAGGTCTGCAAAATACTCGTTGACGTAGAATACCACTTCTTCATTTGATGAACATTTCTTACCGCCAAGCCAAATTTTCAAGTTTGGGAACAGGAATAAGTCACTTGGGGCTAAGTCTGGTGAATAAGGTGCATGAGGAACTAATTCAAAGCCCAAGTCATGCACTTTCGCCATTGCCATTGCTGATGTGGGCAATGGTGCATTATCCTGGTGAAAGATCATTTTTGTGATCGGTAGAAGTGTTCCTCCAGATGCGCTTTTTGTGGACTATGAGCAATT
The DNA here is from genome assembly GCA_030765055.1 of Mantis religiosa. Lineage (NCBI taxonomy): Eukaryota > Metazoa > Arthropoda > Insecta > Mantodea > Mantidae > Mantis > Mantis religiosa. The sequence continues at coordinate 389,938,817 of CM060950.1, forward strand.
GCGGCACCCGTCTTGCACACAAATTTTTCTTTGGCAATTTTTCATGCAGGATATTATACATTCACTTAATTGAGATGCGTAATGCCTCACAAATCTCACGAATTTTGAGTTGGTGATCATTCCTAACCAGATTGTGGATTTTTTCAAAGTTGTCCTGTGTGGTTACCTCAATTTGGCGTCCAGAGCGTGATTCATCTTTTGCGCTTCTGCGATCACGTTTAAATTAATTGATACAAAAGTAAATGGTCTTCAATGTTTGTGCACATTCCGTGTGAACTTCGTCCAATTCAGTTGGACTTGTGTGGCAGTCCAGCCCTTCAAATGAAAATGTTTAATAACAGCATGAAACTCTGTTCTTTTTTACAGTTTTAATCGCAGCTACACACTGACCATTTCAACAATGAAACTGTATATTGCAGGACATCCATATTTTCTGCACAATCTTTTGAATACTCAAGCTTAATAGTTGCAACAATGTCCTTCCCTTCATAGAAATTTCACAGACTTATCAAATGACACTCGTACAACAGTGTCGTATGAAATTCTTAGAATTTAGCAAATGTATTATTGCTTTGCCTCTCCAAAGGGCTAATGTGAAATTAGTTCGGAGAATTTTAGTTTACCAAGCTACAAATGTACTAATTTATATGCTGATGTGGCACGAAAGCTTGATTTCAGCTGCTGAAACAGACACCAGGAAACACACCACAGATGTGATACGATTTAACTATAAATCCAAAATAGCAGTTCAGATGTTTTATGTGCAGACACTTGTTATTACAGACACAAATAAAGATACACATTGGATTTCTTTAGTTCATCAAATTTAAAATATTTACCTTTATCGTTTTCCTTAGCAGATATGAATGAATTGTCTCTCCTAAAAGGGAGGGCCATGATGAGAGTATGTGACGCACCTGCTGTATCGGAGCAGTGGCTTAACGTGGTTCTTGGTTTTGAAAGGGTAGAAGTGATTATTTAGACATTTATCATTCAAAATATCTCATACCTCATATCAAATTGAAGAAATAAGTATTACATTTAGTTTTTGTAGAAAACTGAGGCTGCTAACAGTGAAGCAAAGCAGGTATTATGAATAAATGGTAATACTTTTAGCAACACACTTCACTAAAATCTTCTAAATTTGCAGAATAGAACTATAAAGTTCACACTATAAATTGAAAACAATGGCTGCGTCCTGTTTCTGTATCTAAAGATAATAAAAAATAATAAATGAAACTTCAGCATTTATAGGAAATCAACTCACACTAATAATTATATAAAAAATAAATGCTTCAACCCTTAATCACATAAATTTGTTGTCTTTAATAGTTTGATTTACACGCAATAAACGCACCCCTAAATATAGAAGAATATAATACAGATTACAAACACATTATTAACATTGCTTTAATGGGTTTACTAAAATTTTATACAAAAAAGGATAGAAATATTTAAATATCAAAAAATGTAAATGATGTTTCCACCCTTAAAAAAGTCAAAAATTGCAATTCTAAAAAAATTACATATCATCCTTTATAAAATAAAAATGTTTTCAAAAACTTTTCAAAGAAGTTGGTATAATATTGGTACCTCAAAATACATCCAGCATAAACAATCTAATACATATTTCTAACACAGGCAAAATTTCAGATAACAAAAAAAAAAAAACTGGTATTTATCAAGCTATCTGTTTAGAGTGAAATCAGATTTACATCAGTAGGACCAAACGTAATTTAGAAACCAGAAATATTAAATATAAACAGACAGATAAATCTGTAGTGGCTGATAATTTTTGGTCATCTAAACATGAAATAAACCCAGAGTTAAATTACTGAAACAACTGAACAGATATAGATTGAATGGTTTGAAAGGAAATATTTATTTTGATAAATAAAGTTTGCATGATGGATTTTGAAATCCCACCCATAGATGTAATCAAGTAGTTTGTGTTGGCCCCGGTAGATGGCAGTAAGGTAGTAAGCAATTCCTTCACTTCCAGAAATAACCAGAGATTATTCATTAAACAGGCTGAGGATGTAACGCATGCATCACGAAACTGGTCCCAGGGGATTTTACAACATATAAGTAATTAGTGAAGTGTGTTGCTAAAAGTGTTGCAGTTTATTCATAGTACGAATAACAATGCTTATGAACTCGCAAGAAAAATGAATAGATATAATGATACTGTTCATTCAATTGACATGGTCAGCTTACTATTTGAGCAAGGAGTCTCAACATATAAGTTAAAACAGATAATTTGTTGCAGTAATACTCTTTTCAATGTGAATAAAGGGTTGTTGAACATATTAATTTCATTTGTATGCTACATAAACTAATTAATTCCTACACACAAATGTGTTTGTTTTAAACTAAGGCCATTGTCATGTAGGTATATTTATAATTATTTTCGACATAAGGGGTACAGGTCCATGAATGACTATCCTATACAAAGAGAAGAAGTATGTTCTATACAATTGCAGCTTTGTTATCTGTATTGTTTAAATCTTCAATGGTTAATAATTTGTTGTTTAGTATGCTTTATTTATAGTAGTATTTAGTTGTGAGAAGGTACATTTAGTAAATACTGTGTGCAATAAATCCATCCATCCATCCAGGCCGTGCTGTGGCTCAGTGGTTAGACTGCTTGGCTCTCACCAAGGCGGCCTGGGTTCGATCCCAGGCGACCGCAAAGTGAGATTTGTAGTGGACAACACGGCGCTGGGGCGGGTTTTCTCCGGGACCTCCGGTTTCCCCCGCTATCTCATTCCACCGGTGCTCCATGTTCATCTCATGTATCATCAGTGTCACCGCCTGCGGTGCCGTATGTAGTAAAAGCAGGCGTTAAACACTACATGTCCGTCCATTCGTCCGTCTGTCCATCCGTCCATCCACCCGTCCATCCATCCGCCCGCCTCGGTAGCGTGGTGGTAGCATGTCTGCCTCACATTCAAGAGGTCCCGAGTTCGAATCTCGGTCAGGGTGGGTTACCTGGATAAGGTTTTTTCCGGGGTTTTCCCTTATCCTGAAAGATGAATATCAGGTAACTCTAGGCTCAGTGGACCCCGGGCTCATTTGAGCATCATTTCACCCATTTCATTCATCGTCCGATATGACTCGACATTGGAGGACGTAAATTACAAAAAAAAATCAGACAGGCAGGCAGACAGACAGACAAAAAAAAATAAAAAAAAAAATAAAAAAATAAAAAAAAAAAATCTGCATGAACTATGCCCTGGTGCCTTCAGTCTATACCAGGACATAAGTTCCACAGTTACATCTCTTTATTGTTATTACATTTCTTTAGATTGGAACATTATTACATTTCGCAGATTACCTATATCTAAACTAACTACTCCTAACCTACTAAGCTATCTAACCTATAGCAGCCGGTTTCCCAGCTGCTTTACATATATCTTTAATCTATATCCTAAGCTGGCAGTTCTACTCTATTATAAAACATTCTGACTAGTTAAATTAACAATACATGTGGATGAAAAACTGTTTACTGCCAGCACTTTCTACCAATCTGCTATCTATCAATTAAATTTCAACAAATGTTGTCTCTAGCTATCTTCGCTATCAGATGAGCTCCGTGTGATGATCTGTTGTGGCTGTCCCCTTCTCCTCTCAGCCCATTCTTGACGTCCTGTTCTGGTCCGAAGTTGCCTACGTCTATTTATGAATTGGTCGCCCTGTTCTGGCCTGAGATCTGCACCTTTTCTATCCTCTTCTTCGACGTGGGTACTTATTTCTTGTTGCCTTATTCTTTGTGACCTTCTTGGTGATTCGTCCTGGTTTTGGTGTTGCTGCTGATGTATTGCGTCCGTTATTTGCATTTCCGCTGGTCTTCTGTACTCCTCCATGACTATTTTCGATATCTTTGCCACCATTCTGTTCACTATACACAAATCCTCGTGACTTCTTACGATGTGCCAAACTGCTTTTCCTGCTAGCATTGCGCGTTCCTCTTGTACCTCATCGTTGTATTTCGTACATTCAAAGATCACATGTTCGGGGTTGCCTACTATATCACATGTATTACATTTATCACTTTCCTTGCTTCGAATCTTCGCAAAATATGTATCAAATGGGCCGTGTCCTGTAATATATTGAATGCTCTCCTTAGTTGGTGATACGGTTAATCTTAATCTCTCTCTTATGCTGGGGAATAGATCATATACTCTTCTACCTTTCTCCGATTGATTCCATTCTTTTTGCCATTTGTCTATTAAAATTTTTCTTGCCTCTCTCCTTGTATTGCACGGTCTTCCTAAAATTTTGATGACTTGTTCTTGGTCTTGTTTTTTCATCCAATACATTGTTGCCCGCAATTTTACCGTTAAGTCAATCGGCCATATGGCTAGAATCACTAGTAAGGCCATCGTTGGAACCGTTTTAATTAATCCCATACACCTTATTAAAGTTTGTCGTTGAGTACTCCTCAGTCGTACATTTTTCACTAGGCTAGCTCTATGCGCCCAAACACTAGATCCATATCCTATTATTCCTGTTAGTATAGCTGTGTGATATGTCCTTGTTGCTGCTAGTGGGATTTTATATTTATATTGAGCCATCGATGCTAGCTTCATCATCGTTTTTCCGGCCTTGTCTCTGACTTTCTCTATATGCTTATCAAGACAGACAGACAGACAGACATACATACTGGAGATACAGAAACGTAGGAGCCGGCTGCGCTGTGTTCTGCCTGTCGCGACCTCGGTGCTCGTTGCCGCCTGCCTCCATCATAGAAAGACGCGGATGCAACCACGCAGCATTTTTAAAACTACTTTTTAAGGCTTTATTTACCCCTGTTATTAAAGGAGATCCTGAAACTGGCCACAGCCGTTGTCCATACATGTTTGGCACCTCTTTAGGAAACTATCCATCACTCACCATATTCAACTTGAAAAATGCTGGCAATTTCCTGGCAGATAATTTAATTCTTTCAGGGGGTGTGGATTTGTCTTGTACACTTTATGCTTTAAGTTAACCAGAGATAGAAATTGCACGGAGTTAGGTCGGGAGACCGAGGGGCCCACCAATCTCTACTGATAACTTTGTCCTGAAACATATTTTCGATTGCTCCCATCGAAAGTTTGGCTGTATGAGCTTTTGCACGCTCTTGTTTAAAATAGGCAAAATCATGCTCCCTGTCTGTTAAAAGAAGCGGGCAGAGGCAAAATTGTATTCACGTATATATGGGCATCAAGTGTCGACTCGAAAAATTCGGGCCAATAATTCTTTCTCAGCTCATGGAGACATGCCAATATTTCTCAACTCAATTACAGCAAGTAATGGATAGTTTCCCAAAGAGATGTCAAACATACGAAGTTCGGTTGATAAGTCTCGTTCCTCACAATAAAGAAAAATACTTTAAACATTTTGTTTCTTTATTTCTTAACATCAATTCCAGAAGAGCTAACGCATTTGTCATATCGATGTTCTAATTTCCATAATTAAACCTTTTCTGTAGTGCGATTTATCATGCCCCTAAAAATAGCTGTTTAGCGCATCAATGATCTCGTTGCTGTGAAATCTTCGCCCTCCAAGACATTTTTTAGGTTCGGGAACCGGTGCTACATCTGGCGAATAGGGTGGATGTCCAAGCAATTCCAACTTTAATTCGCACATTTTACCCCATTGCAAAGACTGAACAATGGGTCGGAGCATTGTCTTGAAGAAAAGAGATTTTTTTCTTCTTTGCCAAATGAGATATTTTTCTTTCCACCTCATCACTCAAACGTTGCAGTATGCTTGATTAGCAGATAATCAATTAAAATAATTCCCTGTGCATACCATAAAACACTCGCCATTACCTTGTTTGCTGACAAAATTAATTTTTTTCTTTCAGAGTTGGTTCACCTGTCGCAATCCACTGCTTTTACTGTAATTTACTTGCTGGAGTGAAATGATTAGACTTAGGACTTTTAGGACTCGGCTTGTAGTTGCGCATGCTGTGAGTATAGGAAGAGGGGCGTGGTTAACTCCAGTAGTAAACAAGGTCGGCCACCTTAGGGGTATACAAATGTGCTAACAAACTACTTTAATAAAACAACTTATTACAGTGTATCACAGTATACATTTTATACTTTTCGAAGGTGAATCTCCTTCTGTCACTCAAGGTTTTTTTTTTATATCGATCGGTTCTATTCTGGGTTTCACCGGGGGACGAATGGTAGAGCCTCATATTCTGACAGAGTCTGATGAACTGATGAACATCTTTAAGGTTAGCATAATACGCATTGAATGTAGCCTTGCAAACGGTTCCTTCCTCGATGGCAAAAGCGGTCACTCTCTTTATGAATTCTTCCCATCTGTTCCCCCAGGCTACCACATCTCGCAGGAACCATCCAATCCTATATATTTACCAATCATTGATACAAAGCTCATTGATCATCTCAACATTCGAGTGGTAGATCAGAACGGTGATACCATCAACTTTAGAAACAAGACTATTACCGTGAGACTACACATAAAACGGAATGGGACTAAATTTTAAGAAATCTTGCTATAATAAAAAGCTTCTCTCGAGGATGAAGCCTACTCGCTCTTCAGCATGCAAACTGCTAACATCATCTAATTGAAAGTTCCTCGAAAGGTTAGGCTTCAAGGTTCTGTAATGGATGTTTTAGATGTGATGGGAGATCCAGCATTTGAGGATAAGATTAGTAAAGAGGAGGAACATATATTCTTACCTTACAACACATCAGCCCTTGAAGGGAATGATGAAATTAGAATACCTTGCCAAGCTGAAGATTTGTACACGCTTCCTAGCAGAAGTTATTTGTACATAGAGGGAACTCTTACTAAGCCTGAAGGAGGACCCTCTTCTTCAAAGCTGAGCAACAATGCCATGGCGTTTGATGAAATTCGATTGGATATGAATGGTACTACTATTGATAGAACTAGAAATCCTGACATTTCTTCAACCATGCGCAACTATGCAGCTCTCAACATTCTGGATTCCAATCGTTTGCAGAATGCAGGTTGGACCCCATCCTGGAGATGATGTGGACATCGTGAACGCATCGAATGGAATCTTCAACGGTATCCTTCCTCTTTCGATGCTTTTGGGTTTTGCCGATGATCACAGGGAAGTCATACTTAATAGCAAGTTTGAACTTGTTCTTATTAGATCGAAAAATTCTAATTGTATAGTGGGCAATGAACCGACTGTTATTAAACTAACCAGGATCGAATGGAGGATGCCAGTGCTGCGACTTTCCGATGCCAAGAGAGTGGAGAAACTTAAACTCAAGTCGGATCAGCCTCTACACGTGGCCTTTCGAACGATGGACCTTCATACTCAACCTGCAGTACCACAGACTAAAGCTTTCACTTGGAACGTTGCAACAACAACAAAGCTTGAGAAACCTTGATTTGTCATAATTGGTGCACAAATCGACAGATTAAATTATCTCGCTAAAGATAGCTGTCTCTTTGATCATTGTAATATCCCAAACCTGAAACTTTATCTCAACTGTGAATGTTATCCCTATCATGACATGAATTTGGATTTCACAAATTTTAAGTTTGCTTCTCTATATGATCAGTATTCTAAATTTCAATACTCTTACTACAGTAAGGAGAATTATCCCCTTTTGAAGAGAAGTGACTTTCTGAAATATGCACCGCTAATTGTCATTGACTGCTCTCATCAAGCTGAGGAGACAGTTACTGGAGCAGTTAACATCAGACTAGAAGTTCAAGCATCAGCAAACTTTTCTCCATAAACATAATTTTTTTGTTTAATTATTCATGACAAATTGTTCACTTACAAACCTCTAACTCATGTTGTTCAATCTATCATATAGGAAAAATGTTTTCTTTTCTTTCTTTGGCTGTCAATAAAAAATACATTACCAATTATATGATCTTTTTATTGATTTTAGCATACATCTCCTTAACCTTTTTCCTGATACTCCTACCTGAAATGTCATATGAACAGCGTGATTTATGAGCTTCATGCAATTGAAATAAATGTCTTTCAATGTATGGAATTAGTCTCTTGAGTCCAACTATTGCAGCTATGTCTAGATTTATAATATTTCTATTTAGACTTGTATTTCTGAAAACTATTTCACTGATTTTATTCATATGCAATATTATATTATAACCATATATTATATTTTCACTGTATGAAACACTTGGGAGCTTACCGTGTCTAAGATACGTTTCAATTACTGACATATTTTCAACTATTATCAGCCAGTCTTCTTTAGTTATGTATACGAATGTCTCTCAGCTGCTATGACGTAGAGGGTGGGGAGTTCGTAGTGGAGCCCTATATTCACATGACAGTTCACACTGATGGAGATGTTGTCAAGCATATACACGCTATTTGGATTCATCTTTCACGGGCTTTTCTGGAATGGCATCGACGATGAGTACTATAATATTATCCAGAGCAGCATCGTTCACCTTCTTCTTGCTGAAAATCTTCGGTTTGTTCCTCTTCTTCTCCGGCTTCTTATCGGACCTGGAGACATATATACAGACGATTAAAAATAAAACATAGATTGCTTTTTTGTCATTATGTCTGTTTTTGTTTCTTTGTACTAACCTACCTTCTTCTTCATCATCTTCTTCATCTTCTTCATCTTCTTCATCTTCTTCATCTTCTTCATCTTCTTCATCTTCTTCATCTTCTTCATCTTCTTCATCTTCTTCATCTTCTTCATCTTCTTCATCTTCTTCATCTTCTCATCTTCTCATCTTCTTCATCTTCTTCATCTTCATCTCTTCTTCATCTTCATCTTCATCATCTTCTTCATCTTCTTCATCTTCTTCATCTTCTTCATCTTCTTCATCTTCTTCATCTTCATCATCTTCTTCATCTTCTTCATCTCATCTTCATCTTCTTCATCTTCATCTTCATCTTCTTCATCTTCATCTTCATCTCATCTTCTTCATCTTCATCTTCATCTCTTCATCTTCATCTTCATCTTTCATCTTCATTCATCTTCTTCATCTTCATCTTCATCTTCTTCATCTTCTTCTTCTTCTTCATCTTCATCTCTTCTTCATCTTCATCTTCATCTTCTTCTTCATCTTCTTCATCTTCTTCTTCATCTTCTTCATCTTCTTCATCTTCTTCTTCATCTCTTCATCTTCTTCATCTTCTTCTTCATCTTCTTCATCTTCTCATCTTCTTCATCTTCTTCATCTTCTTCATCTTCTTCATCTCTTCTTCATCTTCTCATCTCTCATCTTCTTCATCTTCTTCATCTTCTTCATCTTCTTCATCTTCTTCATCTTCTTCATCTTCTTCATCTTCTTCATCTTCTTCATCTTCTTCTCTTCTTCATCTTCTTCATCTTCTTCATCTTCTTCACTTCTTCATCTTCTTCATCTTCTTCATCTTCTCATCTTCTCATCTTCTAATCTTCTTCATCTTCTTCATCTCTTCATCTTCTTCATCTTCTTCATCTTCTCACTTCTTCATCTTCTTCATCATCTTCATCTTCTTCATCTTCTTCATCTTCTTCTTCTTCATCTTCTTCATCTTCTTCATCTTCTTCATCTTCTTCATCTTCTTCATCTTCTTCATCTTCTTCATCTTCTTCATCTTCTTCATCTTCTTCATCTTCTTCATCTTCTTCATCTTCTTCATCTTCTTCATCTTCTTCATCACTCATCTTCTTCATCATCTTCATCTTCTTCTTCTTCATCATCTCATCATCTTCATCTTCTTCATCTTCATCATCTTCTTCTTCTCATCATCTTCATCTTCTTCTTCTTCATCTTCATCTCTTCTTCTTCATCTTCATCTTCTCTTCTTCTTCTTCTTCATCTTCATCTTCATCTTCTTCTTCTTCTCATCTCATCTCATCTTCTCTTCTTCTCATCTTCATCTTCATCTTCTTCTTCTTCATCATCTTCATCTTCTTCTTCTTCTTCTATCATCTTCATCTTCATCTTCTTCTTCTTCATCATCTCATCTTCTTCTTCATCATCTTCATCTTCATCTTCTTCATCTTCATCTTCTTCATCTTCATCTTCATCTCTTCATCTTCATCTTCATCATCTTCATCTTCATCTTCTCTTCTTCATCTTCATCTTCATCATCTTCATCTTCATCATCTTCATCTTCATCTTCATCTTCATCTTCATCTTCATCTCATCTTCATCTTCATCTCATCTCATCTTAATCTTCATTTCATCTTCATCTTCATCTTCATCTTCATCTCATCTTCATCATCTTCATCTTCATCTTCATCATCTTCATCTTCATCTCTATCATCTTCATCTTCATCTTCATCATCTTCATCTTCATCTTCATCATCTTCATCTTCATCTTCATCATCTTCATCTTCATCTTCATCATCTTCATCTTCATCTTCATCATCTTCATCTCATCTTCATCATCTTCATCTTCATCTTTCATCTTCTCTTCATCTTCATCATCTTCATCTTCATCTTCATCATCTTCATCTTCATCTCATCATCTTCATCATCTTCATCATCTTCATCATCTTCATCATCATCTTCATCATCTTCATCTTCATCATCTTCATCATCTTCATCATCTTCATCTTCTTCATCATCTTCATCTTCTTCATCTTCTTCATCATCTTCATCTTCTCATCATCTTCATCTTCTTCATCTTCTTCATCTTCTTCATCTTCTCATCTTCTTCATCTTCTTCATCTTCTTCATCTTCTTCATCTTCTCATCTTCTTCATCTTCTTCATCTTCTTCATCTTCATCATCTTCTTCATCTTCTTCATCTTCTTCATCTTCTTCATCTTCTTCATCTTCATCTTCTTCTTCATCTTTCATCTTCTCTCATCTCATCTCTCATTCTTCATCTCTTCATCTTCATCTTCTTTTCATCTTCATCTTCTTCTTCATCTTCATTCTTCTTCAGCTTCATCTTCTTCTTCATCTTCATCTTCTTCTTCTCTTCATCTTCTTCTTCATCTTCATCTTCTTCTTCATCTTCATCTTCTTCTTCTTCATTATCTTCTTCTTCATCTTTCTTCACTTCATCTTCATCTTCTTCTTCATCTTCATCTTCTTCTTCATCTTCATCTTCTTCTTCATCTCATTCTTCTTTCTCATCTTCTTCTTCATCTTCATCTTCTCTTCATCTTCCATCTTCTTCTTCATCTTCATCTTCTTCTTCATCTTCATCTTCTTTCATCTTCTTTCCTCTCATCTTCATCTTCTTCTTCATCTTCATTTTCTTCTTCATCTTCATCTTCATCTTCTTCTTTCTTCTTCATCTTCATCTTCATCTTCTTCTTCATTTTTCTTCATCTTCATCTTCTTATCTTCATCTTCTTCTTCATCTTCATCTTCATATTCTTCATCTTCATCTTCATCTTCATCTTCACTTTTCATCTTCATCTTCATCTTTCATCTTCATCTTCATCTTCATCTTCTCTTCATCTTCATCTTCATTCTTCATCTTCATCTTCTTCTTCATCTTCATCTTCATCTTCATCTTCATCTTCATCTTCATCTTTTCTTCTTCATCTTCATCTTCATTCTTCTTCATCTTCTTCTTCTTCTTATTCTTCATCTTCTTCTTCATCTTATTCTTCATCTTCATCTTCATCTTCATCTTCATCTTCATCTTCATCTTCATCTTCATCTTATCTTCATCTTCATCTTCATCTTCATCTTCATCTTCTTCATCTCATCTTATCTTCATCTTCATCTTCATCTTCATCTTCATCTTCATCTTCATCTTCATCTTCATCTTCATCTTCATCTTCATCTTCATCTTCATCTTCATCTTCATCTTCTCTTCATCTTCATCTTCTCATCTTCATCTTCATCTTCATCTTCATCTTCATTTCATCTTCATCTTCATCTTCATTCTTCATCTTCTCTTCTTCTTCTTCTTTCTTCTTCTTCTCTTCTTCTTCTTCTTCTTCTTCTTCTTCTTCTTCTTCTTCATCTTTCTTCTTCTTCATTCATCTTCATCTTCATTCATCTTCATTTCATCTTCATCTTCATCTTCATCTTCTTCATCTTCATCTTCATCTCATCTTCATCTTATCTTCATCTTCATCTTCATCTATTCATCTTCATCTTCATCTTCATCTTCATCTTCATCTTCATCTTCATCTTCATCTTCATCTTCATCTTCATCTTCATCTTCATCTTCATCTTCATCTCATCTTCATCTTCATCTTCATTCTTATCTTCATCTTCATTCATCTTCATCTTCATCTTCATCTTCTTCATCTTCATCTTCATCTTCATCTTCATCTTCATCTTCATCTCATCTTCATCTTCATTCTTCATCTTCATCTTCATCATCTTCATCTTCATCTTCATCTTCATTTCATCTTCTCTTCATCTCTTCATCTTCATCTTCTTCATTCTTCATCTTCATCTTCATCTTCATCTCTATCTTCATCTTCATCTTCATCTTATCTTCATCTTCATCTTCTTCATTCATCTTCATCTTCATCATCTTCATCTTCATCTTATCTTCATCTTCATCTTCATCTTCTTATCTTCATTTCATCTTCATCTTCATCTTCATCTCATCTCATCTTCTTCTTCATCTTCATCTTCATCTTCATCTTCTATCTTCATTCTTCATCTTCATCTTCATCTTCATCTTCATCTTCATCTTCATCTTCATCTTCATCTTCATCTTCATCTTCATCTTCATCTTCATCTTCATCTTCATCTTCATCTTCATCTCATCTTCTATCTTCATCTTCTATCTTCATCTTCATCTTCATATCTATCTTCATCTTCATCTTCATCTTCATCTTCATCTTCATCTTCATCTTCATCTTCATCTTCATCTTCTTCTTCTTCTTCTTCTTCTTCTTCTCTTCTTCTTCTTCTTCTTCTTCTTTCTTCTTCTTCTCTTCTTCTTCTTCTCTTCTTCTTCTTCTTCTTCTTCTTCTTCTTCTTCTTCTTTCTTCTTCTTCTTCTTCTTTCTTCTTCTTCTTCTTCTTCTTCTTCTTCTTCTTCTTCTTCTCTCTTCTTCTTCTTCTTCTTCTTTCTTCTTCTTCTTCTTCTTCTTCTTCTTCTTCTTCTTCTTCTTCTTCTTCTTCTTCTTCTTCTTCTTCTTCTTCTTCTTCTTCTTCTTCTTCTTCTTCTTCTTCTTCTTCTTCTTCTTATCTTCTTCTTCTTCTTCTTCTTCTTCTTCTTCTTCTTCTTCTTCTTCTTCTTCTTCTTCTTCTCTTCTTCTTCTTCTTCTTCTTCTTCTTCTTCTTCTTCTTCTTCTTCTTCTTCTTCTTCTTCTTCTTCTTCTTCTACACATTCTTTCTTGTCCATGGGTTGCACGGTTCTTTCAGGCACAGGCTTCGAACGATCCATGTCCTGATAGGGTGGCACATCCTCACCTTCATACATTCTGCAATATACACAGTTTGTATTGCAATTCCTTTCTTGGAAGTGTTGAAACAATGTTGTTATGATAAATTAACTTTAAAGAGAGTCGATTAAAGACACTAAACAACACTTACTTTTAAATTTTTCCGGAACATGTTTCTGAGGCTTTGCCTCTATCATCAGCCGGTTCTTAGTCGAGAACCGGCTGATGATAGAGGCAAAGCCTCAGAAAACATGTTCCGGAAAATTTAAAAGTAAGTGTTGTTTAGTGTCTTTAATTGACTCTCTTTAAAGTTAATTAACAGTTTGTATTGTTTTAGTTAGATACATCATATAGTAATATCAGTCAAAAATATTTTTTTGCATTATCTTACTTACCCCTTTAACTTATGATACACATTGCAGTACTCTCCACAATGAAAGAATGTGGTCATTTGATCATGTTGTGAAGGTTCCTTGCAGATGATGCTATGCGTATCGCCATTACAATGTTCCTCATGCTTTTCCAGACAGTGTTGCTTCATCTTCTCGTAATCGGCAAGGTTCACCCAGCATGCATTGTCACTCTCAATAGCACTTTTGATTAATTCACTATTCATCTTGACGGTTCACAAGTAACTGTGCACACAATTCGATCACACTTTCACACAATAGACGTGGCTGGATGGGAGACGATTTAACATGTTCATTCTTGCATCAACGTAGGGATGGTGGGGAGGAGGACGTTCTCTGTACACGTGTATAACTTGATGACCTCTTTTTGTTGACCTTTTTTCGGCACGGATTGCTCATAAAGCTATAACAGCAGTTTGGATGGAATGGGAAAGGATTTGAACATGTTGATTCTTGCACTGGGGAACGGCAGTATGTGGGGGGCGATCTCAGTACACTGATATCTTTTCAACTGCTATTTCTCATGATCATACTCAAAGGCATACGACTTCCTAAGAGATGATGATAATTCTTATTTTTTAACATATTTTTGTCATTCCTTACCCACATAAACTGATTTACACACTCTAGCACTGCAATAATTTTCATACAGATTAGCACAATTCTTTTCATTCACATTTCCATACTTTCAGTATTAGACCGATCCGACAACATATCATTCCCACCTACTCTAGCATAGGATTTTTTTTCTCCAAAAACAACGATTCAACAGTTCCAAAGTCCACCAGAGGATTCTGAAACAATGTTTCAGGCATCTGCGCATTGATGTGCTGCCTTCCTCTCACATAGGGTGTTTCAAAAACAACACTACGACGGTTCCAAAATCATCAGAGGTTTCTGGAACAATATTTCTCCCATTTAAAATGCATTGAACGGGTTTTGAAACAGGGATTCACTGTTCCAAAACCCGTTGTCCCCTACTACTGTTTCATTTTCGCCTATTATAACAGCAGACGGCAACGGGCGCCGAGGGTGTGGACAAGCTGAAAACCGCGCAGCCGGTTAGGATGTTTTTGGGTTCTCGACACTAATCAAATGAATTAAACAACTGTTTACAGATCAACAGTTCTATCACAAATGGGCTGTGCCGTTTGATCCAAACGAAAATGAAAAGGACCACGAGGCTACTTAAAATGTGATTTGAGTGTTATCGCCAAGGGTGAAGTTGTGAAAGTGCACCCTACACGCGAGAAGGAGGAGGAGGAGGAAGATGACATAGAAGGGTAAGCTCTCCTTATACTGAGTGGAACTTAGGGCAGGCTATACAGGTATTAGGGGTGAAAAACTGCAATATTAGTTTCTATCATTATCGATATTCTCGCCGTAAGGTCACTGAGAACAAGAAGATTATATCCAGGGAACTCTGTGTTGAAACTTTGGGGGAGTTATCCGGATAAAGCATTTTGTCAGCTTTCCCTTATCCTTAGAAGACGAAGGGGTGTGTGTCTGTGTGTGTGTCTGTATGCGCGTGTGTGCAACTCTCCTTATACTGAGTGGAACTTAGGGCAGGCTATACAGGTATTAGGGGTGAAAAACTGCAATATTAGTTTCTATCATTATCGATATTCTCGCCGTAAGGTCACTGAGAACAAGAAGATTATATCCAGGGAACTCTGTGTTGAAACTTTGGGGGAGTTATCCGGATAAAGCATTTTGTCAGCTTTCCCTTATCCTTAGAAGACGAAGGGGTGTGTGTCTGTGTGTGTGTCTGTATGCGCGTGTGTGCAAGTGTGCGTGTGTGCGTGTGCGGATGCGTGTGTGTGTGTGTGACTTTCAAGAAAATCCTCCAACACAAACTAAACTTTACATAGATAATTATTATAACTTGTTTATTTTCCAAAAAGTCTATTATGATTTTGATTAAAATACCATATGTTTAAAATAAGTTTATTAGACATATAATTTATTCATTTTCCTCCTCTGCTCGTACAAAGAGAACGGACTTCCAAAGGCACTGGACCAGCTATTCAAAATCTGACTACCATTTACACCTACTGTATTTCCCTACTTCTTTATACCTACAAGAACATAAGTAATGAAAGCATATTTGCAATGTTTTATCCTAGTTAACCTAAAGTAAAAGAAGAAAACGCTCAATAGACCCTGAGCTCACTTAAGCATCATTTCACCTTTTCATTGATTGTTCGATATGTCCTACATTGGAGGAAAATAATTAAGAGCTTTCATGATGTAACTTTTACGTAGTGCTTCAGAATTGCAATTAAGTGGGTCCTTGCTATTTTAGAAGAACGTATTTAAGAAAATAAATCTGTCGGATTAAATTAAAGTAATATGTAATTTTAATTTCTCTATAATGATTAACCAAGAATTTTTGCTGAACATTTACAGAAGTCTGTTGGTGCCAGAATATAACAAAGGAGACCGTTATATTGTTCGTGTATATAGAGCAGATAACATTCTTCAACTTATATACAAGAACATGACCAAAAAGGATAAAGTTGATCCTTATATCGAAGTTACTTTTTCAGGACAAACAGTAAGTAGTGTTTGAAATAAGCATTTTCAGATAGCTGTTATGTAATTTAGTGGTAATACACAAAATGTCGAAATGGGTGTATACTAAAATGAAGTATTGCCAACTTTAGAGTGGGAATTACTAGTTTCAAGCCAGTCTGTAGATCCTGTTTTGCTACATTTACTGATAGGAAGCGATTGAATCAAGAAATGGTGGGTGAAGTAAGAATAGTTTAATTTCTCTATAATGATTAACCAAGAATTTTTGCTGAACATTTACAGAAATCTGTTGGTGCCAGAATATAACAAAGGAGACTGTTATATTGTTCGTGCATATAGAGCAGATAACATTCCTCAACTTATATACAAGAACATGACCAAAAAGGATAAAGTTGATCCTTACGTCGAAGTTACTTTTTCAGGACAAACAGTAAGTAGAGTTTGAAATAAGCATTTTCAGATAGCTGTTATGTAATTTAGTGGTAATACACAAAATGTCGAAATGGGTGTATACTAAAATGAAGTACTGCCAACTTTAGAGTGGGAAATACTAGTTTCAAGCCAGTCAGTAGATCCTGTTTCCCTACATTTACTGCTAGGAAGCGATTGAATCAAGAAATGGAGGGCGAAGTAAGAATAGTTTACTTATTTTATCCATGACTGGAAGATTTGGCATCAAAGACAAAGTCTATTGTTCTATGCCTACAATGACAAAATAACTATCAAGCTAAAGATGCTAAAATTAATAATTGTGTAGAAAAAATTCAACATGTAGTACCTTTTAGTAATTTTCTAAACTAAAAGGCAGTTTACAACTTTAAATCTATCTCATACTATTGAAATCCTCATATTGTGCTAATCACCTGTTTACTCCATAACCGGCTGCTCAGACCGGTTGCTTTGGGGTGGGGCAGGAAGTCCAAAGTAAATATAGTATGATTTGTTATTTCTAACAAGCATAAAAAAAACCTAAAGATGTCAACTGTTCACATATCGTAAGCAAGGAGATGATGGAGCTGCTTCCTTCATTGTTCACTTGCATAGGAAATGTCTAACTATACCCCTGCAGTTTCCGGTGAGAAATTGGAGCAATTCGTTTGGCATATGTTGTGCAAGTCCAACTAAAACTTGTTGATTTATTTTGTATACTTTTTCTTTTAATGCACCCTTTCCCCTGATCTATATTCCTGTGAGTTTTTTCTTGAAATGATAATTGAGGTAGGGAAATACACAAGGGAAAATAACCAGAGTATGTCCTGGCAGTTTTGGCAATGAGAACTTAGGTACAGTAAATATGATGAGAACAAAAGGCCAGGAAGGAACATTTTGCTGGATTTGAACTATCGATTTGCCTTTCTGTGATAGTAGTCTGGTGGAAATAATAACTACTTAACCGATGGGTTCGTAATACTTAGACTGAATTTTGCACCAAAAATATTAGAGGTAGTTTAGATAAAGGAGGGCATATCTAGTGCCTCAACCTGAAACTATATGTTTTGTACATACACTCGTGAGAGGAATGGATGAGATGAAGGAACGGAAAAGGTAAGCATTTGAGACGGAGTTCACTAACAGTTTCTGGCTTGACTATGTGGCAGGAAGCATTTGCAACAACGTACCCAAGCTATGGAATGGGTGGCGGTGGCAGATTAGATGCTCCCCTCCAGCCGGAACCAAAGCAAGCTTGAATCTGCAGTCAAGGCCACCCTCTTCCAGAGCCGAGAAGTTCTAAATTGGAAGTGACCAATAAACATCCCGGAGTCAGCCTGTAACATAAAAAAGAGTAAATAGGAGAGAGAAGATCCTTGGTACAAGATAAACTTCCAGCATTTGCCTTGTCAAACAGGGAATATCACGGATAAACTCATGATCAGATTGGGCGATCACCAGATACGGAATATGAGTGTTACCAAGAACGCATTCGCTCCACCGGAAAACTAATGTCTGTTTAGTTTTAAAACCATTTATGTATAAACATTATCTCTCATTCAAATACAAAAAATAATGTTATACTGACAAGGTTCATCCTTTGTATTTCATTAGCCACATAATTATCAGTAATTTGGATTTGTTTGATTTTGTTATGTGTTACAAGGAAGAACCAGTGCGCAAAAGAACACGTGGGAGCCCATATGGAATCAGGAACACATATTTAATGACACCTATCTTTCTTGGTGGAAACGTATCCGTTTACAGATAAGAGACAGTGACTCTATGGGTCATACAGTTCTTATACGCATATTCTCAGTCTAGTAGCTATCTGTAAGTATGGAACATGTCGTTTGTTTGTTCAAACATGTTTGTTTGATAGTTTGTTCAAGTATATGGAAAACCAAAGTAAAACATGTGGACCATTTCAAACCTACCAGCGTTCTAGCGGTAAGCATTTGCTGGGGGAAGCGACTGGCCGACGTACTGTATGCTCCCTTCTTAAAGTCCCTTATTTTAATGTTGGTATAGTGTGAGTTTTATCTTTGTGGGGATTTGAAACAGAAAACTGCTTATAAACAGTTCATGCGCACTTCAAGAACTTGAGAGTGAAATCAGGCAGAACCATAGAAATTATAACAGAGAGTTAGAGGTGGTCATCCAGAAATTTCTAGGTCATTCTGATCTTTGCATAAGGAAGACTGACATCATTTTCAACATATGCATGCTTTATAGAAGGCAAAATCAACTTCGTCTTTTCTTGTTACCGCCTCCTGTACCTTAATTGGACATGACAATAGGCTTCTTCTACAACATTTATCGAACATTTTCTTTTTGTATCTTGTGAGTAGGCTCACATCTCGCCAGGTAATACCAGTCATATGGCCGGCTAACTTGCAGGCAGGCTTCAAATGGTCCGCAAGAAATTCAAATTATGCTTTGAAGATTAACTGATTGCAAAACCCTTGGTAATCTGACCACAGTATCTGAGTATATATATATGTCATTCATATCATATAGTCACAAATAATTCCATAATAATTAACTGTGTATTAGTTAATTGTTGAAGAAACAATTTATAGAAAATTCTATGTCAAATTGTATTGCTAAGTTTGGTTTTTTGTCAAACATTTCATGGATTTTGTATTTAATCAATAAAGCTCATTTGTTTAGAATAAAATGAAGAAAACTGATAAGTCATGATAAAAAAGACGCAGGTAGGCGACTACCAATGAAATCTAGGTCTTTTTACAATAATATATTCATTCTGAATGCTGATTAAGAAGGAATTCGGCGGATTACATTCACAGTTTTCCAAATCACCATTCAGTTTGTTCAAACGATATCAGGGACGGTAAAATTTCATGTACAGTTCTATCATTAGCTGAGCCAGGACTAAGTTTCCTGTTTCACTTATTTAATTTAAAAGTATTCTGGTGTTACTAACACTGTTACCAATTACGACGTAAGTGTATTTGATATAAAAAAATTACTCCACCCAGAGAAATAATTTGTAGATATAATCAGATCATGAATAATTATATCCAGAAAATTAATAAGCATTATTTTCAAATTAAAAATACCTCAATCTTATGTAATGGATTTAAAACAAACGTGCATGTATGGTTTGTATATTACAAATACCAGATTTTGTTCATTGTTAAGTATGTGTACATTTACATAGGTTTCTAGTCCATTTATTCTCCATAGTATGCTTTAACGGTCGTACAATTAGATTACAGTAGACTACAATATATTTTGCAAAAGTCTAGCAAAACTCTTAAACACTGTCTGTATTGAATGGTGCACGAGAGGTGAAATGATGTGACAGAAGTAAAGCGTAATTTATTGATGTTCAATTCATATATTTTGTTATTCTTAAGTGGACTGTTTTCCTTAAACAGATCCTTGGCCATGTTTTTAGTAGAACAGTTGGTGCTGGAATATAACAAAGGAAACCGTTATATTGTTCTTGTATATAGAGCAGATAACATTCCTCAACTTATATACACAATAATTTTTTATTAAAAATATATAATCAACCTATTAATATAATTACAATTTTAAATGCATCTTATTTATTTTTAACTTTAATTGCAGATGACCAAAAAGGATAAAGTTGATCCTTACATCGAACTTACTTTTCCAGGACAAACAGAAAGTAGTGTTTGAAATAAGCATTTTCAGATAGCTGTTATGTAATTTAGTGGTAGTACACAAAATGTCAAAATGGGTGTATCCTAAAATGAAGTATTGCCAACTTTAGAGTAGGAATCACTAGTTTCAAGCCAATCGGTAGATCCTGTTTTGCTACATTTACCGCTAGGAAGCGATTGAATCCAGAAATGGAGCGTGAAATATGAATAGTTGACTTATTTTATCCATGACTGGAAGATTTCGCATCAAAGACAAAGTCTATTGTTCTATGCTTACAATGACAAAATACCTATCAAGCTAAAGATGCTAAAATTAATAATTGTGTAGAAAAAATTCAACATGTAGTACTTTTTAGTGATTTTCTAAACTAAAAGGCAGTTTACAACTTAAAATCTATCTCATACTATTGAAATCCCCACATTGTGCTAATCACCTGTTTTCTCCATAACCGGCTGGTGAGACCGGTTCCTTTGGGGTGGTGCAGGACGTCCGAAGTAAATATAGTATGATTTGCTATTTCTGACAAGCATAACATTCACCTAAAGACGTCAACTGTTCACATATCATAAGCAAGGAGATGATGGAGCTGCTTTCCTTTATTGTTCACTTGCTTAGGAAATGTGTAATTATACCCCTGCAGTTTCCGGTGGGAAATTGGAGCAATTCGTTTGGCATATGTTGTGCAAGTCCAACTAAAGTTTGTTGATTTATTTTGTAAACTTTTTCTTTTAATGCACCCTTTCCCCTGATCTATCTTCCTGTGAGTTTTTTCTTGAGATGATAATTGAGGTAGGGAAATACAGAAGGGAAAATAACCAAAGTATGTCCTGGCATTTTTGCAATGAGAACTGAGGTACAGTAAATATGATGAGAAAAAAAGGCCAGGAAGGACCATTTTGCTGGATTTGAACTATCAATTTTCCTTTCTGTGATAGTAATCTGGCGGAAATAATAACTACTGAACCTGTGGGTTCGTAATACTTAGACTGAATTTTGCACCAAAAATATTAGAGGTAGTTTAGATAAAGGAGGGCATATCTAGTGCCTCAACCTGAAACTATATGTTTTGTACATACACTCGTGAGAGGAATGGATGAGATGAAGGAACGGAAAAGTAGGCGTTAGAGACGGAGTTCACTAACAGTTTCTGGCTTGACTATGTGGCAGGAAGCATTTGCAAAAACGTACCCAAGCTATCGAATGGGTGGCGGTGGCGGATTAGAGGCTCCCCTCCAGCCGGAACCAAAGCAAGCTTGAATCTGCAGTCAAGGCCACCCTCTGGCGGAGCTGAGAAGTTCTAAATTGGAAGAGACGGATAAACAACCCGGAGTCGTCCTGTAATGTAAAAAAGAGTAAATAGGTGAGAGAAGAGCCTTGGTACAAGATAAAGTTCCAGCATTTGCCTTGTCAAACAGGGTAAATCTCGGATAAACTCATGATCAGATTGGGCGATCACCAGAGATGTAATACGAGTGTTACCGAGAACGCATTCGCTTCACCAGAAAACTGATGTCCATTTAGTTTGAAAAACATTTATGTATAAACATCAGCTCTCATTCAAATACAAAGATAATGTTATACTGACAAGGTTCATCCTTTGTATTTCATTAGCTACCTAATTATCAGTAATTCGGATTTGTTTAGTTTTGTTATGTGTTACAGGGAAGAACCAGTGTGCAAAAGAACACGTGGGAGCCCATATGGAATCAGGAACTCATATTTAATGAAACCTATCCTTCTTGGTGGAAACGCGTCCGTTTTCAGATAAGAGACAATGACTCTATGGGTCATAGAGTTCTTGCTGTTTGTTCAAACATGTTTGTTTGATGTTTGTTTGTTAGTTTGTTCAAGTACATGGAAAAATAAAATAAAACATGTGGAACAGTTCAAACCTACCAGCGTTCTAGCGGTAAGCATTTGCTGGGGGGAACCAACTGGCTGAACTACTGTATGGCACCTTGTTAAAGTCCCTTATTTTAATGTTGGTATAGTGTGAATTTTATCTTTGTGGGGATTTGAAACAGAAAACTGCTTATAAACAGTTTATGCGCACTTCAAGAACTTGAGAGTGATGTCAGGCAGAACCATAGAAATTACAACAGAGAGTTAGGGGTGGTCTTTCATTTGCATTTTGTGTCTTACCCAATGTACATCTCCTAAGAATTTCATCTGTAGCCAGCCTTTGGTACACAGGCATTAGTTTTATTACCACATAAGGCCTCAAGTATGTTCTCATTGTTGTGTTTAGGTGTTTCTTCCCATTTGCTATAGCTTCATTAAAAAAACACCAAGATGTGGATCCAGTAGGGCAGCTGGTATGCATTGGATTGCTATCACTTGAACTACAATGATGTAAAGTGGAATAAATAGCTTGTTTCATTGCAGGTACATCACGAATGTTTTTTGTAATTGCACTTCTGTAATATATTTGGAATCAAGCAATTACATCTGCAGTTAGCTGCCATGTGACTTGCCACCAAGTGTTACATTTTTCTTCTTCCATTCATCCACTGTACTCTGGAGGCCTTTACTAATCCTTTTGGCAATGTGATTAATGCATTCCTCTTTTTTGATTTGGTTTTCAGGTTCGGTTCCATATACTCGAAGGTCTGAAAGGTGTTTTAAAAGTTGTGACATCCCCATCTGATAGTATAGTGGTGTACCTAAACTTTGCATGCTCTATGGACCTTTTCCATAAAATTTCAGCTGCTGCTGCTTCCATAGCATTGGAAGAACCATGAAAATTAATCTGGCAATTATCACTTGCAATGTGTTCCTGATGCCACACTGTGCATTGGTTGCTGGACATTTTCTTTATGTATTGATAACAAAGAGAGCAGTATTTTGAAAGAATTTCATAGTCTACTACTAACCCTGTCATAATATCTATAACAATGCCCATGCCATAGAGGGATGAATGGCCTCTCTTCATTCATGTGCCATCATATGATACAGCAATGTCAATTATGTCATCTTGTTTTAATGATGGGTCACAATCCATATGAGCTTTTCTAATGATAGCATGGGTTTTCCTAAGAACTTCTTTATTTAGAACAATGTTTTTATTATATAATTTATTGAAATGCTTTCTATATGCAGTAAGTGACATGCAGGTCATCCCCATTCCCATACAATATTTCTGCATACCAGCATGCCCCTTACCAATGCTCAAGAATGAAGCTACATTCTACGGTTTACATCAAATGGTGCTTTTCTCTCAGTGATGTGTGGGCTTGATGGAATGTCCTTTATCAAGCATTCACAGCTTCTACATTTCACTCTAATAGTGAATGCAAACCCTAAATGATCTACAGTTTCTGCATGCAGGGTTGCTTTGCCACAATAAGTACATTTCATACCTTTATACAGTTCCTCCCATACACTGTTATGTACTATAGAAAAGTCAGCTTGAGGTCTATCTATCACCTGCGGTGCCGTATGTAGTAAAAGCGGGCGTTAAACACTACACATTTCATTTCATTTGAGGTCTATCTAGCCTTACTGCAGCCTCAGAATTTCCTGCAGTGATCTTCTTTTGACTGGCAGATAATCTGGATGGTCCTGGTTCATTTGCACATTCAGGAGCAGGTTCACACACAGTTTCAGTAGTTGTAGCATATGTACAATGGAATTCACTATTATCCACATTAGGTTTCCAACGTTTATTTATTAAGCCTGATCCCTGTTTAGAACGTTTAGAGAGTCTTTTGCCCTTGATACGTGTATCGTGTAGCCTATTCATGATCCTGTGTACACAGTCAACAAAAGGTCTATTGTTTCAAAAAATGTTTCAACTCTAACCTATATAACAGTTATATACACGTTTAGATGTATAAAACACCTTTACAGATGTTAAATGACACACTAAAACTCATTAATTATATACAAACAGTATGTATTTTAACGATAAACACAAGAAAACCACGACCAAGTTATAAACTCACACAAAATCGAAATATAAACACTACTATTTGCTTTCAATGTTTGCAGCCAGTGTTTTGTTCCCATGGTGCCTGCCACATATTGTAAGAAATAACCATTATACCAACACACAAAATTCCACCAGAAAATTTGCCCGCTAATTTCAAATGTGCCTATTAATTTAGTACATTCAATCCAACTCAAATGACAGAATTCTGTGAATCCAAGGGCCGGCATGCACGTGCGCATGGGCATTTAAATTGTTATGTGAGGGTATTTAAATGCCTGAAACTTATAAATTTAGTTGGATTATGATACCATAAGGTTCAAATTATTTTATTAGCTTAAAAAAATTATTTTTCCACAGTCTTTAGCCAATTTAGGTGCTGGAGACCCTTAATATATTACGTTCAGAGCTTAACAGTACATAGTGACTAGGGACTGAGGTATTGACGTACATATAACATCAAAACAATCAAATTTTATTGACACAATAACATTTACATACTTAAGCAAAGCTCGTAAACTGGTGCCTCGTCAGTATACATATTAAAATGTAGAAACTACATTTAAAATTAATAATTAATATAAAAGAATAAATATGTTTGCTATTGCTTAAAACTATATAGCTTACCAAATCAATAATTAGTTTATGTCATCTTGCATATATTCTTTAACAGAGTAATAGACTTTCTTAATAAGTAGGTTCTTAACATGCTTTTTGAATAGTGTTTTACTTTTTCTTCCTGAATTGACAGTGGTACTTTGTTGAATACCTTAATTCCCATATAGTAGGGGCTTTTCTCAAGTAAGGCCAGTCTTTGGGCCGGAAATTTTATCCTGTTCTTATGTCGTGTATCATAGTATTGCTGGTTTTGACTGATCAAAAACTTATCCTTCTTGGTATGTACATAATCGATTAAGATGTATAAATATAATGATGGCTGTGTAAGTATTCCTAATTTTTTAAATAATGGTCTACATGACTTTCTATAAAATACATACATCTTTACCCTTATTATCTTTTTCTGAACGTTAAATACTTCTTCCCACCCAGAACCATTACCCCATACAATTATACCATATGCAAGTACTGATTGAAAATAACTAAAATATAATACCTTTCTGATCTCTAGACTAGTTATTTGTGCAAGACAAAACATATAAAAGTAAGTCATAAGCAATTGCACTGCACACTTTTTGGGTTATCGGGGAAAATGAATGTCGTTTGACGAACTTAACATTGTACTAACACATCAAAATGGTAAGCCGAAAGTCCGGTCCATGAAACTGAATTTTTCAGTCCTGTTCCTGCTTTACAAATATTGGAATGTTTCATCAGACTTATGAAGATTAAAGGATAGTAATTAAAAAGCTTTCATCATGTAATTTTTATGTAGTGCTTAAGAATTGAAATATAGTAGCTACTTGCTATTTTAGAAGCATATATTTAAGAAAACAAATCTGTAGGATTAAATGAAAGTTTTGTGTTAATTTTCATTTCTCTATAATGATTAACCAAGAATTTTTGCTGAACATTTACAGAAATCTGTTGCTGCCAGAATATAACAAAGGAGACCGTTATATTTTTCTTGTATATAGACCAGATAACATTCCTCAACTTATATACACAAAGATGACCAAAAAGGATAAAGTTGATCCTTACATCGAAGTTACTTTTTCAGGACAAACAGTAAGTAGTGTTTGAAATAAGCATTTTCCAACAGCTGTTATGTAATTTAGTGGTAGTACACAAAATGTCGAAATGGGTGTATACTAAAATGAAGTATTGCCAACTTTAGAGTGGGAATTACTAGTTTCAAGCCAATCGGTTGATCCTGTTTTGCTACATTTACCGCTAGGAAGCGATTGAATCAAGAAATGGAGAGTGAAGTAAGAACAGTTTACTTATTTTATCCATGACTGGAAGATTTGGCATCAAAGACAAAGTCTATTGTTCTATGCTTACAATGACAAAATACTAAAATTAATAATTGTGTAGAAAAAATTCAACATGTAGTAGCTTTTAGTGATTTTCTAAACTAAAAGGCAGTTTACAACTTAAAACCTATCTCATACTATTGAAATCCTCACATTGTGCTAATCACCTTTTTCTCCATTACCGACTGATGAGACCGGTTGCTTTGGGGTGGTGCAGGACGTCCGAAGTAAATATAGTATGACTTGCTATTTCTAATAAGCATAAAAAAACCTAAAGACGTCAACTGCTCACATATCGTAAGCAAGGAGATGATGGATCTGCTTCCTTCATTGTTCACTTGCATAGGCAATGTCTAACTATGCCCCTGTACTTTCCGGTGAGAAATTGGAGCAATTCGTTTGGCATATGTTGTGCAAGTCCAACTAAAGCTTGTTGATTTATTTTGTATACTTTTTCTTTTAATGCACCCTTTCCCCTGATCTATCTTCCTGTGAGTTTTTTCTTGAAATGATAATTGAGGTAGGGAAATACACAAGGGAAAATAACCAGAGTATGTCCTGGCAGTATTAGCAATGAGAACTGAGGTACAGTAAATATGATGAGAAAAAAAGGCCAGGAAGGACCATTTTGCTGGATTTGGCTATCGATTTGCCTTTCTGTGATAGTAATCTGGTGGAAATAATAACTACTTAACCGGTGGGTTCGTAACACTTAAGACTGAATTTTGCACCAAAAATATTAGAGGTAGTTTAGATAAAGGAGGGCATATCTAGTGCGCTCAACCTGAAACTATATGTTTTGTACATACACTCGTGAGAGGAATGGATGAGATGAAGGAACGCAAAGGGTAAAATTTAGAGACGGAGTTCACTAACAGTTTCTGGCTTGAGTATGTGACAGGAAGCTTTTGCAACAACGTACCCAAGCTATCCAATGGGTGGCAGTGGCGGATTAGAGGCTCCCCTCCAGCCGGAACCAAAGCAAGCTTGAATCTGCAGTCAAGGCCACCCTCTGCCGGAGCCGAGAAGTTCTAAATTGGAAGTGACCAATAAACAACCCGGAGTCATCCTGTAACATAAAAAAGAGTAAATAGGAGAGAGAAGAGCCTTGGTACAAGATAAAGTTCCAGAATTTGCCTTGTCAAACAGGGAAAATCTCGGATAAACTCATGATCAGATTGGGCGATCACCAGAGATGGAATACGAGTGTTACCGAGAACGCATTTGCTCCACCGGAAAACTAATGTCTGTTTAGTTTTAAAACCATTTATGTGTAAACATTATCTCTCATTCAAATACAAAAAAAAATGTTATACTGACAAGGTTCATCCTTTGTATTTCATTAGCCACATAATTATCCGTAATTTGGATTTGTTTGGTTTTGTTATGTGTTACAGGGAAGAACCAGTGCGCAAAAGAACACGTGAGAGCCCATATGGAATCAGGAACTCATATTTAATGACCCCTATCCTTCTTGGTGGAAACGCGTCCGTTTTCAGATAAGAGACAGTGACTCTATGGGTCATACATTTCTTGCTGCACATATTCTTAGTCTAGCAGCTATCTGCAAGAATGGAACATGTCGTCTGTTTGTTCAGACATGTTTGTTTGATGTTTGTTCAAGTACATGGAAAAATAAAGTAAAACATGTGGAACAGTTCAGACCTACCAGCGTTCTAGCGGTAAGCATTTGCTGGGGGAACCGACTGGCCGAACTACTGTATGGTACCTTGTTAAAGTCCCTTATTTTAATGTTGGTATAATGTGAGTTTTATCTTTGTGGGGATTTCAAATAGATAACTGCTTATAAACAGTTCATGCGCACTTCAAGAACCTGAGAGTGAAGTCAGGCAGAACCATAGAAATTACAATACAGAGTTAGGGGTGGTCTTCCAGAAATTTCTAGGTCATTCTGATCTTTGCATAAGGAAGACTGACATCATTTTCAACATACACATGCTTTATAGAAGGCAAAATCAACTTCATGTTCTCTTGTTACTGCCTCCTGTAACTTAATTGAGCAGGACAATAGGCTTCTTCTACAACATTCATCGAAAATTT
Source organism: Mantis religiosa (assembly GCA_030765055.1). Classification (NCBI taxonomy): domain Eukaryota; kingdom Metazoa; phylum Arthropoda; class Insecta; order Mantodea; family Mantidae; genus Mantis; species Mantis religiosa. The sequence goes on from CM060950.1 coordinate 389,967,065, forward strand.
TCTTTTTGTATCATGTGAGTAGGCTCACATCTCGCCAGGTAATACCATTTATATGGCCGGCTAACTTGCAGGCAGGCTTCAAATGGTCCGCAAGAAATTCAAATTATGCTCTGAAGATTAACTGATAGCAAAACCCTTGGAAATCTGACCACAGTATCTGAGTGTAAATATCATTCATATCATATAGTCATGAATAATTCCATAATAATTAACACTGTATTAGTTAATTGTTAAAGAAACAATTTATAGAAAAGTCTTTGTCAAATTGTATTGCTAAGTTTGGTGTTTTTGTCAAACACTTCATGGATAATGTATTTAATCACTAAAGCTCATTTCTTTAGAATGAAATGAAGAAAACTGATAATTAAAGATAAAGAAGATGCAGGTAGGCGACTACCAAGCAAATTTAGGCCTTTTTACAATTATATATTCATTCTGAATACTGATTAAGAAGGAATTTGGCGGATTACATTCACAGTTTTCAAAATCACCATTCAGTTTGTTCAAACGATATCAGGGAGGGTAAAATTTCATCTACAGTTCTATCATTAGCTGAGCCAGGACTAAGTTTCCTGTTTCACTTATTTAATTTAAAAGTATTCTGGTGTAACTAACACTGTCACCAATTACGACGTAAGTGTATTTGATATAACAAAATTACTTCACCCAGAGGAATAATTTATAGTTATAATCAGTTCATGAATAATTATATCCAGAAAATTAATAAGCATTATTTTCAAATTAGAAATACCTCAATCTTATGTAATGGATTTAAAACAAACGTGCATGTATGGTTTGTATATTACAAATACCTGATTTTGTTCATTGTTAAGTATCTGTACATTTACATAGGTTTCTTTACTAGTCCAATTATTCTCCATGGTAAGCTTTAATGGTCGCAGAATTAGATTACAGTAGACTACAATATATTTTGCAAAAGTCTAGAAAATCTCTTAAACACTGTCTGTATTGGATGGTGCACGAGAGGTGAAATGATGTGACAGAAGTAAAGCGTAATTTATTGATGTTAAATTCATATATTTTGTTATTCTTAAGTGAACTGTTTTCCTTAAACAGATCCTTGGCCATGTTTATAGTAGAACAGCTCTATCTCATGCTAAAAACTACAAAAAGTCATTACTTTCGTTACCTGCACATACGTATGTAGTTGGTGTTTTTATGTACCAGGGTTACCGCGCGCACCTGGACCTACCTTCATCCACCTGTATTGTTCTTCCCACCACCCCAAAGAATCAGAGGTTCCTATCGTGGAAGTTTACTGATTGCCTTGGACACGTCGATGTTGGCTTACACACAGATGTTGCATTTTACTACTCGGTTGGATGTAAAGTCACAGAGCAAACCGGCTTGATGGGGTATGACTACTATGGAATACCATTATTACTCTATCCAGTTTTTACTGTCACGCCTGTCTTTAGTAGACGCGACGTTGGATGTGTTAAATGAGATTGATAAAGTCAAGGCCACAGCGGGCTTACTGTGTCGTTGCTCTAACCAACTAAGGTACCATGGCAATTTGCCTCTAACATATTAAGTTACCCCTGCTAAAAGACAATATATTGGCCTGATACTGTTTAATATATTATGCTCAGTGCTTAACAGTACATAGAGACTGCGGTATTGACGTACACATAACATCAAATCAAATTTTATTGACACAATAACATGTACATATTTGAGCAAATATCGTTAACTGGTCTCTCATCAGTATACATATTAAAATGTAAAAACTACAAGTAACATTAATGATAAATATAAAAGAATAAATATGTTTGCTATTATTTGAAGCAAAAGGTTAGAAACAGTGATGTATTTAACATTTCAAAGTAATGAGTCGATAATTCAAAAACAAACATCACTTAAATTATCCTTACTTGGACATGTTTCGGAGAACGTTTAGCATATAGACTAGTCAACATCGCATTGAAAAAGAATGAATACAACAAAAAACATAACCACATGATTAACATAGCTGCAATTAATGGATACAGTAAACATTAATAGATAAGAAAATTTGGAAATTCAAGAAACAGAAACAGATATTGGATAACACTAAACTAACAGAATCAAAAACCAAGACACAGTTTAGGAAATTCACATATCATCACAGAATGCATCATAAATTATACGACATATTCAAGAAGTACAACATCACCCTAACCCCAATCAATAAATTCAGTTTAAAAAACTTATTATGCAACAACCTGAAAGACCCAGTACCTGAAAACAAGAAATCAGGTATATACAAAATCAACTGCTGAGATTGCAATAAGTTCTACATAGAAAAAACCAAAAGAAGTTTACACATTGGGTTACAGGAAAATATGAGATGCATGAAATACAAACAAATAGAAAAATCAGCAATAGCTCACCATTTCTAGTCTACCAATCACGAAATTGTACCAAATATAAAACTATTAAAATCAGCCAGTAATGCAGCTGAACTCGATGTTTGGGAAAAGTTGCTAATTATAAAAACCAAACAGTATACTTTAATTCCTTTCTTGGAAGTGTTGAAATAAGTGTTGTTATGATAAATTAACTTTAAAGAGAGTTAAAGTTAATTTAAGTATACTTTAAATTTCGAATTGCTGCCTAAAGCTCTCTTCAGAAGTTCATCTCAAAGAAAACAGATGCTGCCACAAACAACCAGTTCACTTCAAGGAACCACGGATCCAACCAGTCGGATAAATGCTGACGATGGGAACAAAACGTTCTCCGAAACATTTCCAAGTAAGGATAATTTAAGAGATGTTTGTTTTTTAATTACCGACTCATTACTTTCAAATGTTTGCTATTGCTTAAAACTATATAGCTTACAAAATCAATAATTAGTTTATGTCATCTTGCATATATTCTTTAACAGAGTAATAGGCTTTCTTAATAAGTAGGTTCTTAACATGCTTTTTGAACACTGTTTTATTTTTTGTTTCTGAATTGACAGTGGTAGTTTGTTAAATACCTTAATTCCCATTTAGTAGGGGCTTTTCTCAAGCAAGGCCAGTCTTTGGGCTGGAAATTTTATCCTGTTCTTATGTCGTGTATCATAGTTATGCGGGTTTTGACTGATCAAAAACTTATCCTTCTTGGTATGTACGTAATCGATTAAGATGTATAAATATAATGATGGCTGTGTAAGTATTCCTAATTTTTTAAACAATGGTCCACATGACTTTCTATAAAATACATACATCTTTACCCTTATTATCTTTTTCTGAACATTAAATAATTTTTCCCACCCAGAACCATTACCCCATACAATTATACCATATGCAAGTACTGATTGGAAATAACTAAAATATAATACCTTTCTGATTTCTAGACTAGTTATTTGTGCAAGAAAATACATATTAAAGTAAGCCATAAGCAATTGCACTGCACACTTTCTGGTTTATCGGGGAAAATGTATGTCGTTTGGGGAACTTAACATTGTACTAACACATCAAAATGGTAAGCCGAAAGTCCGGTCCATGAAACTGAACTTTTCAGTCCTGTTCCTGCTTTACAAATATATGAATGTTTCATCAGATTTATGAAGATTAGAGGATTAATTAAAAAGCTTTCATCATGTAATTTTTATGTAGTGCTTGAGAATTGAAATTAAGTAGCTACTTGCTAAATCCTTTCATGGAAGTGTTGAAAACAGTGTTGTTGTATAAATTAAGTTAATTGGGAGTCGATTAATAACACAAAACAACACTCACTTTTAAATTTTCCCGGAACCGGTTTCTGAGGCCTTCCCTCTATCTTCAGCCGGACATCGACTAGTTCTCATTGGTGTAGCTGGCAATATTTTGTCTTCGGTCTCCTCTGGTGGCGGTTCGAGGAACTTGCTGAACAAATCTTTCTGGGGGATGTCGAAATTGAATACTTTGTTCCTATTTTTTGAAATAAAGATTTGTTCCCATGTGGCCAATTCTTCTTTTCCTGTTGTATGTTTTAGTAATTTTGGTTCTGGATTTATGTTGTGGTTTTTTTCCCAAAAATGTGTGGCAACTGCTGATTTTTCTAATTGTTTGTATTTTATGTTCCTAAAGTGTTCCTTTCCTCTTGTTTCTAAATTTCTTTTGGTTTTTCCAATATAAATTTGACTACAGTCACAGCATTCAATTTGATATATACCAGATTTTTAGTTAGATGGAATGGCATCTTTGATGTTTGAGCAAATTAGGTTTTTTAAGGAGTAATGGTTCACTGGAGCTAGTTGAATGTTTTGTTTTTTGAAGACTTTTTTGAATTTATCAAAGGCCCATGGATGGTAAGTGAATTTTTTGAAGATCATTTTAGTTTCTGTGGCTGAGAGGGTTGTGGTTTCCTTTAGTAGTTTCTTCTTTTTTGCTAAGTTCACTTTTTTGTCTACTAGTGATTTGGGAAAGTCATTTTTCTGTGCTATTTCAATAATTTTGTTGTATTCTATTTTGTATTCTTCTGCTGTGAGAGGGATGTTGACCAGTCTGTGTGCTAAACTATTAAAGATTGCCTGTTTGTGGGATCTTGGATTGTAGCCATTAGCTTTTATGTAGTTGTCTGTCTGTGTTGGTTTTCTGTAAATGCCAAAGTTTATTCTATTTTTATTTCTGATTATTTTTAGATCTAAAAATGGTAAATACTCGTCTTTTTCAACTTCTACAGTGAACTTGATGCTTTTTTCTTGAATATTTAAAAGTTTTAGTGCATCACTGATGTGTTTTTTTGGCACTATGGCAAATATGTCATCTACATATCTTTGCCAGAGTTTGAACATCCATGGGAAACCTTTAGTGATCCTTATTTCTAGTGCACTCATGTACAGATCGGCCAGGAAGGGTGATAAGGGGTTGCCCATTGCTAAACCAGAAGTTTGATGGAAATATTTTGTTTGAAACTGGAAGAAATTCTGTTCTATGCATAATTTGGTAAGTTCGATGTAATCTGAAATTTCAAGTGATGACATTCCAAGTGATTTGAGCCATTTTTCTATCAATGTTGGGAGTTGTTTAACTGGTATGCTGGGAAACAGTGATTTAACGTCAAATGAGACTAGTGTGTCTTCTTCATTTAGTTCAGTATCCTTAATGTGTTCTATAAGTTCATAGGTGTTTTTGATGCTTAGGCTATCGAATTTTGGAAATGAGTTGAATTTGTTTGTTAGCCATTTTGCAAGTTTGTATGTTGGTGAATTTATACTGCTAACTATAGGTCTCATTGTTATGGATGGTTTGTGTATTTTGGGTAAGCCATAAAGTCTAGGTAAGGTTGGGTTATCTGGTTTAACTGCATATTTGTTTGATATTGTAACGCGGGCGCTGGAGCACCCTGTAAAGCAGCTGGCAGCGGAAGGTAGGGGAGGTTCGGTTAGCCACACCTCCTCCTCGTTTGTCTTGTGGTGGTGACAGACTGTGGTCAGGGAAAAAAACATGACTGTGTCGCCGGTTTTCTCTACACCTGTTTCTCGATCTTTCTGTTACTAGAACAATCCTGTAAACACGAGAAACCGGCGATATTCCTATATAAAGAGAGTTACAGACAGACAGATGGAGTTAGTGAGTTGAGTTGGTTTTGGTTTAGTCAGTCAGTGAGTTGGTTTTGTCAGTGAGTGAGGAGACAGTCGCAGTTCTTGGTGTAAGAGTTAGTCAGTGACGTGTTAATGAACGAAAGGGTTGTGCAACGGAAGACTGTACGTAACTTTGAATGTGTACCGGAGCTTACGTAACCGCGAGTACAAGGAAATCGTAACGGACGGACTGGTGAATTGTAACTGTGTGCAGCAAGTAATTCTGTGTAATTGGCAAGAGTTTAACTGTAAGTTGGTGGAAATAAAGAACATTGTTGAGTGGTGTAATTGGACTTTTCATTTCACGAACCCACAAGTCACACTGGTGTCAGAAGTGGGATAACATCACCGAACATTACAACCATGGACGCGGCATTGGAAAAGATTTTGGAGAAAATGATGGAAATGAAGACGGCCAACGACAACCTCACCGCCGAGTTGAAACAAATGAAGACGGCCAACGACAACCTCACCGCCGAGTTGAAACAAATGAAGACGGCAAATGAAAACCTCGCTGCAAAAATAGAAATGACTAACAACAACTTGGCCACGACAATGACCTCAAAGATGGCCGAACTGACCACGGAAATGAAGGTGGCGAACGAGGCTCTCGCCGCCAAATTTCAAGAACAGTTGGCCGGCGTGAGGGATGACGTGACGGAGCTGGGCAAGCGGATGGGCCAAGTAGACGACCGCCTTAATGATTTAGAGGAAAAGGCCGACAACATCGCAAAACCCCTCACCCGCCTGACGGAGGAAAACCGGCCTTATGTGTGGACGAAGGACGCCGGAGACGCTTTCCAGCACCCGAAAGGGACCCTGTGCAGTGCTCCAATTTTGGGTTTCCCACAACCGGGTGGCGCCTTCATTGTGGACACCGACGCTAGCGACCATTACATTGGAGGTGTCCTATCGCAGATCCAGGACGGCCATGAGCGCACAAGAGTGGAAGAGAAGGAGCGTGCCGCAGCAGTCCGAGTAGTTGTGGCAGTGCCTGCTGAAGGCTGGGATAGCGCAGGCCTGAGGAGGGAGCAGCTGGCGGACGCAGACTTGGGGCCACTCTTGAGGGAAGTGGACGCAGGGACGAGACCAACCTGGGAGGACATCGCACCGAGGAGCGCCACCTACAAGTCGTACTGGGCCCAATGGGACTCGTTGAAGACCAGAGAGGGCGTGCTGTTCCGGGTATGGGAGTCACCCGATGGGAAGGCGCAGAGAGAACAGTTGGTACTTCCCCGGAGCAAGGTCCCGGAAGTCTTGGAGGAAGAACACGCCGGTACTTCAGGAGGACACCTGGGAGCGAACCGAATGATTCACAAACTACGGCAGCGCTACTTCTGGCTCAGACTCCGGGCAGATGCTGGTGGTACACCTGGACCGCCTCGCACGCTACGATGGGGCTGTTCGGGGCGAACAGCTTTGAGGAGGGAGCAGTGTAACGCGGGCGCTGGAGCACCCTGTAAAGCAGCTGGCAGCGGAAGGTAGGGGAGGTTCGGTTAGCCACACCTCCTCCTCGTTTGTCTTGTGGTGGTGACAGACTGTGGTCAGGGAAAAAAACATGACTGTGTCGCCGGTTTTCTCTACACCTGTTTCTCGATCTTTCTGTTACTAGAACAATCCTGTAAACACGAGAAACCGGCGATATTCCTATATAAAGAGAGTTACAGACAGACAGATGGAGTTAGTGAGTTGAGTTGATTTTGGTTTAGTCAGTCAGTGAGTTGGTTTTGTCAGTGAGTGAGGAGACAGTCGCAGTTCTTGGTGTAAGAGTTAGTCAGTGACGTGTTAATGAACGAAAGGGTTGTGCAACGGAAGACTGTACGTAACTTTGAATGTGTACCGGAGCTTACGTAACCGCGAGTACAAGGAAATCGTAACGGACGGACTGGTGAATTGTAACTGTGTGCAGCAAGTAATTCTGTGTAATTGGCAAGAGTTTAACTGTAAGTTGGTGGAAATAAAGAACATTGTTGAGTGGTGTAATTGGACTTTTCATTTCACGAACCCACAAGTCACAATATTATACTTGATTTTGCTATTGTTTTTTCAAATGATTGTATGCAAGCTGTTAATGGATTTTTGTTAATGGTTTCATATTCACTGTTAGTTAGCATTTCTTCCATTTTTTCAAGGTAATCAGATTTATCCATTATGACTATTTTGTTACCTTTGTCTGCCTTGGTGTATATGACGTTTTTTTGTTTCAATGAACGGATAATATTTTGTTTGCTCTTCTGAACGGATCTGGTTTTTATTTCTTCCAAAATATTTTCACATTGGCTTTTAAGTGGGTTTTGTTTTGATACTGGTAGACACTGTGTCGAAATGTTTATATCTGCAATGTAGTCCTCAATTTCGTTTGAAAAACTTACGCAAGTTTTTAATCCTTTGTTTAGAAGACCTAATTCTTTTGTGGAGAAATTTTGATTTGATAGATTTACAACGTTTTCAAAGTTTTGCGTGTTTGTTTTTTCGTTTACACCACTTGTTGCTGTTTTGCATTTAGCGTGTGGACTAATTGCTGCAGGACTCCAGTTTCTATTTCCGATGTGTCTCTTATTCTTAAACTTTTTTTCGGTATGGTTTCGATGTGAAGAAATGTTCATCAAATTGGTCAATTTGTACTTTAGTTTTTCGGTTTTTGTTTTCATTTTCTTGCTTAGCATTGCCAAATAGTTTTGTTCGAAGTTATCCCACATCGTGTTTCCCAGTGTTTTCGTTAATTAACGAAACTGGAGTCCTGCAGCAATTAGTCCACACGCTAAATGCAAAACAGCAACAAGTGGTGTAAACGAAAAAAAAAACACGCAAAACTTTGAAAACGTTGTAAATCTATCAAATCAAAATTTCTCCACAAAAGAATTAGGTCTTCTAAACAAAGGATTAAAAACTTGCGTAAGTTTTTCAAACGAAATTGAGGACTGCATTGCAGATATAAACATTTCGGCACAGTGTCTACCAGTATCAAAACAAAACCCACTTAAAAGCCAATGTGAAAATATTTTGGAAGAAATAAAAACCAGATCCGTTCAGAAGAGCAAACAAAATATTATCCGTTCATTGAAACAAAAAAACGTCATATACACCAAGGCAGACAAAGGTAACAAAATAGTCATAATGGATAAATCTGATTACCTTGACAAAATGGAAGAAATGCTAACTAACAGTAAATATGAAACCATTAACAAAAATCCATTAACAGCTTGCATACAATCATTTGAAAAAACAATAGCAAAATCAAGTATAATATCAAACAAATATGCAGTTAAACCAGATAACCCAACCTTACCTAGACTTTATGGCTTACCCAAAATACACAAACCATCCATAACAATGAGACCTATAGTTAGCAGTATAAATTCACCAACATACAAACTTGCAAAATGGCTAACAAACAAATTCAACTCATTTCCAAAATTCGATAGCCTAAGCATCAAAAACACCTATGAACTTATAGAACACATTAAGGATACTGAACTAAATGAAGAAGACACACTAGTCTCATTTGACGTTAAATCACTGTTTCCCAGCATACCAGTTAAACAACTCCCAACATTGATAGAAAAATGGCTCAAATCACTTGGAATGTCATCACTTGAAATTTCAGATTACATCGAACTTACCAAATTATGCATAGAACAGAATTTCTTCCAGTTTCAAACAAAATATTTCCATCAAACTTCTGGTTTAGCAATGGGCAACCCCTTATCACCCTTCCTGGCCGATCTGTACATGAGTGCACTAGAAATAAGGATCACTAAAGGTTTCCCATGGATGTTCAAACTCTGGCAAAGATATGTAGATGACATATTTGCCATAGTGCCAAAAAAACACATCAGTGATGCACTAAAACTTTTAAATATTCAAGAAAAAAGCATCAAGTTCACTGTAGAAGTTGAAAAAGACGAGTATTTACCATTTTTAGATCTAAAAATAATCAGAAATAAAAATAGAATAAACTTTGGCATTTACAGAAAACCAACACAGACAGACAACTACATAAAAGCTAATGGCTACAATCCAAGATCCCACATACAGGCAATCTTTAATAGTTTAGCACACAGACTGGTCAACATCCCTCTCACAGCAGAAGAATACAAAATAGAATACAACAAAATTATTGAAATAGCACAGAAAAATGACTTTCCCAAATCACTAGTAGACAAAAAAGTGAACTTAGCAAAAAAGAAGAAACTACTAAAGGAAACCACAACCCTCTCAGCCACAGAAACTAAAATGATCTTCAAAAAATTCACTTACCATCCATGGGCCTTTGATAAATTCAAAAAAGTCTTCAAAAAACAAAACATTCAACTAGCTCCAGTGAACCATTACTCCTTAAAAAACCTAATTTGCTCAAACATCAAAGATGCCATTCCATCTAACAAAAAATCTGGTATATATCAAATTGAATGCTGTGACTGTAGTCAAATTTATATTGGAAAAACCAAAAGAAATTTAGAAACAAGAGCAAAGGAACACTTTAGGAACATAAAATACAAACAATTAGAAAAATCAGCAGTTGCCACACATTTTTGGGAAAAAAACCACAACATAAATCCAGAACCAAGATTACTAAAACATACAACAGGAAAAGAAGAATTGGCCACATGGGAACAAATCTTTATTTCAAAAAATAGGAACAAAGTATTCAATTTCGACATCCCCCAGAAAGATTTGTTCAGCAAGTTCCTCGAACCGCCACCAGAGGAGACCGAAGACAAAATATTGCCAGCTACACCAATGAGAACTAGTCGATGTCCGGCTGAAGATAGAGGGAAGGCCTCAGAAACCGGTTCCGGGAAAATTTAAAAGTGAGTGTTGTTTTGTGTTATTAATCGACTCCCAATTAACTTAAGCTACCTGCTATTTTAGAAGCATATATTCAAGAAAACAAATCTGTAGGATTAAATGAAAGTAATCTGTTAATTTTCATTTCTCTATAATGATTAACCAAGAATTTTTGCTGAACATTTACAGAAATCTGTTGGTGCCGGAATATAACAAAGGAGACCGTTATATTGTTCGTGTATATAGAGCAGATAACATTCCTCAACTTATATACACAAAGATGACCAAAAAGGATAAATTTGATCCTTACATTGAAGTTACTTTTTCAGGACAAACAGTAAGTAGTGTTTGAAATAAGCATTTTCAGATAGCTGTTATGTAATTTAGTGGTAGTACACAAAATGTCGAAATGGGTGTATACTAAAATGAAGTATTGCCAACTTTAGAGTGGGAATTATTAGTATCAAGCCAGTCGGTAGATCATGTTTTGCTACATTTACAACTAGGAAGCGACTGAATCAAGAAATGGAGGGTGAAGTACGAATAGTTGACTTATTTTATCCATGACTGGAAGATTTGGCACCAAAGACCAAGTCTATTGTTCTATGCTTACAATGACAAAATACCTATCAAGCTAAAGATGCTAAAATTAATAGTTGTGTAGAAAAAATTCAACATGTAGTACTTTTTAGTGATTTTCTAAACTAAAAGGCAGTTTACAAATTAAAATCTATCTCATACTATTGAAATCCTCACATTGTGCTAATCACCTGTTTTCTCCATAACCGGCTGGTGAGACCGGTTCCTTTGGGGTGGTGCAGGACGTCCGAAGTAAATATAGTATGATTTGTTATTTCTAACAAGCATAACAAAAACCTAAGGACGTCAACTGTTCACATATCGTAAGCAAGGAGATGATGGAGCTGCTTTCCTTTATTGTTCACTTGCTTAGGAAATGTGTAATTATACCCCTGCAGTTTCCGGTGGGAAATTGGAGCAATTCGTTTGGCATATGATGTGCAAGTCCAACTAAAGTTTGTTGATTTATTTTGTAAACTTTTTCTTTTAATGCACCCTTTCCCCTGATCTATCTTCCTGTGAGTTTTTTCTTGAGATGATAATTGAGGGAAATACAGAAGGGAAAATAACCAGAGTATGTCCTGGCAGTATTAGCAATGAGAACTGAGGTACAGTAAATATGATGAGAAAAAAAGGCCAGGAAGGACCATTTTGCTGGATTTGAACTATCGATTTGCCTTTCTGTGATAGTAATCTGGTGGAAAAAATAACTACTTAACCGGTGGGTTCGTAATACTTAGACTGAATTTTGCACCAAAAATATTAGAGGTAGTTTAGATAAAGGAGGGCATATCTAGTGCCTCAACCTGAAACTATATGTTTTGTACATACACTCGTGAGAGGAATGGATGAGATGAAGGAACGGAAAGGGTAAGCATTTGAGACGGAGTTCAGTAACAGTTTCTGGCTTGACTATGTGGCAGGAAGCATTTGCAACAACGTACCCAAGCTATCGAATGGGTGGCGGTGGCGGATTAGAGGCTACCCTCCAGCCGGAACCAAAGCAAGCTTGAATCTGCAGTCAAGGCCACCCTCTGGCGGAGCCGAGAAGTTCTAAATTGGAAGTGACCAATAAACATCCCGGAGTCATCCTGTAACATAAAAAAGAGTAAATAGGAGAGAGAAGAGCCTTGGTACAAGATAAACTTCCAGCATTTGCCTTGTCAAACAGGGAAAATCTCGGATAAACTCATGATCAGATTGGGCGATCACCAGAGACGGAATACGAGTGTTACCAAGAACGCATTCGCTCCACCGGAAAACTAATGTCCATTAAGTTTTAAAAACATTTATGTATAAACTTCATCTCTCATTCAAATACAAAAAATAATGTTATACTGACAAGGTTCATTCTTTGTATAAAAATTATTTGTGGTTGGTTTATTGTATCATTCTTTGTATTTCATTAGCCACCTAATTATCAGTAATTCGGATTTGTTTGGTTTTGTTGTGTTACAGGGAAGAACCAGTGTGCAAAAGAACACCTGGGAGCCCATATGGAATCAGGAACTCATATTTAATGACACCTATCCTTCTTGGTGGAAACGCGTTGGTTTTCAGATAAGATACTGTGACTCTATGAATCATACAGTTCTTGCTGCACATATTCTTAGTCTATCAGCTATATGCAAGTATGGAACATGTCGTTTGTTTGTTCAAACATGTTTGTTTGATGTTTGTTTGTTAGTTTGTTCAAGTACATGGAAAAATAAAGTAAAACATGTGGACCATTTCAAACCTACCAGGGTTCTAGCGATAAGCATTTGCTGGGGGAACCGACTGGCCTAACTACTGTATGGTACCTTGTTAAAGTCCCTTATTTTAATGTTGGTATAGTGCAAGTTTTATCTTTGAGGGGATTTGAAACAGAAAACTAATTATAAACAGTTCACGTTCACTTCAAGAACTTCTGGTGGAAATAATAACTACTTAACCGGTGGGTTCGTAATACTTAGACTGAATTTTGCACCAAAAATATTAGAGGTAGTTTAGATAAAGGAGGGAATACCTAGTGCCTCAACCTGAAACTATATGTTTTGTACATACACTCGTGAGAGGAATGGATGAGTTGCGGGAAAGGAAAGAGTAAGCGTTAGGGATGGAGTTCACTAACAGTTTCTGGCTTGACTATGTGACAGGAAGCATTTGCAACAACGTACCCAAGCTATCGAATGGGTGGCGGTGGCGGATTAGAGGCTCCCCTTCAGCCGAAACCAAAGCAAGCTTGAATCTGCAGTCAAGGCCAACCTCTAGCAGAGCCGAAAAGTTCTAAATTGGAAGTGACGGATAAACAACCCCCAGTCGTCCTGTAACATAAGAAAGAGTAAATAGGAGGGAGAAGAGCCTTGGTACAAGATTAAGTTCCAGCATTTGCCTTGTCAAACAGGGAAAATCTCGGATAAACCCTTGATCAGATTGAGCAATCACCAGAGATGGAATATGAGTGTTACCGAAAACGGAAAACTGTTTAGTTTTTAAAACATTTATGTATTAACATCATCTCTCATTCAAATACGAAAAATAATGTTATACTGAAAAAGTCCATCGTTTGTATTTCATTAGCCACCTAATTATCAGTAATTGTTTGGTTTTGTTATGTGTTACAGGGAAGAACCAGTGCGCAAAAGAACACCTGGGAGCACATATGGAATCAGGAACTCATATTTAATGACACCTATCCTTTTTGGTGGAAACGCGTCCGTTTTCAGATAAGAGACAGTGACTCTATGGGTCATACAGTTCTTGCTGTTTGTTCAAACATGTTTGATGTTTGATTGTTAGTTTGTTCAAGTACATGGAATAATAAAGTAAAACATGTGGACCAGTTCAAACCCACCAGCGTTCTAGCGGTAAGCATTTGCTGGGGGAACCGACTGGTCAAACTACGGTATGGTCCCTTGTTAAAGTCCCTTATTTTAATGTTGGTATAGTGTGAGCTTTATCTTTGGGGGATTAGAAACAGAAAACTGCTTATAAACAGTTCATGCGCACTTCAAGTACCTGAGAGTGATGTCAGGCAGAACCATAGAAATTACAATAGAGTTAGAGGTGGTCTTCCAGAAATTTCTAGGTCATTCTGATCTTTGCATAAGGAAGACTGACATCATTTTCAACATATGCATGCTCTATAGAAGGCAAAATCAACTTCGTCTTTTCTTGTTACCGCCTCCTGTATCTTAATTCAACAGGACTTCTTCTACAACATTCATCGAAAATTTTCTTTTTGTATCATGTGAGTAGGCTCACATCTCGACAGGTAATACCATTCATATGGCCGGCTAACTTGCAGGCAGGCTTCAAATGGTCCACAAGAAATTCAAATTATGCTCTGAAGATTAACTGATTGCAAAACCCTTGGTAATCTGACCACAGTATCTGAGTATAAATATCATTCATATCATATAGTCACGAATAATTCCATAATAATTAACACTGTATTAGTTAATTGTTAAAGAAACAATTTATAGATAAGTCTATGTCAAATTGTATTGCTAAGTTTGATTTTTTTGTCAAACATTTCATGGATCTTGTATTTAATCAATAAAGCTCATTTGTTTAGAATAAAATGAAGAAAACTGATAATTCAAGATAAAGAAGATGCAGGTAGGCGACTACCAATCAAATTTAGGCCCTTTTACAATTATATATTCATTCTGAATACTGATTAAAAAGGAATTCGGCGGATTACATTCACAGTTTTCCAAATCACCATTCAGTTTGTTCAAACGATATCTGGGAGGGTAAAATTTCATCTACACTTCTATCAATACCTGAGCCGGGACCAAGTTTCTTGTTTCACTTATTTAATTTAAAAGTATTCTGGTGTTGCTAACACTGTTAGCAATTACGACGTAAGTGTATTTGATATAAAAAAATTACTTCACCCAGAGGAATAATTTATAGTTATAATCAGTTCATGAATAATTATATCCAGAAAATTAATAAGCATTATTTTCAAATTAGAAATACCTCAATCTTATGTAATGGATTTAAAACATACGTGCATGTATAGTTTGTATATTACAAATACCAGATTTTGTTCATTGTTAAGTACGTGTACATTTACATAGGTTTTTTTACTAGTCCATTTATTCTCCATGGTAAGCTTTAATGGTCGCAGAATTAGATTACAGTAGACTACAATATATTTTGCAAAAGTCTAGAAAATCTCTTAAACACTGTCTGTATTGGATGGTGCACGAGAGGTGAAATGATGTGACAGAAGTAAAGCGTAATTTATTGATGTTCAATTCATATATTTTGTTATTCTTAAGTGGACTATTTTCCTTAAACAGATCCTTGGCCATGTCTTTAGTAGAACAGCTCTATCTCATGCTACAAACTACAAAAAGTCATTACTTTCGTTACCTGCACATACGTATGTAGTTGGTGTTTTTATGTACCAGGGTTACTGCCCGCATTAGGACCTACCTTCATCCACCTGTATGGTTCCTCCCACCGCCCCAAAGAATCAGAGGTTCCTATCGTGGAAGTTTACTGATTACCTTGGACACGTCGATGTTGGCTTACACACAGATGTTGCATTTTACTACTCGGTTGGATGTAAAGTCACAGAGCAAACCGGCTTGATGGGGTATGACTACTATGGAATACCATTATTACTCTATCCAGTTTTTATTGTCACGCGTGACTTATGTAGACACGACATTGGATGTGTTAAATGAGATTGATAAAGTCAAGGTCACAGCGGGTTTACTTACTGTGTCGTTGCTCTAACCAACTAAGATACCATGGCAATATGCCCGTAAGGTATTAAGTTACCCCTGCTAAAAGACAATATATTGACCTGATACTGTTTAATATATTATGCTCAGTGCTTAACAGTACATAGGGACTGAGGTATTGACGTACACATAACATCAAATCAAATTTTATTGACATAATAACATGTACATATTTGAGCAAATATCGCAAACTGGTCTCTCGTTAGTATACATATTAAAATGTAAAAACTACAACATTAATGATAAATATAAAAGAATAAATATGTTTGCTATTATTTGAAGCAAAAGGTTAGAAACAGTGATGTATTTAACATTTCAAAGTAATGAGCCGATAATTCAAAAACAAACATCACTTAAATTATCCTTACCTGGACATGTTTCGGAGAACGTTTAGCATATAGACTAGTCAACATCCCATTGAAAAAGAATGAATACAACAAAAAACATAACCACATGATTAACATAGCTGCAATTAATGGATACAGTAAACATTAATAGATAAGAAAATTTGGAAATTCAAGAAACAGAAACACATATTGGATACCACTAAATTAACAGAATCAAAAACCAAGACACAGTTTAGGAAATTCACATATCATCACAGAATGCATCATAAATTATACAACATATTCAAGAAGTACAACATCACCCTAGACCCAATAAATAAATTCAGTTTAAAAAACTTATTATGCAACAACCTGAAAGACCCAGCACCTGAAAACAAGAAATCAGGTATATACAAAATCAACTGCTGAGATTGCAATAAATTCTACATAGGAAAAACCAAAAGAAGTTTACATATTAGGTTACAGGAACATATGAGATGCATAAAATACAAACAAATAGAAAAATCAGCAATAGCTCACCCTTTCTAGTCTAACAATCATGAAATTGTACCAAATATAAAACTATTAAAATCAGCCAGTAATGCAGCTGAACTCGATATTTGGGAAAAGTTGCTAATTATAAAAAACAAACAGTATACTTTAAATTTCAAATTGCTGCCTAAAGTGAGTACAAAAGTGAGTCCAGAAGATATTGACACTCATATATCAATATCTTCTCGATTCACTTTTGTACAATTTTGTGCTTCACTGTCCCTACGCTTCTTTCAAGTTTATACTTTGACTCTCTTTAGAAGTTCATCTCAAAGATAACAGATGCTGCCACAGACAACCAGCTCACTTCAAGAAACCACGGATCCAACCAGTCGGATAACTGCTGACGATGGGGACAATACGTTCTCCGAAACATGTCCAAGTAAGGATAATTTAATTGATGTTTGATTTGAATTACCAACTCATTACTTTCAAATGTTTGCTATTGCTTAAAACTATATAGCTTACAAAATCAATAATTAGTTTATGTCATCTTGCATATATTCTTTAACAGAGTAATAGGCTTTCTTAATAAGTAGGATCTTAACATGCTTTTTGAACAGTGTTTTACTTTTTTCTTTCTGAATTGACAGTGGTAGTTTGCTGAATACCTTAATTTCCATATAGTAGGGGCTTTTCTCAAGCAAGGCCAGTCTTTGGGCTGGAAATTTTATGCTGTTCTTATGTTGTGTATCATAGTTATGCTGGTTTTGACTGATCAAAATCTCATCCTTCTTGGTATGTACATAATCGATTAAGATGTATAAATATAATGATGGCTGTGTAAGTATTCCTAATTTTTTAAACAATGGTCCACATGACTTTCTATAAAATACATACATCTTTACCCTTATTATCTTTTTCTGAAAATTAAATAATTTTTCCCACCCAGAACCATTACCCCATACAATTATACCATATGCAAGTACTGATTGGAAATAACTAAAATATAATACCTTTCTGATCTCTAGACTAGTTATTTGTGCAAGAAAATACATATTAAAGTAAGCCATAAGCAATTGCACTGCACACTTTCTGGTTTATCGGGGAAAATGTATGTCGTTTGGGGAACTTAACATTGTACTAACACATCAAAATGGTAAGCCGAAAGTCCGGTCCATGAAACTGAATTTTTCAGTCCTGTTCCTGCTTTACAAATATTGGAATGTTTCATCAGATTTACGAAGATTAGAGGATTAATTAAAAAGCTTTCATCATGTAATTTTTATGTAGTGCTTGAGAATTGAAATTAAGTAGCTACTTGCTATTTTAGAAGCATATATTTAAGAAAACAAATCTGTAGGATTAAATGAAAGTAATGTGATAATTTTCATTTCTCTATAATGATTAACCAAGAATTTTTGCTGAACATTTACAGAAATCTGTTGGTGCCGGAATATAACAAAGGAGACTGTTATATTGTTCGTGTATATAGAGCAGATAACATTCCTCAACTTATATACACAAAGATGACCAAAAAGTATAAAGTTGATCCTTACATTGAAGCTACTTTTTCAAGACAAACAGTAAGTAGTGTTTGAAATAAGCATTTTCAGATAGCTGTTATGTAACTTAGTAGTAGTACAAAAAATGTCGAAATGGGTGTATACTAAAATGAAGTATTGCCAATATTAGAGTAGGAATTACTAGTTTCAAGCCAATTGGTAGATCCTGTTTTGCTATATTTACCGCTAGGAAGCGACTGAATCAAGAAATGGAGGGTATGACTGGAAGATTTGGCATCAAAGACAAAGTCTATTGTTCTATGCTTACAATGACAAAATACCTATCAAGCTAAGGATGCTAAAATTAATAACTGTGTAGAAAAAATTCAACATGTAGTACTTTTTAGTGATTTTCTAAACTAAAAGGCAGTTTACAACTTAAAATCGATCTCATACTATTGAAATCCTCACATTGTGCTAATCACCTGTTTTCTCCATATCCGGCTGGTGAGACCGGTTGCTTTGGGGTGGTGCGGGAAGTCCGAAGTAAATATAGTATGATTTGTTATTTCTAAAAAGCATAACAAAAACCTAAAGACGTCAACTGTTCACATATCGTAAGCAAGGAGATGATGGAGCTGCTTCCTTCATTGTTCATTTGCTTAGGAAATGTCTAACTATACCCCTGCAGTTTCCGGTGGGAAATTGGAGCAATTCGTTTGGCATATGTTGTGCAAGTCCAACTAAAGTTTGTTGATTTATTTTGTATACCTTTTCCTTTAATGTACCCTTTCCCCTGATCTATCTTCATGTGAGTTTTTTCTTGAAATAATTGAGGTAGGGAAATACACAAGGGAAAATAACCAGAGTATGTCCTGGCAGTATTAGCAATGAGAACTGAGGTACAGTAAATATGATGAGAAAAAAAGGCCAGGAAGGACCATTTTGCTGGATTTGAACTATCGATTTGCCTTTCTGTGATAGTAATCTGGTGGTAATAACTATTTCACCGGTGGTTTCGTAATACTTAGACTGAATTTTGCACCAAAAATATTAGAGGTAGTTTAGATAAAGGAGGGCATATCTAGTGCCTCAACCTGAAACTATATGTTTTGTACATACACTCGTGAGAGGAATGGATGAGATGAAGGAACGGAAAGGGTAAGCATTTGAGACGGAGTTCACTAACAGTTTCTGGCTTGACTATGTGGCAGGAAGCATTTGCAACAACGTACCCAAGCTATCGAACGGGTGGCGGTGGCAGATTAGAGGCTCCCCTCCAGCAGGAACCAAAGCAAGCTTGAATCTGCAGTCAAGGCCACCCTCTGGCGGAGCCGAGAAGTTCTAAATTGGAAGTGACCGATAAACAACCCGGAGTCATCCTGTAACATAAAAAAGAGTTAATAGGAGAGAGAAGAGCCTTGGTACAACATAAAGTTCCAGCATTTGCCTTGTCAAACAGGGAAAATCTCGGATAAACTCATGATCAGATTGGGCGATCACCAGAGATGGAATACGAGTGTTACCGAGAACGCATTTGCTCCGCCGGAAAACTAATGTCCGTTTAGTTTTAAAAACATTTATGTATAAACATCATCTCTCATTCAAATACAAAAAATAATGTTATACTGACAAGGTTCATCCTTTGTATTTCATTAGCCACCTAATTATCAGTAATTTGGATTTGTTTGGTTTTGTTATGTTTAGAAGGAAGAACCAGTGCGCAAAAGAACACATGGGAGCCCATATGGAATCAGGAACACATATTTAATGACACCTATCTTTCTTGGTGGAAACGTGTCCGTTTACAGATAAGAGACAGTGGCTCTATGGGTCATACAGTTCTTGCTGCACATATTCTTAGTCTAGAGGCTGTCTGCAAGTATGGAACATGTCGTTTGTTTGTTCAAACATGTTTGTTTGGTGTTTGTTTGTTAGTTTGTTCAAGTACATGGAAAAATAAAGTAAAACATGTGGACCAGTTCAAACCTACCAGCGTTCTAGCGGTAAGCATTTGCTGGGGGAACCGACTGGCCAAACTACTGTATGGTACCTTGTTAAAGTCCCTTATTTTAATGTTGGTATAGTGTGAGTTTTATCTTTGTGGGGATTTGAAACAGAAAACTGCTTATAAACAGTTCATGTGCACTTCAAGTACCTGAGAGTGATGTCAGGCAGAACCATAGAAATTACAATAGAGAGTTAGAGGTGGTCATCCAGAAATTTCTAGGTCATTCTGATCTTTGCATAAGGAAGACTGATATCATTTTCTTTTTGTATCATGTGAGTAGGCTCAAATCTCGCCAGGTAATACCAGTCATATGGCCGGCTAACTTGCAGGCAGGCTTCAAAATGGTCCGCAAGAAATTCAAATTATGCTCTGAAGATTAACTGATTGCAAAACCCTTGGTAATCTGACCACAGTATCTGAGTATAAATATAATTCATATCATATAGTCATGAATAATTCCATAATAATTAACTCTGTATTAGTTAATTGTTGAAGAAACAATTTATAGAAAAGTCTATGTCAAATTGTATTGCTAAGTTTGATTTTTTTGTCAAACATTTCATGGATCTTGTATTTAATCAATAAAGCTAATGCATTTAGAGTAAAATGAAGAAAACTGATAATTTACGATAAAGAAAATGCAGGTAGGTGACTACCAATCAAATTTAGGCTCTTTTACAATAATATATTCATTCTGAATACTGATTAAGAAGGAATTCGGCGGATTACATTCACAGTTTTCCAAATCACCATTCACTTTGTTCAAAGAATATCAGGGAGGGTAAAATTTCATCTACAGTTCTATCATTAGCTGAGCCAGGACTAAGTTTCCTGCTTCACTTATTTAATTTAAAAGCATTCTGATGTTGCTAACACTGTCACCAATTACGATGTAAGTGTATTTGATATAAACGTGCATGTATAGTTTGTATATTACAAATACCAGATTTCGTGCATTGTAAAGTATGTGTACTTTTAAATAGGTTTCTTTACTAGTCCATTTATTCTCCGTGGTATGCTTTAATGGTGGCAGAATTAGATTACAGTAGACTACAATATATTTTGCAAAAGTCTAGAAAATCTCTTAAAAACTGTCTGTATTAGATGGTGCATGAGAGGTGAGATGATGTGACAGAAGTAAAGCGTAATTTATTGATGTTCAATTCATATATTTTGTTATTCTTTAGTGGACTGTTTTCCTTAAACAGATCCTTGGCCATGCTTTTAGTAGAACAGCTCTATCTCATACTACAAAAAGCCATTACTTTCGCTACCTGCACATACGTATGTAGTTGGTGTTTTTATGTACCAGGGTTACTGCCCGCGTTTGGATCTACCTTCATCCACCTGTATGGTTCTTCCCACCGCCCCAAAGAATCACAGGTTCCTATCGTGGAAAGATACTGATTGCTTTGGGCACGCTGATGTTGGATTACACACAGATATTGCATTTTCCTACTCAGTTGGACAGTTCGAATCTCGGTCAGGGTGAGTTACCTGAATAAGGCTTTTTCCATGGTTTTCCCTTATCCTGATAGACGAATGTCAGGCAACTCTAAGCTCCATGGACCCTGGACACATTTGAGCATCATTTCACCCATTTCATTCAACCGTCCGTTATAACTTAAAGTTGGAGTGCGTAAAATTACAACAACAACAAAAATAAAGGCACAGAGTACACCAGCTATTGATGGGGTATGACTACTATGGAATACCATTAGTACTCTATCCAGTTTTTATTTTCACGCCTGTCTTTTGTAGGCGCGACGTTGGATGTGTTAAACGAGATTGAGAAAGTCAAGGCCACAGCGGGCTTACTGTGTCATTGCTCTAACCAACTAAGTTACCATGGCAATAAGTCTCTAAGATATTAAGTTACACCTGCTAAAAGACAATATATTGGCTCGGTACTGTTTAAGGGGATGCAGCACTGAAAACCCCA
Source organism: Mantis religiosa (assembly GCA_030765055.1). Classification (NCBI taxonomy): domain Eukaryota; kingdom Metazoa; phylum Arthropoda; class Insecta; order Mantodea; family Mantidae; genus Mantis; species Mantis religiosa. The sequence goes on from CM060950.1 coordinate 389,989,010, forward strand.
AATCCAACAATTTTCCAACAATCTTGCTAACATTTTTACCACTTAGTTCTGATGCATAGTAGACACAGAATGCAAAATTCGGTTTTTGTATCTTCAATAGTTTATGAGTAATTAATTTGTGAAATTCAAAATTTGGCCAAAATTAAACCGTTCCACACGATGAAAATTTTTAAATTTTTAATTTTTCTAATTCTAAGAATTTTCAGATGGTTATGAAGAAAAGATCTATCATATGAATTTCTTATACTGCCTTTAGTACCAGAGAAACAAAAAATAAAGTATCGAGCAAACAAAAAAAAAAGCCAAAAAATTATATTTTTAATTAATTATATTTTTAATGAATATTAAAAATTCAAATGATAGAAACCTTTGTTTGCTTTCTAAGAACATGTGTTAAAAATTTTTTAGATGTACTGAATCAAAACTGCATTGTGTGGAACATTTTGAATGACAAAAAATGTTTAAATTTTACTATAACTGAGTAAATCAAATTTTAAAATCCAAAACATTTTCCTTCTGTTACATACCTTGAAGCAGACTAAACCCCTCCAGATATGTAAGTTGGACCCTACTGCCTTTTCCTTCTTTCTTCTGCAGCAGTTTTCTTCAATTTTAGTTTTCTTCTGGATGTTTTAGAAGTTACCTTCGCAGAAGTTGCTGAATAAAGTAAGCGTAATTGGTCCTTCCCTTGGCTAATTTTTAGAGATGCTGGTGAAATCTCAGTGTCCATTATGTCTGATTGCAGCTTGAGTGAGGCAGAACAACCAAAATTGAATTCACTTATGGCTGATGTCACAGCAATTTGAAGTCTCTTCTTTGACACAAATACTTTAGGGCATTTATGCCATATCATGTTATGTAAACATTCATTTGCATTTTGTGTCTTACCCAATGTACATCTCCTTAGGATTTCATCTGATGCCAGCCTTTGGTATACAGGCATTAGTTTTCTTACCACATCAGGCCTCAAGTATGTTCTCATTGTTGTGTTGTTATGTTTAGGTGTTTCTTCCCATTTGCTATAGCTTCATTATAAAAACTCCAAGATGTGGGTCCAGTAGGGCAGCTGGTATGCATTGGATTGCTATCACTTGAACTACAATGATGTAAAGTGGCATAAATAGCTTGTTTCATTGCAGGTACATCACGAATGTTTTTTTGTAATTGCACTTCTGTAATATATTTGGAGTCAAGCAATTACATCTGCAGTTAGCTGCCATGTGACTTGCCACCAAGTGTTACATTTTTCTTCTTCCATTCATCCACTGTACTCTGGAGGCCTTTACTAATCCTTTTGGCAATGTGATTAATGCATTCCTCTTTTTTGATTTGGTTTTCAGGATTGGTTCCATATACTCTAAGGTCTGAAAGGTGTTTTAAAAAGTTGTGATATCCCCATCTGATAGTATAGTGGTGTACCTAAACTTTGCATGCTCTATGGACCTTTTCCATAAAATTTCAGCTGCTGCTGCTTCCATAGCATTGGAAGAACCATGAAAATTAATCTGGCAATTATCACTTGCAATGTGTTCCTGATGCCACTCTGTGCATTGGTTGCTGGACATTTTCTTTATGTATTGATAACAAAGAGAGCAGTATTTTGAAAGAATTTCATAGTCTACTACTAACCCTGTCATAATATCTATAACAATGCCCATGCCATAGAGGGATGAATGGCCTCTCTTCATTCATGTGCCATCATATGATACAGCAATGTCTATTATGTCATCTTGTTTTAATGATGGGTCACAATCCATATGAGCTTTTCTAATGATAGCATGGGTTTTCCTAAGAACTTCTTTATTTAGAACAATGTTTTTATTATATAATTTATTGAAATGCTTTCTATATGCAGTAAGTGACATGCAGGTCATCCCCATTCCCATACAATATTTCTGCATACCAGCATGCCCCTTACCAATGCTCAAGAATGAAGCTACATTCTACGGTTTACATCAAATGGTGCTTTTCTCTCAGTGATGTGTGGGCTTGATGGAATGTCCTTTATCAAGCATTCACAGCTTCTACATTTCACTCTAATAGTGAATGCAAACCCTAAATGATCTACAGTTTCTGCATGCAGGGTTGCTTTGCCACAATAAGTACATTTCATACCTTTATACAGTTCCTCCCATACACTGTTATGTACTATAGAAAAGTCAGCTTGAGGTCTATCTATCACCTGCGGTGCCGTATGTAGTAAAAGCGGGCGTTAAACACTACACATTTCACTTCATTTGAGGTCTATCTAGCCTTACTGCAGCCTCAGAATTTCCTGCAGTGATCTTCTTTTGACTGGCAGATAATCTGGATGGTCCTGGTTCATTTGCACATTCAGGAGCAGGTTCACACACAGTTTCAGTAGTTGTAGCATATGTACAATGGAATTCACTATTATCCACATTAGGTTTCCAACGCTTATTTACTAAGCCTGATCCCTGTTTAGAACGTTTAGAGAGTCTTTTGCTCTTGATACGCGTATCGTGTAGCCTATTCATATCCTGTGTACACAGTCAACAAAAGGTCTATTGTTTCAAAAAATGTTTCACCTCTAACCTATATAACAGTTATATACACGTTTAGATGTATAAAACACCTTTATAGATGTTAAATGACACACTAAAACTCATTAATTATATACAAACAGTATGTAGTTTAACGATAAACACAAGAAAACCACGACCAAGTTATAAACTCACACAAAATCGAAATATAAACACCACTATTTGCTTTCAATGTTTGCAGCCAGTGTTTTGTTCCCATGGTGCCACATATTGTAAGAAATAACCATTATACCAACACACAAAATTCCACCAGAAACTTTACCCGCTAATTTCAAATGTGCCTATTAATTTAGTACATTCAATCCAACTCAAATGACAGAATTCTGTGAATCCAAGGGCCGGCATGCACGTGCGCATGGGTATTTCAATTGTTATGTGAGGGTATTTAAATGCCTGAAACTCATAAATCTAGTTTGATTATGATACTATATGGTTCAAAGTATTTTATTAGCTTAAAAAAATTATTTTTCCACTGCCTTTAGCTAATTTAGGTGCTGCAGTCCTTTAATATATTGCGTTCAGTGCTTAACAGTACATAGTGACTAGGGACTGAGGTATTGACGTACACATAACATCAAATCAAATCAAATTTTATTGACACAATAACATTTACATACTTAAGCAAAGCTCGTAAACTGGTGTCTCATCATTATACATATTATAATGTAGAAACTACATCTAAAATTAATAATTAATATAAAAGAATAAATATGTTTGCTATTGCTTAAAACTATATAGCTTACCAAATCAATAATTAGTTTATGTCATCTTGCATATATTCTTTAACAGAGTAATAGACTTTCTTAATAAGTAGGTTCTTAACATGCTTTTTGAGTAGTGTTTTACTTTTTCTTCCTGAATTGACCGTGGTAGTTTGTTGAATACCTTAATTCCCATATAGTAGGGGCTTTTTTTCAAGCAAGGCCAGTCTTTGGGCTGGAAATGTTATGCTATTCTTATGTCGTGTATCAGAGTTATGCTGGTTTTGACTGATCAAAAAATTATCCTGGTTGGTATGTACATAATCGATTAAGATGTATAAATATAATGATGGCTGTGTAAGTATTCCTAATTCTTTATATAATGATCTACATGATTTCTACAACCTACATATATCACTACCCTTATTATCTTCTTCTGAATCTTAAATACTTTTCCCCACCCAGAACCATTACCCCATACAATTATACCATATGCAAGTACTGATTGGAAATAACTAAAATATAATACATTTCTGATTTCTAGACTAGTTATTTGTGCAAGACAATACATATTAAAGTAAGCCATAAGCAATTGCACTGCACACACTTTCTGGTTTATTGGGGAAGATGTATGTCATTTGGGGCACTTAATATGGTATTAAAACATCAAAATGGTAAGCCCAAAGTCCGGTCCATGAAATTGAATTGGATAGTAATTAAAAAGCTTTCATGATGTAATTTTTATGTTGAGCTTCAGAATTGAAATTAAGTAGCTACTTGCTATTTTAGAAGTATATATTTAACAAAATAAATCTGTGTGATTAAATGAAAGCAATATGTTAATTTTAACTTCTCGATAATGATTAACCAAGAATTTTTGCTGAACATTTACAGAAATCTGTTGGTACCGGAATATAACAAAGGAGACCGTTATATTGTTCTTGTATATAGACCAGATAACATTCCTCAACTTATATACATGAAGATGACCAAAAAGGATAAATTTGATCCTTACGTCGAAGTTACGTTTTCAGAATGAACAGTAAGTAGTGTTTGAAATAAGCATTTTCAGATAGCTGTTATGTAATTTAGTGGTAGTACACAAAATGTCGAAATGGGTGTATACTAAAATGAAGTATTGCCAATATTAGAGTGGGAATTACTAGTTTCAAGCCAGTCAGTAGATCCTGTTTTGCTACATTTACAGCTAGGAAGTGATTAAATCAAGAAATGGAGGGTGAAGTAAGAATAGTTTACTTATTTTATCCATGACTGGAAGATTTGGCATCAAAGACGAAGTCTATTGTTCTATGCTTACAATGACAAAATACCTATCAAGCTAAAGATGCTAAAATTAATAATTGTGTAGAAAAAATTCAACATGTAGTACTTTTTAGTGATTTTCTAAACTAAAAGGCAGTTTACAACTTAAAATCTATCTCATACTATTGAAATCCTCACACTGTGCTAATCGCCAGTTTTCTTCATAACTGGCTGGTGAGACCGGTTGCTGCGGGGTAGTGCGGGAAGTCCGCAGTAAATATAGTATGATTTGCTATTTCTGACAAGCATAACAAAAACCTAAGGACGTCAACTGTTCACATATCATAAGCAAAGAGTTAATGGAGCTGCTTTCCTTCATTGTTCATTTGCTTAGGTAATGTCTAACTATACCCCTGCAGTTTCCGGTGAGAAATTGGAGCAATTCGTTTGGCATGTGTTGTGCAAGTCCATCTAAAGTTTGTGGATTTATTTTGTAAACTTTTTCTTTTAATGCCCCCTTTCCCCTGATCTATCTTCCTGTGAGTTTTTTCATGAAATGATAATTGAGGTAGGGAAATACAGAAGGGAAAATAACCAGAGTACATCCTGGCAGTATTGGGCAATGGGAACTGAGGTATAGTGAATATGATGAGAAAAAAAGGCCAGGAAGGACCATTTTGCTGGATTAGAACTATCGATTTCCCTTTCTGTGATAGTAATCTGGTGGAAATAATAACTACTTAACCAAGGGGTTCGTAATACTTCGACTGAATTTTGCACCAAAAATATTAGAGGTAGTTTAGATAACGGAGGGGATATCTAGTGCCTCAACCTGAAACTACATGTTTTGTTCATACACTCGTGAGAGGAATGGATGAGATGAAGGGACGGAAAGGGCAAGCGTTAGAGACGGATTTCACTAACAGTTTCTGGCTTGACTATGTGGCAGGAAGCATATGCAAAAACGTAACCAAGCTATCGAATGGGTGGCGGTGGCGGATTAGAGGCTCCCCTCCAGCGGGAACCGAAGCAAGCTTGAATCTGCAGTCAAGGTCACCCGCTGGCAGAACCGAGAAGTTCTAAATTGGAACCGACCAATAAACAACCCAGAGTCGTCCTGCAACATAAAAAAGAGTAAAAAGGAGAGAGAAGAGCCTTGGTACAAGATAAAATTCCACCATTTGCCTTGTCAAACAGGGAAAATCTCGCATAAGCTCATGATCAGATTGGGCGATCACCAGAGATGGAATACAAGTGTTACCGAGAACGCATTCACTCCACCAGAAAACTAATGTCCGTTTAGTTTTAAAACCATTTATGCATAAATATCATCTCTAATTCAAATACAAAAAATAATGTTTTACTGATAAAGTCCATCGTTTTTATTTCATTAGCCACCTAATTTACAGTAATTTGGATTTGTTTGGTTTTGTTATGTGTTACAGGGAAGAATCAGTGCGCAAAAGAACACATTGAAGCCCATATGGAATGAGGAACACATATTTAATGACACCTATCCTTTTTTGTGCAAACATGTCCATTTTCAGATAAGAGACAGTGACTCTATAGGTCATACAGTTCTTGCTACACATATTCTAATCTAGCAGCTATCTGCAGATATGGAACATGTTGTGATAAGTACACGGAAAAGTAAAGTAAAACATGTGGACCATTTCAAACCTACCAGCATTCTATCAGTAAGCATTTGCTGGGAGAAAGGACTGGCCGACCTACCATATGTTACCTTGTTAAAGTCCCTTATTTTAATGTCGGTATAGCATGAGTTTTATCTTTGGGGGTATTTGAAACAGAAAACTGCTTATAAACAGTTCAAGCACACTTCAAGAACTTGAGAGTGGAATCAGGCAGAACGAATGAAATTACAATAGAGAGTTAGAAGTGGTCTTCCAGAAATTTCTAGGTCCTTCTGATCTTTGCATAAGGAAGACTGACATCATTTTCAATATATGCATACTTTGATAGAAGGCAAAATCAACTTCGTGTTTTCTTGTTACCTCCTCCTGCACCTTAATTGAACAGGACAATAGGCTTCTTCTACAACATTCATCAAAAATTTTCTTTTCGTATCATGTGAGTATGCGCACATCTCGCCAGGTAATACCAGTCATATGGCCGGCTAACTTGCCGGCAGGCTTCAAATGATCCGCAAGAAATTTAGATTATGCTCTGATTGCAAAACCCTTGGTAATCTGTCCATAGTATCTGAGTATAAATCTCATTTGTATCATATACTCATAAATAATTCCATAATAATTAACTGTGTATTACAATTCCTTTCTTGGAAGTGTTGAAAACAGTGTTGTTATGATAAATTAACTTTAAAGAGAGTCGATTAAAGACACTAGACTACACTTACTTTTAAATTTTTCCGGAACATTTTTCTGAGGCTTTGCCTCTATCATCGGCCGGCTCTCGACTCTTTAATCGACTCTCTTTAAAGTTAACTGTGTATTAGTTAATTGTTGAATAAACAGTTTATAGAAGTGGTATTGTAAGTTTAATTTTTTTTGTGAAACAGTTCATGGATTGCGTATTTAATCAATAAAGCTCATTCATTTAGAATAAAATGAAGAAATCTGATAATTATGGTAAAGAAGATGCAGGTAGGCAATTACCAATCAAATTTAGGCATTTTTACAATAATATATTCATTCTGAATGCTGATTAATAAGGAATTCGGAGGATGACGTTCACGGTTTTCCAAGTCACCGTTCAGTTTGTTCAAACGATATAAGCAAAGGTAAAATTTCATCTACAGTTTTATCATTAGTTGAGCCAGGACTAAGTTTCCTGTTCCACTTATTTAATTTAAAAGCATTCTGGTGTTGCTAACACTGTCACCAATTACGACATAAGTGTATTTGATATAACAAAATTACTTCACCCAGAGGAATAATTTATAGGTATAATCAGTTATCAATGGTTAAATCCTTAAAATTAATATGCATATTTTCAAATTAAAAGTACCTCAAGTTTATGTAATGGATTTAAAACAAACATGCATATATAGTATTCATATTACAAATACCAGATTTTGTTCATTATAAAATATGTGTACATATACATAGGTTTCTTTACTGGTCTACTTATTCTCCATGGTATGCTTTAATGGTTGCAGAATTAGATTACAGTAGATTACAATATATTTTATAAAAGTCTAGAAAATATCTTAAACACTTCCTGTATTAGATGGTGCATGAGGGGTACCATGATGTGACAAAAGTAAAGCGTAATTTATTGATGTACATTTCATATATTTTGTTATTCTAAGGTGGGCTATTTTCCTAGCACAGATCCTTGGCTATGTTTTTAGTAGAACAGCTCTATCTCATACTAAAAACGCTGCAGCACCCCTGAAGTCATTCTCCTTCATCTACCTGTATGGTTCTTCCTACTGCCCCAAAGAATCTGAACACTGGGTGTCCTCTTGAAGATGGCGGTTCCTATTGTGGAAGTTTACTGATTACCATAGACACGGTGATGTTGGATTACACAGAGATGTAGCATTTTCCTACTCGGTTGCACAAAGCGCACTTGCTATTGATGAGGTATGACTACTGCGGAATACCATTGTTACTCTATCCAGTTTTCATTGTCATGCCTGTCTTTTGTAGGCTGACGTTGGAAGGGTTAAGTTATATTGAGAAACTCAAGGCCACAAGGGGCTTACTGTGTCACTGCTGTAACCAACTAGGCTACAATGGCAATATGCCTTTAAGGTACAAAGTTACCTGTGTTAAAGGACAATATATTGGCCTGGTAGTGTTTAATATATTAGGTTCAGTACTTAACAGTACATAGGGACTGAGGTATTGACATACACATAACATCTAAGCAGTTGCACTGCAAACACTTTCTGGTTTATCGGAGAAAATGTAAGTCGTTTGGGGAATGTAACATTGTATTAGAACTTCACCAAGGTAAGCCAAAAGTCCGGTCTATGAAAGTGAATTGTTCAGTCCTGTTCCAACTAGCTGAATTTTGTCCTCCATTCTGAACATAACATTTCTGTCAGCCACTCAGTTTTTACAGTGGCCCAAAAGAGTTCAATGGGGCTCAGTTCAGGATGATGAGATAAACGCAAAATGTTATCGTTGTCTTGATGGAGAAGACTATTCATTTTGTAGATGGTAGTGTGGGTTTTAAGGAAATAATTAAGTTGTAAATTTCAGGGTTGAGTACAGTAGAAAACTTAATGGCATGGAACTGAACTGTTTGAAGGCTTTGCCTAAGCCAGTCTTATCATTACATCTCTTTTGTATCTGGAAGTGGCTTTTAATTAGGCTGAACATTGTAGTAAGGGACATTATAACCACTACTAGTACAGAATTGGAAGGCAGGTTGGTTTTCAGTCACTCCTTGAGCCATTTCTCATGGTTTACATAGTTCATGTCACTATGTTAGTCATCTGTCTTTTGATCAGACTAAAATTGAACAAATGCATTGTAGATAAACCCTTGTTCTCCTCCAGTGCAAATGATTATAAGGAGTTTGTCTTTGGATACAAAAGCCCATGGATACTGTCATCACTCAAACATGTGTTGAAGTATCAAAAATGTGAATGTAAGTTTCAACCATGAATAGAATAGGATGGCCTTCATTTTATTATAGCTGCATGATACTGTGATAATGGCTGGCATTACACAAAAACCCTTCAGTTATTTTTACACTTCCTCCACATGAAGCCTAGCCTCAGAAGTATTCTACTTAATGTAGCTACACTTCCTTCAAATCTATGGAATATTTAACTAAGTATACCTTCCTTAATGTAGGTCATTTTCTCTGTTTGTTTAATTTATTGGCTGTTCAGGAAACTATGATCTTACTGAAACTATCTAAGGTGATCTTTTGGGTGTGGAAAAAGAAATAGAACTGGAATGCACATCTTTGCTGTCTTTAATTATTTGTCTAACAAATCTTTCCAACACACATGCTGCCTCAGCTACACTTTTCTCAATGTTTTTAATACAGACCGCATCACACTGTACATACTTTGTCATGGAATTATACATATTACTCACCATTTCTTATTTATTTATTGGCATCTAAAATATCAAATACACTGTTAGATGCATAACATATCTAAGTCAAATTTCATTTAAAAAGCTGTATTCAGGAAGTAAAATTATGAATACTAAGGAGAAACAGAAGGGACTAGAATGCCATTGAATGTAACCAACTTCAGTAATTAGGTCATAAAATACTTCATGTTTTGCATTCTTGTTGTCATATAGTCAGGGGCGGCTGGTGGCTCTGAAAATCTGTGGTTCACAAATTTATTCATGCAATTTAATTTTTTTAAAGTCACAAACGGTTGTTTAAAGCTACCACTATAGACTGCTGTATACACAAGTTAACGGTAATTCACAGTGTATAACACAACTTGCGTATTTCAGAAACACTCTAGAGCATGACACTCTTCTATTTATGCAGCTAAAAATGGGCTTGATATCTCTTCATGGCAGACTTCAAGTGTACATTGCAAGATTTCGTTCTGGATTGTCTTGGAGGTCCCCTTAAACACTGTAGCATTCTCCAGATAGGTTTTTCAGAACACAGTCTAGCTCTGCACTTAAGTTTATCAGTCCTCGAAAAATACCAGGATTGCTTGATGTAGCTGAATCATCGTGTCCTCGTAGAGCTAACTCAAAGGCTCCACAAAACCTAATGCAGTTAACAATAATGTTTAAAACATACCTATTTTGAGCCACTTTCTGGCTGTGTTCTTCAATTGTTCTCCGATGTGCACTGTCCATCTGCTTTGCAAAGTGAGATTTGTGGTGGACAACACGGCGCTGGGGCGGGTTTTCTCCAGGATCTCCGGTTTCCCCCGTCATCTCATTCCACTGGTGCTCCATCTTCTATCATCAGTGCCATCGCCTGCGGTGCCATATGTAGTAAAAGCGGGCGTTAAACACTACACATTTCATCTGCTTTGCTATATTTACATTGCCAAGCATAGCAAAACTGTGTTTTCCATGTGCAGTTTTTAAGTTACGTGTATTTAGCACGATCATGAAGATGCTGCAAAGCATTCACGCCATGTTTTGTCCACGGATCTTCACCGCCAAAGAGAATGCAAGGAAAGCAAAACAGGCTATTTTTAATATTATAACCACACATCAAATTATATTTCTCATATACATTGTTGTTAAAGTTCCTGTTCAAATATCTTGTTTTTGTTTTGACTACCTATGTGATTTTTATATTTGGCGTGGGACTTCCAAGTCGCTTATTTTCGTTTTTTTCTTCTAAGCTCATTTTTAGAAAGGATGTGCTAATAGAACCTTTATGGAATTCATTGTTTCTCCTTATATAACACAATACACTTGTATTTAAATAAATCACTCTTATTCACTACTCAAAGCACGACACAGCTAACAAAATACGGCACAAAACATGTGGCTATACTCTGGTAGGTAATAGTAATCTGTGACGGATGCGAACATTTAATATGAGAATAATAGGTGGCGCTGAAAACAGAAGGAGAAAGCTTGGCATTCACTATTCTCTGGCTCCTAGGTTAACCAACCTTATGCAGCCATAAGCCCCGCCCTTCCCCCCTACTTGCTTCGGGACGCCTTAGGTTCATCCTGCCCTATACCTCCCCATTGTATACCAGTGGTTTGCAACTGAGAGTGAACTACTTGGCACCTGCAAACAATACAGCGCGCTGAGGGCCACTGCACTAGACAAGGTCGAACTGAACGCCAAATGGAACATGCCCTTGCATTAAAGGGAGACCCAGCATTTTGGTTGTAGTGCAAACATGCTACCCCATTGAGAAGCCGCCCCTGCATATAGTAGTACTGAGGACAAGCTTGCACTTCACCATCATTTGTACAACTAGCACTTTCGTTTAAAAAGCAAATAGTCTTTCAAGCTTATAATGTATTTTTGAGCATTTGATCCTACAGTACAGTGAATAACTTAATAAAATAATGCTGACCTATTCAATTAGATGTTATTGTAGTTCCTCCTGGTAAAGTTGTGTTTAACTCCTCTTATTACATATTAAAATCTCTCATCAGTTAAATAAATTCATTACCCAATTTATCCAATTATGTATGTTCTCAGACCAGAATTTATTAAAACTTTGATGTACTCTGTTTAAAACAATGCAAATATTTTTTTTCAGATATAGAAGAGGACCTGACCCTAAAGTTGCAGACTATTTCCACTGCTGTTAAGAAACAGATTGACTTGTTACCAGGAAGTGAAGACATCATCTTTCTGTGTATGTCACGTGCTAATGTATATTAACATTTTAGTCAGCTTTCAATGTAGTAACAACTGTTTATTCAAGAGTTTTTAACCCTTTCACTGCGGATGTTGGAACTGTTCCATCAGTGTTATTCACTGTTCTCCTTGCGGATGATGGAGCATTGCTGACACACAGCAGTTGACGTTAGTAAACAGAAATGAAGGTCACTAAATGTAGCATTCTCCAAGCAATGTTGGTCTGCCATCTATTGGGATTGTATTGGTTCAAATTTTTTTAACTCTTTCTCTGCTGTGTGCTGCTGTCTATCATATAAAATCTGAAGCCCCACATAGTATATTTCTTGCAAGCATTTGCACGTGGTGCAAGCCGGTCATGTGTCTCGGGCTGTTCAAAATCATGGCTTCCACCAGCAAGCAGTCACATGTCGTGCAGGATGCAGATTTATTAGCAGAATTTGAAGCAGTATCATCCAATTTGTCAGATTTTGCGTTTGATAACAGTGAAAGTGAAAGTTGTAATGATGATAATATTATAAATAGTGAGAGTGATGACAGTGATGTAGAATCTGAACCCATGCAACATGCTAAAAGAAGACTTACTGATTCTTCCTTTCAGTGGCAACAGGGTCCATTCAAGCCAGTAATTTACTCTTTTGATGATCAAAATTCAGGTATGCAAGCAGATTTGAATGAAAATGTTACAGTGGCTAAATTTTCAAGTTATTCTTTCCATTGTATATTATGCATCATATTGCAAATGAGAGCAGTAAGTATTTCACTTTCTTGTGTGAAAAATTACCACCAAGCCACCATTCTCGACTGAGGACTTGGACAGATACTTCTCCTGAAGAACTATATACATTTTCTTTGCCTTGACAATGCTTATGACCAGAGTAAAGAAGCATACAATAGCAGATTATTGGACCAAAAATCCCCTTATTGCTACTCTGTAATTTTCAAACTACATATCCAGGGATTGGTATCTTTTACTTATAATACTTTTACAATTCAATGACAATAAAACACAAAATAAAGGAGACAGTTTGCACAAATTGAGACCTGTTATTGAACATTTTAAACTTACTTTCAGCAAATTATTCTCACCATTTCAAAACCTCTGCATTGACGAAGGCCTTATGCTATTCAAAGGTCACCTTTCGTTCAAACAATACACCCCTTCCAAAAGACACAGGTTTGGTGTAAAAATGTTTGTGCTTTGTGATTGTCAGACTGGCTATGTTCTAGACTTCATTGTGTACACAGGCAATACCACAGAAATTGTTGATAACCGAGACCTTGGGGTGTCAGGGGCTGTGGTACAAACCCTCGCTACAAAGTACCTGCATAAAGGGCATAACTTGTGGCTAGACAATTGGTACTTGAGCCCTCTTCTTTATAATTGGCTACATATAAATGAAACAAATGCTTGAGGCACTGTTAGAACGAACAGGAAAGCAATGCCAAGACTCATGGCAAAATTAGAAAAGGGCAATTAAAATCTGCGCACACAGACAATATGTTAGCACTAGTTCAGAGTGGGGCTTAAAGGTAAACAGCGAAAAAACTCAAATTGTAGTATTTAAAAAAGGAACTAAATTGAGTAAATATGAAAAGTGGAAGAAGGAAGAAGCTGAATACAAAGTAGTGCGTGACTGTACTTACTTAGGATTAAAATTAGATGCAGGAGGCAAATGGGAAAAACAAAAGAAATCAGCACTGGCAAAAGAGAAAGCAGCAATGATGGCTGTGAGAGGGTGTCTATATAAAATGCCGGAGATGGAGATCAAATGGTTGGAAAGAGTATATAGTTCTGTAGTCAAGGCCAGAATGCTATATGGCATTGAAATATGGGTGCTTGAGAATGGGTGGGAAGTTTTGGATCAGATACACAGGATGTTCTGTAAGGAAGTTTTGGGGCTGCCAATGGCAACAGCAAACGACGTTGCTCAAATTGAAATGGGGAGAGTAACAAGGAAAGGGTTAATAATGGAAAGAGCCTTGAAATACTGGCATAGGATCTTGAATTTAGATGAAGGCAGGTTATTGCAACAATGTTTAAAATATCAAGAAGCAAGTCTACAAAGCTCGGGCTGGGCAAGCACTCTACGAAACAATTTAGAAAATAATGGCTTAGGGGATATTTGGAGAAAAAGAGATAGAAATTATAAAGGTTTCTGGAGGGGTGTTAGAAAAAGATTTGAAGATATAGAGATTCAAAAACTGTTCAGCCAGTTAGGTGAAAAGAGGTCATTGGTATATTATGTTGAGTTAAAAAGTGGCTGGGGAAGGGAGCAGTATATAGATAAAACCATTAATGCAGAAAGGAAGGGGATAGCATGGCTGAGAGCAGGAGTGTGGAGGCTAAAAGGGCAGCGGAATGGGTTTGTGCAAGACAAGTGCCCATTGTGTGGGGGTAAGGAAGATGTGGACCATATCCTTTTTGAATGCAGGGAAACAGAGATTTGGCGAAAAGAATACATCTGGAGAAAAATTAAGCAAAGTCCTGATATATGTAAAATTATAGATAAAAATATCAAGAATGTAGGACAGTTCTTAGATAAAGTGAAAAATAAATGGAAGTGGACTGTGAAAAAAGGAAATGAACAATAGTGTGTAAGCAATAGTAGTAATGGTAGTAATGTTAGTAGTAATAGAAATGTAAGTAGTGTACTACACATTTTGTAATTCAACGGGCTGCCCACCAATTAATGGCCTGGGCCAAATACTGGTGATCAGCTCAACAATTGTAATAGCTTAGTACACAAATAAATAAAAATAAAAAAAATGTTAGCACTAAAGTGGTTGGTCAGACGAGAGGTTTGTATGCTAACTACTTTCCACACAAACTCAATGAGACCGACAGGCAAAGTGGACAAAAAGACTAACATGCAAATAATGAAACCGGACTGTGTTATCGACTACAATAGGAATATGGGTGCTATTGACAGATCAGGCATGATGATAGGCTCCCTCGAGTGTGTAAGAAAGACTTTGAAGTGATATAGAAAATTCTTCTTTCATCTGTTAGACATGACACTTCTAAATGCACATTCACTATATAATTTCAAAACTTGTAAGAATGTTACACTTGCTGACTTTCAACTTAATCTAATTACTGAACCTCTACAAGAATTTCATACACTGAGACTAACAAGTAAACCTGGGAGGCCTTTATCTGGTGACCAACCCACAAGACTGACAGAACGACATTTTATCTCACTAATACCATCGACAGCAAATAAAAGAAAGCCTGCCAGAAGATGTCATGTATGCTCCAACACCACTATTGGCCAGAAAAACAGAAAAGAGTCAAAGTATATGTGTGCCAAATGCAATGTGTCTTTATGTTTACACCCCTGTTTTGAAATTTACAATACACAAATCAGATTTTGAAAGTAGAGGTGGTAATTTCTACCTATATATACAATTTATAGCCAAACCTGCTTCATACTCACAGAAAGAATACTATATACATTAAAATTCGGATACCCTTGAATTGTTAATAGATTTCTCTTCATCAATATTTTGGTAAAGTGTCACTTTAAAAGTTAAGACATCAAAATTCAGATCATCACATAGCTCTTTATTAATGTTTCTATTGTGGCCCTTCGACAACCTTTTGTAAAGTGTGTTGCGTGTGGTATCTTTTCCCTATTTTGAAACTTTTTATTTTTTAATTGTGTTACTTGGCATTCATCTACAAAAACTTTGGTGAGTGTTTCAGAATATTATATGTTAATTCTGCATGGTATTTTAAAGAATATACTAATTAATGTTTATCTAAATTAATTCAGCAAGGAGGGTCTGTGAGCTTGTTAATACTTTAGCAGTGAAAGGGTTAAGTGTTACTGACTAGAAAGAGATTTTATGTTATTTGTACTTTTCTTGTTCAAATTGTTCTTATGATTTAAAGTCGTATAAGTATTTAATAAAATTATTATTTCTATTTTGGATCTTTTAATCAAGCAAAAATGAAATATTGTTGCTTTTTTTGCAACCAGAAAGAAACAAAGATTAATGGCTAAACTGGCTTGAAGTAATTTATGGACATTTGCAACCTAAGAGCAATATTTTTTGTTGTAGATAATAGCATAATAATATTATTATATAGGTAATATTTTCACCATATGTAAGCCAGTGAAAGTTACAATGTTCTATGTATGTATAATGAAAAAGTTTTCCTCTTTGTTGGTAATGAAGTTATAATTTTTATTCCTCACTTTAGAATTCATAATATTGAAAGAAGATTCATGTACATGGCAATTTACTGTGACCTTCCAGCTTATAGGCTACTTTAAAGTTCCTTTTCCCCTGAAATAAAGTATAATGAGATCAACATCAACACACGCATGCATGCGTGCATGGGTGCATGTGTGCGTACACATTTTTCAAATTGTGCCTATATGTGTTAACACTTGATGTAAAACCATTTGCATTTGGATGCATATAACAAGTTTATTCATTTACATGGATGTTTAGAAGCTTTATTTGTTTAGCAATGAGGCTGTTGTGAGAATGTTTGCAACGAATTTCACCCATGAATCAACAGAAGTAGAATACACTTTATTCTTCATGTAGCCTCAAAAATAGAAGTTCAATGAGGTGAGATCTGGATCTTTCAGGGTAATATAGTTCCTCCATTGCTGATCCATCAACTGTCATAAGGGTTATTCTTTGCTACACAGTTTGGTTATGCAAATTGTGCTAAGGCCCCATTATGACATACTCCCTCTGATTCATAATCATAATCATAATCCTTTATTCACCATTAAGCTTACATGAAGCAATAGGCTTCGTCAGTTATAAAAAGTATTTACAAGTACAGAAGGTTTAAAAATTAATGCATATAAAATTCTATGTGAAATCAGATTATTTGCATGGCTTAAGGTAGTAATTGTTTTCTTTTTTTTCATTTACGTCCGTCCCAACGTTAAGTTATATTGGACGGTGAATGAATTGGGTGAAATGATGCTCAAATGAGTCCAGGGTCCATTGAGCTTAGAGTTACCCGACATTCGTCTTGAAGGATAAGGGAAAACCCCAGAAAAGACCTTATCTAGGTAACTCACCCTGACTGAGATTCGAACTCGGGACCTCTTGAACATGAGGCAGACATGCTACCATCTATGCTACCGAGGCGGGCAAGGTAGTAATTATCGTAAGTTAATAACTTTACTATAGTAATAATAAAATTAAACAATTAGGTACCTACTACTATAATTTACAATAGTTTTACATAAATTCACTAGCTGGTATGTTAGATCCTAAGTATTCTTGTACAGTATAAAATGCTTTTTGTTTAAACCAGTTTTTTAATACTATAACAAATCTGTTTTGTAGCAGTTCTTTTATTTCCAGAGGAAGCTCATTGAATAATTTTAACTGTTAATAACAGTGGCTATTTATGGTCTTGCTCAATCGGCTGTGGGATGTATCTAAATTATGTTTGCATCGAGTTTCATAACTGTGTACTGGGGAACGTGTATGATATTGCTGTATATATACATTGACAGTAAAGTCATTATGTTAAGGTCTATAAAGCTAGGCTTACATATATCCTGTTGTCCTAATCCTAGAATTAGTCTGAGACTTTTCTTTTGCCATATGAATGCATTTTTCGAGGTAGCACAATTACCCCAAAGCCTAACCCCATACAGTATATATGCTTGAAAGAAGGCATAGTAAGATGTTATTAACGTATCTCGACTAACATATTTCTTTAGTTTCCCTAGAACATACCAGATTCTAGCCAGCTTTTGTGTTTTTCCCATGTTAGTCTGGTGTCCAAATATTAACCTAACAGATTTACTGAATTACTGTGGATATCATTATGTTGCAATGTAAATAATATATTTTCAGTTTCAGACATATTTAGACTTAGATTATTTAAGGAGAACCAGATTTTTGCACTTTCTAGGGATAGTTGCATTTGTTGCTTTACTGTATTGTGACTTTGTGGGTTTCTAGAATTAAAAGTCCAATTTGCAGAAATTAAAAATCGTTCTTTATTTGCGTAGGAATACACTGTTCATTTCTCACGTAACAATGTTACGTCACATACACCAGTCTACCAAGGTTGATGACAATAACAAACAACGTTCTGATCAGCTCTCATTACAACAACACTCTTGTTACACAACTCACTGTTTTACAACTTGCCGGCAGGAGTACGGCAGGGATGTAAACTTAGTCCAGTATTATTTAATCTTTATATCGATGGAATTTTAGAGGAGATATCAAGTTGTAGGGTACATTCACCAGTTATTAATAATAAATAAATACCGGGGCTACTGTTTGCAGACGACCTAGTAGTTGGGTCCATATCAAGTGGAGGGCTGAGAAGAGTAATCGAGGCAGCCAATTCTTATTGCAATAAATGGGGTTTGAAAGTGAATGAAAACAAAACAAAGATTATGGTCTTCAAAAAAGGATACAGGTTGCGTAAGGATGAGAAATGGGAGGTTAATAGAAGAGAAATAGAGGTAGTAAGGAGATTTGATTATTTGGGTACAAGGTTGAGTTCAGATGGGAGCTGGAAAGAACAAAAAAAGATGTCTGTGGCAAAAGGTAAAATGGCCATGAGAGTGATAAGATCATGCTACAGTAAACTGTCAGATATAAATGTCAAATGGTTGTAGAGGATTTATACAGCAGTAGTAGAAAATAGAATGTTACATGGATCAGAGGTTTGGGGAATAGATGAGGCTTGGAGAGAGACTGATAGAGTGCATAGATCCTTTTGTAAATAGATATTGGGATTACCAATAGCCTCACCTAATGGGGCAGCACAATTAGAACTAGGCAGGCATTCTACTAATATTAAAATCTTGTCAAGGGCAATGAATTATTTATACAGAATCACTAACTTGGAAAATGGCAATATAATTAAAGAATGTTTTCATATTCAAAAGAGAAGTAACTGGGGTGGGTCTTGGGCACATAAAATGTATGACTTGTTGAAGCAGATAGGTATGGGTCATTCTTGGATAAATGCAGAGTATGGGTATAGAGGCTTCTGGAAAGAAGTTAAGCTAAGATTAGAAGATATTGACAGACAAAACATTTTTGCCAATACAAGTGACAAAAGCTCACTGAGATTATATAGAGAAATAAAAACAACCTGGGGGAGGGAAGGATATATAGATATATGTAATAAGTTAGGGCGAGAAGGTTTTGCTTGGGCGAGAACAGGAGTGAGAAACTTGAAAGGTATAGGTCAAGAGAGCGAGCTAGATAAATGTCCATTGTGTGGAGAAGAGAATGCAGATTTCCATTGTATATTAAATTGTAGTCAAACAAAGATATGGAGAGAGCAGGCTTGGCTACGTAAATGGGACAGTTTGGGGGGTGAAGTAGTAATTACAAAAATGTTGTCAGTAAACGGAGAAAAGAACAGGAGAAATATAGGGAATTATTTAGGGAAAGTTAAAGAGAGATAGCTAAGAACAATTAAGAGAAAAATGTAGAGTGGGATAGGTGAAATGGCAAAAAGTGTAAAAAGGAGCAGAGGGCCTCCAATACACAAAAACCTAGGGTTAGGTGTATGGGGACTGAATCACTATTCAATGGTGGGCAACATGATAACATGATAGGATTTTCAGGATTTAGGAATATATGGCATATTTCAGTATGGATTTTATAATTGCAATCTTGATTTTGTATTTCCATTTGTTGATGTAAAAGGAAATAAATTACTACTATTACTATTACTATTACAACTTGCCACTCAACTTGGCCAGTCGTCGTCTCTTTAAATACTTTACTGATAATTTCTAGATTATTTGAAAATAAACCAGAACCCGAACAGTTTCTATCATTCAAGAAGTAACTAGAAATTTCCATTTATGTCAGTTTTTTTGCTTCAGCAGAACTTTATCTGCGTGTTATCTTTGGCTGCCGGCTCTTGGTTTTCACACTGCCCGCCTATCAGTTCCTTTTGTGTAAACAAGCCGCGCGATGGTAGATATGAGTTTGCGACCTTGCTCCCTCCTCAAGGCTGGTCGTCCCGAACAGTACCATCGTAGCTTGCCAGATGATCCAGGTGTACCACCAACATCTTCCCTCGGGGCAGCTTCTGGATGCAGTAGACCACGTCGTTAATCCTCTTCACCACCCGGTACGGTCCTTGCCATGGTTGCTGGAGCTTCAGGCATCGTCCCTTGGTCCGGGTAGGGCGATACAACCAGACCAGGTCACCTCGCTGGAACCCTTGGCTGTTATCTTGCCTGTCGTATCGGGTCTTCATGCGATCGCTCGCCTTCTGGATGTTCTGACGAGCCACCTCATGCATGTCGTGGAGACGGTTCACCAAGTTCTTCACATACTCGGTTGCTGGCTGTTTTGCGTCCGGGGGACTTCCAAAAGCCAGATCACAGGGGAGGCGTAACTCCCGGCCGAACATTAAACTGGCTGGCGTCATTCCAGTGGTGTCGTGTGTTGACGAGCGGTAGGCCAACAAGAACAGTGGCACCTTGATGTCCCAGTCTCGCTGATGGTTGGCCACGACCTTCCTGATGTGTTCTTCTAAGGTCTTGATGTATCTCTCCACCATGCCATCCGACTGTGGATGGAGGGGTGTGGTGCGGGTCTTGTTCACCCCAAGTCTTTCTAGTGCCT
Organism: Mantis religiosa; assembly: GCA_030765055.1. NCBI lineage: Eukaryota > Metazoa > Arthropoda > Insecta > Mantodea > Mantidae > Mantis > Mantis religiosa. Next base: position 390,009,399 of record CM060950.1, read on the forward strand.
CCTTCATCAGGTTGGATTCAAAATTGGTGCCCTGGTCGCTGTGGAGTTCTAACGGCACCCCAAATCGGCAGAACACTTGCTCCACAAGGCAGTCCGTGATTGTCTTCGCGTCCTGGTTCGGAATGGCATACACCTCCGGCCACTTGGTGAAGTAGTCCACGACCACCATCAGGTACTTGTTGTCTCGGTCGGACACTGGGAATGGTCCTGCTATGTAACCGGCGATCCTCTTGAATGGCGCTCCGACGTTGTACTGCTGCATGCCACCCCGGCTCCTAGTCTGGGGGCCGCGACTCGCCGCGCACACATGACATTGACGGCACAATCCCTCAGCGTCTGCTCGGAGCCTCAGCCAGTAGTAGAGCTGTCGGAGTTTGTCGATCGTTCGGTTTGCTCCCAGGTGTCCTCCAGAAGTACCGGCGTGCATTTCCTCCAAGATTTCCGGCACCTTGCTTTGGGGAAGTATCAATTGGTCCCTCTGCGTCTTTTCATCGGATGATTCCCATACCCGGAACAGCCTCCGTAGGGGAAGGGATCCGTCCCTTTCAGCTGCCAAAGTGCGGGCCCTGTGGACCCTTAGCACTCGTGGTACCTCTGACGTTACTAGAGGAACCTCGGGCCGAACAGCCAAGCCCCTCCTTCGGGAGTTGTTCGGATTGGGATGGACTCGGGGGGCAGTGTGTTTCCGAAACCCGTGGGAATCGGGTACGTCTTTGGACGGGGTTGAGGGAAGCCATTAATTCTCCCGGGTACTAGCCTGCAAAGCTAGTAGAAGGTGTGCTAGATCACCAGGCGGGCCCCACCGAGGCTTTTCGGTAGTCTTCACCTTGAGTGTTGACGCGCGTAAGTGGCGTATCCACTTCCATCCCGTCTTGAGTCCATAGGACCAGATGGGGGGGCTTCTTGGTCTCTAGGTCTTGTCCCATGGATGCCCCACGGAGGACGCCGAGCGCCCTTTGGGACAGCTCGGATAACTTCCTGGTCGAAGGAGGCCCGGGTCCAGTTCCTACGGGTTCAGGACTAATGGGAGTAGAACCTCAGGGCTAAACTAAACCCGGAAAAGCTCCCGTAGGGAAGGGGATCCGTCCCTTTCAGCTGCCAAAGTGCGGGCGCTACGGACCCCTAGCACTCGTGGTACCTCTGAAGTTACTAGAGGAACCTCGGGCCGAACAGCCGAGCCCCTCCTTCGGGAGTTGTTCGGATTGGGATGGACTCGGGGGGCAGTGTGTTTCCGAAACCCGTGGGAATCGGGTACGTCTTTGGACGGGGTTGAGGGAAGTAATTAACTCTCTCGGGTACTAGCCTGCAAAGCTAGTAGAAGGTGTGCTAGATCACCAGGCGGCCCCACCGAGGTTCTCGGTAGTCTTCACATTTGTGTGTTGGCGCGCGTAAGTGGCGTATCCCCTGCCATATCGTCTTGAGTCCATAGGACCAGATGGGGGGGCTTGTTAGGTAACAAGGTCTTGCCCTATGGAAAGCCCCACGGAGGACGCCGAGCGCCCTTTGGGACAGTTCGGATAACTCCCTGGTTGAAAGAGGCCCGGGTCCAGTTCCTACGGGTTCAGGACTAATGGGAGTAGAACCTCTGGGCTCAACCCGGAACAGCACGCCCTCTCTTAACTTCAGTGAGTCCCATTGGACCCAGTAGCACTTGTAGGTGGCGCTCGTCGCTGCGATGTCCTCCCAGGTTGGTCTTGTCCCTGCCTCCACTTCTCTCAAGATTGGCCCCAAGTCTGCGTCCGCCAGCTGCTCCCTCCTCAGGCCTGCGCTATCCCAGCCATCCAGAGGCACTGCCGTGACTACTCGGACTGCTGCGGCACGGTCCTCCTCTTCCACTCTTGTGCGTTGGCCGCACTCCTCTGGGCAGGGTCTTCGGGACATGACGTCTGCGTTACCGTGGCTCTTCCCTCTACGATGTTCAGAGGTGAAGTCGTACTCCTGCAGCCTCTGGATCCAAAGTGCTGTCTGGCCTTTCAGGTTTCTAAAGCTCAGTAACCAGGTTACGGTGGAGTGGTCAGTCCTCAGGTGGAATGGCTGACCAAACAGGTACTTGTGGAAGTGTCCCAAGGCCTTTACTGCCATCAGTAACTCTCGCCGGGTTACGCAGTAGTTCTCTGCCTTGGCTGAAGACGCGCTGGTACCGTCTCAGCAGTTGTCCAACCTTCTCGAGCTGTTCTGTGGTTAGATGATCGGCCGCCCTCTCCAGTAAGCCTTCCAGCGGGGTCCCATGTGTTGCGTTGGCACCGGCTCCCGTGTCTTGTCGATTGCTGTCACGATGACCACGGGCATGTCCCCATCTCCGTTCTGGCCTGGACGTCGTGATCGATGTCCGCTAGGTTAAGCAGCCTCACTGGCACCTCTCGGCACGGCAGCAATGATCTTCATTCGCTGTCCTTCCAGTCGCGCCGTCACCACCACCCCCTTTCTCGCGGGGACCCACGTCTTCCTTCAAGATGACCCTGCAGATTTCAATGCGTTCTTCGGCTTGCCAGAGTATGACCTTTTCTCCATTGAGCCGCAGAACCTTCCTGCCGTCGTCGACCATCGCCTCGTGGCTCATGAGGGTATCCAGTCCCAGTACCACCTCCTCAGCCACCTCCGCGACGAACACCCACTGACGCACGGCACTCCATCCCAAGGTCAACTGCAGCAGGGCCTCCCTCTCCACGGTCAAGGTTTTGCCCGATGCCGTCACTAGCTCGTATGGTCGGCTCGGTTTTCTCGACAGCAAACCCCTGGCTACGTCGGGTATGGTGACGGTCATGGCTCCCCGGTGTCTACGAGCACGCAGCACGCCCAGCCATCTGCGATGAGGCTGTCATCCATCCGCCGGCTGACGGCGCGCAGTGCCATTCGAGGAGATGTTGTAGACGGCGCCGACGTGCTCCTTGCCACGCCGGGCCTTACTCGTTCTTCCGGCTGCTCTTCCTGGTATCGGTCATCTTCGCGGTCATCGTCGCGGCCAAGTTGCTATTTGCAGCTTCCGTCTTCGTTGTTAATTCGAACTTCATTTCTTCCATCTTCTCGGTGGTGTTGTCGTCGCCCCCCTTCCTGACACTAATTGTGACTTTGTGGGCTCGTAGAATTAAAAGTCCAATTTGCAGAAATTAAAAATCGTTCTTTATTTGCGTAGGAATACACTGTTCAATTCTCACGTAACAACGTTACGTCACATAAACCAGTCTACCAAGGTCGATGACAATAATAATTAACGTTCTGATCAGCTCTCGTTACAACAACACTCTTGTTACACAACTCACTGTTTTACAACTTGCCACTCAAATTGGCCAGTCGTCGCCTCTTTAAATACCTTACTGATAAGTTCTAGATTATTCAAAAATAAACCAGAACCCGACCAGTCTCTATCAGTCAAGAAGTAACTAGAAATTTACATTTATCTCAGTTTGTTTGCTTCGGCAGAACTTTATCTGCGTGTTATCTTTGGCTGCCGGCTCTTGGTTTTCACACTTCTCACCTATCAGTTCCTTTTATGTAAACAAACCGCGCGATCGTAGATACGAGTTCGCGACAGTATTGATATTATTGCTTTTGCTCACTAAGGTAGTGCCGTCTGCATATAACATAGTAGTGCAATGTAAGTTATGGTTTAAGTCATTTATATAAATTCAAAATAAGAAAGGCCCCAGCACCGATCCTTGGGGTACTCCTGCTATCACTGAAGCTAGCTCCGAGATTTTGTTGTTCACAACTACCATCTGCTGTCTTTGGCTAAGACAGGATGCTAGCAAATTTAGTCCATGTACATTTATTCCGTAATAATTTAGCTTACTAATCAAAATAATATGTGAAATACAATTAAAAGCTTTGGTTAAATCTATCAAGGTGGCACCAGTTGTCTCTTTTTTTTCAAAGTTATTTATAATTTCATTGGCCACATATTCAACTGCTTTTTCCGAATTATTTGGAGTATAATAAAGTGATGAACAATAAAAGTTTCAACTGAACTTCCAAGAACATTCTGTACAGATTAGAAGGTAAATAACTGACTATGATACAGCCCAAATATTTACTGAGAGAAGAACCGATAACCATTAACAACTGTAGATGATGGGTTTACATCTGAGTTGTACAACTTGTCACAATTATGCACACTGCTATTTGTGAAAATTACAACGCCAGCAAAGAAACATGTGAATGCAATGAATGTAATACACAGATTAGGTACATGCAAGTAACAATTGATAAACGTTTCATACCTATACATACCTCTAAACCCTAATATTCAGTATTTGGTGTGGTCTCAATGTGCTGCAAATTAGAGGTGCTACACACCGTGGCATTGAATCAAAAAGATTGTAAATAAGTTCCTGGGGGATTTCGCTCCACATAGTTTGTATTCAAGCCCATAAATCTGTGACACTGGTTACTGGAGTACCATGACCCACTAAACAAACATCCACGACATTAGCGGTGAACATGCAGGCCAGGGAAGGAATGGTACCCGTTGCTCTTAGAAAAAGGCTTGTACAATCTTTACAAAGCATGGCCAGGAATTTTCCTGCTCAAATATGGCCTATGGTGATGCCTGAAGCAGGGTGAGTACTTTGGTCTCTACAACCACCTTTATGGATAGATTGCTGTGCAAAGTGCCCTCAATTCATAGGAGGTAAAATCAGTTTTTATAGCCAATGGCACTCTAAACCTTCACATCTGGTGCTTGTTTTAGTAGGAGGAATGTATCTTAAATAAAGCATTGTACTATGTAGTTGGCAATATTGCATGTCAGCAATAAGAAGAAGAAAGAAATTTCTTTTGTTTTGCAATATTAAGCTGTTGATATAGTGTTGCACATTTAAAAGTATGCTAGATAAAGAAGTTAAAGAACACAATTACTTTTCAGACTAATTTAAGTATTAGTTAATTCTGAGGACTGGAAACCTACAGAAATTACCAACAGTGATGGCACGACATATGCCATTCGGTTTGCCATTGGCAGGCTAGACACGCTCCTGTTAGTGACCTACGATCCTCCTGATGAACGCTTCTACGAGGCGGACTTCAATTCCCTACTTAACCTTCACCCAGTGTTATGCATCGCAGGCGATCTCAACGTGAAACATGCCCACTGGCATAGCCATACATCCAACACCAAGGGGTTCAGCGGCAGCCCAAACCTTGTCGCGCACGGCCCAAGAGTCCCTACGTTCCATCCTAGCCCCAGTAGGCCAGCTCTGTTAAACCCAGACTGGACATACGAAGTCGGCTGGGATACAGCTCTCCAGAACCAGAACCAGTCCGTGGACCCGCGACCACGCATTGATTCCATCGATGCACTGGATGCGGCAACCTCGGACTTCTCCCAACACATCCTCAATGTGGTACGTGCCCACGCATACTGCATTCCTACAACCCAGCTCAACCGCACGACCATTCCAAATGAGCTCCGACAGCTGCTTAAAGCTAAGGCAACTGTCCGGAAGCTATGGCAGCGTTGCAGCACAGTCCATGTCATTTTAGAAACAAATCGAGTCCAGAAGACCAAAACAAACAGAAGGAAACAAATTACGAGGAAAAGGGCTACAGAACTCACTTAGAAAGCCACCAGGGAACAGTGACACCGGCACTGACTCGAATAGGTGGACAGGCAGCCAACCAAGAACTAAGGGGTGGAGTCACTGCAGAACCGTGGGGATATAAGCCTGAACAACATCGCTCAGGCTCAAACCTGGTACTGCTCCAAAGTGCACAGAATAAATGTCTTCGGATTATTTATTCTGTATGCACAAGGTTCTCCGTGAGACTACTTCATGAGGCTTCATCCCTCCGCTATGTGGAAATTAGGCGCCGGGTTACCAAATTTTTCGAGAGTTTGGCTCATCATCAGAGTGCCCTAGTCAGATCCCTAGGGGACTATGTACCTAATCCTTGTTTCACATAAGCTTACACCGTATCTCTTAATGGTCACGTGACCTAATCACCTCTCATTGGCTGCTGTTGTGGTAATGGCTGTCGTGCGGTAAAAATTAGTTCGTTATTTAACATGGTGATATATCTTTATATGTTGGAAGACAATTGTCAAATTTATATTTTCGTAACTATTGGAATTAAATATATTACGCAACAAAGTTGATTTATCTGAAATGCATGTTAATTCTTAAACGAAGTTAAGAGGAGGTTCCTTTGTTCTCAAGCACATGGCACGATAGCACGTGATTTAGCGGTAGTGGTGACATTTGTTTATATGACTTTTATCACTGGGCTTGTTTTGAACTGGATTAGTCATATATCACCATTCGACGGTGCGTTCTGCGAGAGCTAAATTATTTTATTGATCGTTTATTGCGCGTGTACTTATTATATGTATAACGGCAGAGCCTACCGCCAGGTTTTCGCCGAAGTATCTCAAGGATAATTCTTTACAAACAGGCGAAGAAAGAAATGTGGTGCATGTGTTTAATGCACTCATGGAGAAGAATCCATCTTTGTCAGTAAGAGAAGTCGAACAGCTGTGCTCTGAAGTTACAGGTGTGAGTGTTAGATCCGTAGGAACATCGCGATGTGAAATTGAGAAAACAGGAAAACTTACCACTCCAGGCAAACGCAGGAATAAACAAAAGTGCGTGCTCGGAGAAAATACGTGAAAAGTGTTGTGCGTCGTCATGTGCATAGTTTTTTCTTTAGAAACGAACTCCCTAACATAAGTAACATTTCATCTGCTGTACATGAGGATGCAGATTTGCCAAATTTCAGCAGATTGCTTATACAGCTGGGGTTTGTGAATGACAAAAGAGGCAAGAAAAATGTGCTAAAAGACAGAGGCGATATTGCTGTTTGGCGAAGACGTTATTTAAGGACAGTCAGACTGTACCGAGATACAAATCGCAAAATACACACGAAGAACACATGAAAAGTAAGGTATGGCGTGACACGACTTTTAAGACTGAAAGAAAAGTATTTTTTGAAAGGTATGTGTGCTGGTTTAAAAAATCCCAGTGGAAAAGGCCAACGACCTTTCATTATAAACTCTTACAGTTTCATTGCTCAGTCATTCAGTTTCAACTTGGTCAGTTCATTACAAACTTTGTATTTTTGCATGCCCTCATATCCTTATTTGTATGATTTTATTTATCTTCCCGGCAATCATTATGACGTTTACTGCAGGTTTAAATGTGACGGGAAGGCACCGCCTATGGCCTATGGCGCGAAAGCATTAGCCAATTAGGGTGAGGGGGAAGGTAGTTGAACGCGGAGTGATACATTTCACCGGGGCAAGGTTATATGAAACAGAGATTAGTGAGCGTCGCATAAAGCGACACCGGTTACCCCGCATGTCTTGCGGTCATTACTGGTAACCATATGCTCCCCATTCCAGCCTAAACTATATTACAGTCACCCAATGTTTAGTTTGGATAACCCAAAATTCTACCTATCTTCTTCCAAGTTCATTAACTTATCCACCAGCGGTGCACTCTGACTATAGCAACCGGTTCATCATTCTTCGAGGAGCAACAAGCTACCTCCCTTCTCCACAACCACCTTATCTTCACCCGTCATCCTGCAATAACCACATCGTCGTTAAGCTCTTTCCAGAGCAGTTACAGACTTAACCCCACTTCAGGCTGTTCCAAACAGCCTGCTGTGTGTGTGTGTGTGTGTGTGTGTGTGTGTGTGTGTGTGTGTGTGTGTGTGTGTGCGTGTGTGTGTCACGCCGAACACAGCGGCGAGCAGCTCTACAACCGCCAACATTCTGGACCGAGGACAACATTGACTTTGAGGCAGCCTTTCCCTGGAAATATCAGCGGGAAGCAATGGGCATTGTCCCACTTCTCGCCGCCAGTGTGCGCGCCGCTCTCTACATTCCTACCTGCGGCATAGAGTGGGCATTGTCCACCTGCTAGCTTGCCGTACGACCGCAAGAGTGCGTGCTGATTCACAAAAAGCGTGAGCCTAAAACAGCGAGCCTCTCCACTCTTCTCAATACTCTTGCACTGTCATCTTTCTTTCCGACTAGTGACAGACTGACTGACAGACGACGCAAGAGCGGGCTAGCACAACCACAGCTAAGGGTGAGGTCCGGAGGCCCTAAACCTCATGCCGACATGGCTCGCACAGACTACTCCTCACGGAGTGTCCGATCCCGTCAGCAGCCGGGTGGTAACCGCGCTGACTGCTGAGGATGGACAACTTCCAGGACCCAGCACCTTTTCCGTCTCTCAGGAGAGCGCTGAACCTGCGCTGCAGCGCAGCAAACGTACGGGTCGGAAGCGCCTAGCTTCTGCACCCAGCTCTTCTCCACCAACCATTGATGTTCCTCCATGCCTCACACCTCTGCCTGAGTCTTATGATTTAGAGCCGGAGAATTTCGTCGTGGTCGAGGGACGCAGAACCTGGCGGAGCGAGCGTCTCCCGACCTGCAGCAACCGCCACAGGGCAAACACCAACCCCCATTAAAGGGGGGCCGAAAATGCCACCCATTGAAGCTGATACCTTTACGAAGCATGTGGCTGTTATGCGCCTGCTGGCCTCTCACCTGAAGCACAGCTTCGAGGCAACGAGAAGGCCCAAAAAGTGCATATCCTCACCAACAACGTGGAAGACCTACAGGCGGCGAAGGTCGTTCTGCGGGATCGTATGATCCCGTTTTACAGTTATTCGCCCAAGCGCCCACACGTTGAGCGCAGGATTATCAGAGGGCTAAACTCTGATTACACCCCTGACGCGGTCAGGGCTGCCTTAAAAGAGGAGCACGACAACAATGCCCTCTCGGTCGCGCAGCTTCATAAGATCGTCTCGTCAAACAGTGGGTCAATTAAAGTGTCCATGCCTCTCTTCCTTGTCCTTGTGGACAAAGTGCGGGATGCAGACTTTCAGCCTATTGATGCAGTTCGTAGGCTGTTCTTTACAGTCATGAAAGTCGAGCACTTTCACGGCAAAGAGAGACCGGTGCAGTTCCATCAATGTATGGGCTTCCTCCACTCGTGCACAATGTGCGAGCGTAAGCTTGCGTGTCTGAGGTGTGCGGAGCATCATATGCTGAAGAACTGCGCTAAATCTTCAGAGGAGCGCCAGTGTGCGAACTGCAAACAGCATCACGCTAGCGTTTACAAGGGCTGCCAAAATAGAGAGGGCATAATAGAGAGCCGCCGCCAGGGGCATCCAAAAGGGTAACTGTCCGCCCAGGGGTTTCTTCTGAAGAAGGCCGAGGGCACTCTGCAGCAAGCTGAATGAGCGGCTGCTCCTCCAGCTACAGAAACTACACCACCGCCTCTGACTGAGGAAAGCAAATCTGTACCCTCAATAATCAGGGGCAAAAAGAGCGGGAAAGCCGACGCTCAGCCTCCTGCTCCGAGGTCCATCCAGCCGAATCAGCCAGAGGCCCTAGGCGCTGCGAATTCGGCAGCACAGCCAACGACGCCAGTTGAGCCTGCACCTGCAGCAACGGCGACGTCACCTGTTACACTGGCGGCACCAGTCACCTCAGCACCGCAGTCCGCCACCTTCGGGAGCACTGTGTACCAGGCAGACCTGGATGAGCTTCGGGCGCTCTCCCTGTGGTTCGGTGACCTCATCCAAGGTACCCTCCCTGCTCTACGCAACTGCAAGCCACAGGTCGAAAACCTACTGTTAACTCTCATGCAAAAGCATGCCATCGTGCATAAAACGCTGGGGGAGCGCTTTCCGGGTTCCGCTAAGTAATGGCCTTCAGACTCGTCTGAAGGCCATTACGCGCCTCTTTTTGGAACGCGAACTGCATCTGGGGCCACCACCCCAGCGTCCTTGAGTTTGTACAGTCGTTCGGCATTGACATTCTGATGGCCTGTGAAACTCATCTGGATGCTGCCACTAAAACCTCTCGCTGTCTAGTTACGTCACCGATCAGTCCGATCGGGTCGGCCGACGGGGTGGCGGTACAGCCATTCTCATCAGAAATCATATAACCCACACTCCAATCCCGCTCCCCCCACTCCAGCACGTGGAGGCCTATGCCATTTGCATTGCCATTGGCAGGCTAGATATGCTGCTGTTAGTGGTCTACGATCCTCCTGATGAGCGCTTCTACGAGGCGGACTACAATTCCCTTCTTAACCTTCACCCAGTGTTATGCATCGCAGGCGATCTCAACGTGAAACATGCCCACTGGCATAGCCGTACATCCCACACCAATGGGCGCCGCGGCAGCTCAAACCTTGTCGCGCACGGCCCGGCCCGAGAGTCCCTACGTTCCATCCTAGCCCCGGTAGGCCGGATGTGCTCAAAAACCTGATCACTAAAAACTTCTCATTCCATCTAGACCTCTCGGCGGTCAACGAACAGGACTCCGACCACGACCCTGTCTTGGTGGACTCCACCAACGTGAGGCAGACATGCCACCATCTACGCTACCGAGGCGGGCTTGGTGGTGGTGGTGGTGGTGGTGGTGGCGGCGGCGTCGGCGGTGGCGGTGGTGGTGGTGGCGACGGCGGCGGTGGCGGTGGTGGTGGCGGTGGTGGTGGCGGTGGTGGTGGTGGTGGCGGTTGCGGCGGCGGTGGTGGTGGCGGCGGTGGTGGTGGTGGCGGCGGTGGTGGTGGTGGCGGCGGCGGCGGTGGCGGTGGAGGTGGCGGTGGTGGTGGTGGCGGTGGTGGCGGTGGTGGTGGTGGCGACAGCAGCGGTGGCGGTGGTGGGTGGTGGCGGTGGCGACGGCGGCGGTGGCGGTGGTGGTGGTGGTGGTGGTGGTGGAGGTGGTGGTGGTGGCGGTGGTGGCGGTGGGGGCGGTGGTGGCGGTGGTGGTGGTGGAGGTGGTGGTGGTGGCGGTGGTGGCGGTGGTGGCGGTGGTGGTGGTGGTGGCGGTGGTGGAGGTGGTGGTGGTGGAGGTGGTGGAGGTGGTGGTGGTGGCGGTGGTGGCGGTGGTGGCGGTGGTGGCGGTGGTGGTGGTGGTGGCGGTGGTGGTGGCGGTGGTGGCGGTGGTGGCAGTGGTGGCCGTGGTGGCGGTGGTGGTGGTGGCGGTGGTGGCGGTGGTGGCAGTGGTGGCCGTGGTGGTGGTGGTGGTGGTGGTGGTGGTGGCGGTGGTGGCGGTGGTGGCGGTGGTGGCGGTGGTGGTGGTGGTGGCGGTGGTGGCCGTGGTGGCGGTGGTGGTGGTGGCGGCGGCGGCGGTGGCGGTGGTGGTGGTGGCAGTGGTGGCCGTGGTGGCGGTGGTGGTGGTGGTGGTGGTGGCGGTGGTGGCGGTGGTGGCCGTGGTGGCCGTGGTGGCGGTGGTGGAGGTGGTGGTGGCGGTGGTGGCGGTGGTGGCAGTGGTGGCCGTGGTGGCGGTGGTGGTGGTGGCGGTGGTGGCGGTGGTGGCAGTGGTGGCCGTGGTGGTGGTGGTGGTGGTGGTGGTGGTGGTGGTGGTGGTGGTGGTGGTGGTGGTGGTGGTGGTGGTGGTGGTGGTGGTGGCGGTGGTGGTGGCGGTGGTGGCAGTGGTGGCCGTGGTGGCGGTGGTGGTGGTGGTCTCTTTACTCCTCTTCTGTTTTATAACTGAATAGTGTAACAGAGCAAAGATCCTATGCGTTACAATCATTACTTCCTCTACACTCTATCACTTTTTAGTAGGGAAACAAACTATGCTTACGCACAATCGTTTTCCTGCCTTATTTTAACCAAATTAAACTTCAGCAGAAATGCCTGTATTACACACATTGTTACACCTATAGATGCAAAGGAGACAGCTATTGTCAACATTTTAAGAACCGCAAGTTCTATGCTGGCTTTCTATGCCTTGCAAGAAACAACTGAATATTGATTGACACTTTAAAATAATGACAAAGTAGTGAACAATAAAATTATAACCATTAATAATGGATCTCTCAGAAGTAGCTTGTGCCACAAAAATGTTATTTCAAATAAATTTTGCTTTAAAGATATCCATTTTGTGTATTTTTCTCTATACCTGAACAGTTACAAGTTACACTGCACTATACAAAACTCCGTTTGGTTGAAGAGGACTTCAGAAGCTATTCCAAGAACCCCAAGATATTCATTTCTTTTGTAATGAAAGTAGTTTAAACAAAGAGTATTCAAATCAAAATCAGTAAGGTCATTTCTGTGGAATACAATAATTTAAATAAGGTTCCATGTAAAGGTCAGTTTGAGGTGGGTTGTATTTTCTTAAAAATCTTTACGTCACATCCTTGGTGGATACTGAATTCAAATAAAAACTTTGGTCTTTATCTGTTATTTTTAATTATGTCACAAACACGCCCACCAAGCAAGCGCACGGACGCGCGTGCGCGTTTCTCTACTTTTTTAAATAAACATATCTATATCTATGTATATAGATATATATTTTTCTTTTTTTCTTATTTGACCGATTTTTCATTATTTCCGTTTATTTTCTTATCTGGTTTCCTAGTTTCACCAATATTCACTATACACATAAACACCCATTCCCAAGGCGGGACTCGAACCCGCAACCCTCTACGCGGCGAAACACTAGAGACATGCAACTCACCTAGTTTCGAAAATTGAAGTCCTTGCGCCGATGTTTCTTCATAGTATAAACAGAATTTATACTTCCTTTCCTATACAATTGTATACTTTTTGCTCAATTTTTGGATCGAGTATTGGTCGCCCTAACAGTTTTGTACCAAGTCTTTCTTCTACTGCCTGCCTTGAAAAGGGAGTTTTCAGAAGTTCATTAACCGTGTTCATTGTTTATTGGTTAAAGTTTTCGTTACTCATGCAATGAATAAAATGTATTTATTACATGTTTCACACTCACACACAAATTAAAGAAACATATATCAGCCACTAAATAATGTTACATAAAGAAACACTTGGATACTATGCGAGCTCGCGAACGACAATCATTTGTTATGGGCGATTCTCGTTATGGTAGCGTGCCAACATGATAGGTGCATCACAAACAATCTGCCCTCCGATTTAATAACCATTAGATATTGGATATGCTTACGTAAGAAGGAATTAGTTTATAGAACTAAAATATAAAGTAATGTTTAATGATTGTTAAATGATTTTCAATGCATATTCAAGTTCTACAGCCATTACTATGAGTGTTGGTGGCCCTGCTTCACCGTGCAGCAAGTGATCACCTCGCAACCTCCAGATGCAGCACGCATTTGTGCGAAAATCTAGGGAGCCTAGGTCATCAGAGAGGCAAGAGGGGAAGGTTGTACGCATGCGTAATATTGATTGCCGAGCTTGCTGGCTCTCAGCACGTTCAAGTGAAGGATGCGTTTCATTATCTACGCAGGTGTTTTCCATGCATCAAGAGTTCATTATTGGTTGTACTCGATTTCTTATACTTACAATAATGCATTGTTATTTACATGGTCTTTTAAAATCTATAATGCGATTTATAAAACAGAAAAGAGCGTGATTGATTTGTATATAAGGGCGCTCAACTGCTTGGTCATCAGCGCCCTTACAAAAAACTAATTCATGGCAATAGCCAGATATAAATTATTCAAAATTTAAAAAACAGATCAAAACAAAATGACAATATAATAAATAAGCCGAAATGGTTAAAAAGTAATAATAAACTATAATTACCAATAAAATACCAAAAGGCATAAAAAAATTACAACTTTCAATATCAACTTGTCATGACAAAAGCTACTTTCCCAGTGGTGGTCGAACCAATTTGTTCCTTTTCTTTGGGGCTGGGCTAGCACTTTCAGTAGGCTTTTCTTGCCTTTTCCTCACTGTCGTTTGGGCAGTGAGGACAGGATCCACCCGCTCCACATCCTCAATGGAGGAGGACGGCTTCCGCACTGGTAACTTCGAATCCAGTCTCTCGACAGGATCGGAAACTGCGGCCGGCGAAGATGGAAGTCACCGATCGGTGTCCTCTCCAGATGATTCCTCAGATGTTGACGGAGATGTTCGCGGACTCTTGTGCTGGCTAGCTTTCCTATCACTGGTCTTACTATTTTCCTTGAGGAAGTCAGTCTTATCATACGAGGTCCTAAATTTCTTTGGCGATACATTATATATTACCGGTTCAGATGTTCTTGAAGTAGATGCTTTCGGTGGTGACTTGGCTGAACCCTTCTTCTTTGGGCTGTACTTGGTCGGCGCGCTCACTGTTGTTCGTGCTGGTGTTTGTTCCTTTGGCTGTGATCTTGGTGTAATTGATCTTTCGGATATTACTGCCCCGTTTATGTCGCTGGTTTGTGTTGCGATTTCACGTCTATGTACCGGCTTAGCTGCAACTGCACTATAAGGAACGGTCCTGGCGACAGAAGGCTGACGAGTACGCAAGAGTTTCCGGGCTTCCCAGAAGGGCTCTCTCTCTCTCTCTCTCTCTCTCTCTCTCTCTCTCTCTCTCTCTCTCTCTCTCTCTCTCTCTCTCTCTCTCTCTCTCTCTCTCTCTCTCTCTCTCTCTCTCTCTCTCTCTCTCTCTCTTATCCGGATCTCTTGGATCGCCTTTTCTCCCATAAAACGCGGGCATTCTCTGCAGTTAGATGTATGATTAGCACTGCAGTTAACATATCTTGCAGGTGAAGTAAAAACATTCTCATGTTTGACTTCCCCGCAGTCAACGCAAGTAGCAACTCCATTACAAGGATCACTTGTGTGGCCAAAGTGCTGGCATTTATAACACCTTAGTGGATTGGATATATACTGCCTCACTTCAATAGCTTCATTCCCTGCCTTAATCCTTTGCGGGAGATCTACCCGATCAAAGGTAAGAAACAGGGTACGAGTGGGCACTAGATCACCTTGTTCTTTGCGGTGAACTCGATATACATTAGTCACACCTTGTTTCGCCAAGTTTTCCTGAATCTCCTCATTGGACATACCGTCCAATGCACTGGTATTTACAACACCACGCGAGGAGTTCAGGGTCCTATGACATTCAACGCGCACCGGAGAGCTCGCAAGCATGTTGGTTTTCAAGATTTTTGCAGCCTGTGTCGGAGAAACTGCTTCGACCAGGTGCGTACCATTGCGAGATCGAGTACATGCCTTCACAGGACCTAAACCCTTCTGAATAACGAACGGGTTCACCGTACTAAACTTTCGACCTTCCTCAGTTCTACAAATAACTAAATAGCGAGGACCACAAGACTCAGCTATTTCCGTTCCACGTTTTTTGTTAAGGTGTGCCATAAAAAAGTTAAATGAGTTTCATCCCCCAGTGCTCCCCAGCCACCACGGAGCCCAACAAGGGGTCATCCCACTGGGATGACAGGGCTACACAGGGGATATAGTGGGCTCGCCGTCCCATTTACCCTGGAGTTCGATACAGTACTTAGTCCTGGCCGATTGATTAGGGGTGTGTTAGTCTCCAACCTCTCGTTTAGGCGAAGCAGAAACCAAAGTAGTGTATTGGAAATGCGCACCCTCCCCGAATTCAGAAGAAGATACAATGGATCTGGTACGAACTCAGATGCACAACCCTCAACCACCAGGACAAACCTTTCCACCGACACGGGTCTCCACGCACGGCCTACACGTGGGTGGATGTTTTGTCCGACCCTCACCCCTAAGATGAACCCACATCGAGGGTGTCATTTTGGCTCGGGACCCCGGGATTGCCAATTCCCGTACATACCTCAGTAGGCCCCTGGGGGGTCAGCACGTAAGGACGAGCCGCCCCTGGTAAGTAGTAAGTCACTCTAAAGAGGGGGTACAATTAACTGTCCACCATTTTGGTTCAATAGGAGCCTTAGTAAGAAAATCAAACTTACAACTCTCCTTATGTAATGCATAGTAGTACGTGCAAGATCTTACATGTTTCACAAAACTTAATTTTCAATTTTTTTCCGTTGTGGTGGACTATTTGCCACCTAGTTGTTCCAATGGGTCTCACAATGACACCAATTATTTCAATTCCAACTGATAATTTCAGGAAAGCAGTTTGTCTGCAAAATTGCAGCCATGATGCATGGTGACCAGCTCCCTCATCTAGAATCTGCAAGAACAATCAGATTTTACTATTTATTCTGCTGTACTTTTCAATCTTCTGATGTAGTTTTAATGAAAATATAATATAGAGCATTAAGCAGCTATACAAAAATAAAAATAAAATAGTATAGATTTTGTCTATACTGAGTACAAATTCACATTAACCCATGTTTTCTCAAATTTACACTTATATTGATAGTAATCTTTGATCCTAGCCTATTCCCAAGTAGTTACTGTTATTGAAGTTTTCCCAAAATTATAAGTCCTAGGTTTAAAAACGAATGAAAACTGCTATAAATCATCATGATAAAAATTAACACATTTGAGACTCGGAGGTCGAAAGGTCGAAACACACATAAAAATATTGATGAAGATATTTTTTCTAGAGAAATTTAATCAGATGATCAAGGAATAATAACGTACCTTCACATTTTAAGCTTCTATTTGGAACTTTAAATAACAAAGTTGCAAAGAGTGTAAAGCATAGGCGTGTCCCACTCTTCATGGACAACTGATAATTAATTACTACAATTATCATTAATGATATGGTATTTTAATACAAGTAGTTAAGATCTATTTTTGCGAAAATCCAAATTGTGGAAAAGTCCGAAGTAAACAGCAGTGTGTAGAGGGGCGATTTTCTTAAAAAGCTTAGGTCACTTTCAAAAGCTGGTGAACTTTAATATCAAGTTTGGTATTCAATCACTATCCGCGTTTCAGTTTCTGTTAAAACACACGGACCATTTTCTCAAAATGCTCTCTCTGGATTTAGTGGGTCTCAAAACCGCGTATTTTCATTAAAACTTGATGTCTAATTTTAGGGCAAAACATAATACTTGTACTGTTTACCATACGTAGTACAGAATTTAAAACGTTCTTTGACTAATCCGGTGAATGATTACTGCCAAAAATTACCTACACACTTGCAGAGCTTGGAGGATCTCGGGAGAGGTTAAGGAAGTCAGATGTTTTGCTATATTCTTTTGGATATATTCTTTTCGGATAAATTGGAGGATTTAGCTTTAAAATGTTGCACTTGATTGTACAGTAAGGAATAAGTAACAGGGAGGGTTTCAAAATGACACCGAACATATAGAAGTAGTTTCTCAGCTTCTATATGACACATATAGATAGCTTTTACCGCCAATAGAGCCGAATAAAAATGTTCCAAAATGAGTGTGGACTAGGCAGTGACAGGAACAACGATTCGTGCCTCACGCTGTCGGAGTTCGCAGGCATAGGTCAAACGCCATGCCGCGTGCTGTAGCTGTTTTTAAACATATCGGCATACTCCGCAGTAGCTTGCTACTCTTAAGAATTTCTTTAGCTTATGAAACCGCAATAAAGAATGTATTGCTTAATTATTGCTCATTAGTGTTTAACGTGTTCCAAAAGCTCGTTATAGAGTTCATGATGGCAAATAAGCTAGTGGACATTATGCAGCTTATACCTTTCAGAGGGAAGTTAATGTTAGTGAGTTGAGGATGGAAGCATTACATGATAAACAGAACAGAAAACAACAACAAAGAATAGTAGATACATTAACCGAAACAAATGCCTTATGGAATGAGACGAGCATTTTATTTCACGTGTTTGATAATACTAAATAAAGCATTTGTAACTGAAAAGGAAGCTGTTGATATTTACAGTAAGTGGTTGAAAGTATTGTACAATTAAGGTCATAACAAACTGCTCTGAAGTTAAACAAATAAATATTATCATTTATGTAACTTTTTTTACAATTCATATTTTTAATTAAACTAAATAAATCGTGCGTTCGTTGAACTCCCTTCAGCTCTTCCATTCATCAAAACCATATCCGTCATTTCGGCGTTCGTATAGCGCTTCATATTGCTTGGATTTGCAATCTAAGTACGCGCAAAATCCTCCATGTTAGGACGGAATGTGTAGGTTTCTTTTTTTTTTTTTTTTTTTTTTTTTTTTTTTTTGTAATTTTACGTCCTCCAGCGTTAAGTCATATCGGACGATGAATGGAATGGGTGAAACGATGCTCAAATGAGCCCAGGGTCCATAGAGCTTAGCGTTACCCGACATTCGTCTTTCAGGATAAGGGAAAACCCTGGAAAAAACCTTGTCCAGATAACTTACCCTGACCGAGATTAGAACTCGGGATCTCTTGAACCTGAGGCAGGCACGCTACCATCTACGCTGCCGAGGCGGGCCAATGTGTAGTTTTACAACCTTGCAACTGTCAGATTTATTAGTCGACTTTTGCACAAATAACTGCGCTTTGCCCCATTACCTGAAAGGTAGCCTAGGGTCACTGATAAAGAGCAAGTAGTAATGTTTTTGTTTTCGTGGCCGGTGCGTCCCAATAACAACTTTTGAGGTTCGTACAACAGTGGTTCCTGCGCTGCCTAATCACAGAATCATGTCATATTTAATGCTGCATAAAATTACACCTAAGAGAACTTCGAAGCTATGATACCGAAATTTGGACTCGTTAAGTTATAAACTACGCAACGGCTATAATCGTTTGACGTTGTTTTGAAACAACCTGCATAAATCATATTCGCATTTAAACATCAAAGTAAGCAATGTGACACAGAATAATAAAATAAATAAAGATAGGATATCACGGCGGCATTTTGCGCAGCAGCTGTGTAACAAAGCCGTAAAGATAAGATAGATATGTTGTGCCTTATCGAACTAATACATTATACGTCATTCGACCAACAAAGCATCCAGTTTCAGTGTGACAGCTGACGGCGCAGGACATCTTATCAAGTTTCCAAGTACATAAGGTACCTTTAAGGATGCTAACTGTGGACTCAGTTGTTAGAGCACATGTCTGAAGTCCCGAGTTCAATTTCTATTTATTGGGTGGTGGGAATTTGTCTCTGACCATGGTTATTGCCCTATCATACCCAGAGTTTAGAAGTAAGAATGAATGAAGTGTGTGTATGCGTGTGTATGTGTGTGCGCGTGTGTGTATGGAGGGTGGGTGTGTGTGGGGCGAGTGATCGAATGTATAAACCACTGTACACAAGTTAGCAGCATTGTCACTGGGCAAAGTGTTCTGAGGTTCGGCTATATAACATTGATGTTAAAAAGGGGGTATAAATGCAACAAGGGAAGAAAAATAAAATTGATAGAGTATATGACTGAATTTCATTTAAATTGCATCTTATTAGAGTGTAAGAAGAATACACCAGCTTAAAACAATATTTTAAATTGTGGGCGCTATGTTATGACTTTGAATGTTCATGTTTAACAGAAATACGAACAAGTTTGAGTATTTCAAAATTAAGAGCAAGGAAATCATATCTCGGAAATAGTTAACGTAACCAACATTTTATTTATCATAAATTGCATTAACGAGATTCATGTTCTCTGTACCATAAGATTTATGTGTATTTCTTACGGTTTACAAATTATATAAAAGTCATTCAGAATGATGAGTACTTCACAGGCAATTCCAAGAAATTTCAGGATATGCATTTGATTTGTCAGGAACATATTCTAAACATACAGCATTTCATTGACGATTGTTGGAGGTATTTCTGAGGAAATTAAAACAACGGAAAAAATTTTCCACGACAAGGGTAGATTGGAGCGAAGGGATTTGTTCACAATGTTTCTGATGCATCCTTGGAAGATAGTGAAACTAAATATCAAATTTACTTACCCACGAACGTATTTGGACTAACTTTGTGTTATGGCATTGGTTGTTTCAAAGATATTAGTTGTTTAAGGTTGAAATTTTCAATATTTTT
This sequence comes from Mantis religiosa, assembly GCA_030765055.1. Classification (NCBI taxonomy): domain Eukaryota; kingdom Metazoa; phylum Arthropoda; class Insecta; order Mantodea; family Mantidae; genus Mantis; species Mantis religiosa. The sequence goes on from CM060950.1 coordinate 390,028,982, forward strand.
ATCGCTTTTACTTTCTCTACCACGTACACAGTAGTTAAGGAGCTCGTTGCATTCCATTCGGAAGTTTGATATCAGGTTTCACAGAAAACATACGCTCTGAAGTTTCCCGATTCCTTTTTTTTTTTTCTTTTTTTTTCTTTCTTTCGTTTTGTTTTGTGGGAAAAAAGGCCACCTTCATTCTGCAAATGTGTATACATAGGTATGTTTATGTGTTCGGCATAACTCAAAAACGTAAAACCAGATTGAGACCAAACTTAATATTTAAGTTCAATTTCTTGCAGAAATGCTAATAAAATATGATCATTAAAATCATCCTCCAAACATCTTTAAGCGGAATACCTTCGACTTTTTAACAATGCTCTAGCAATTTGGATTAAAATTCCATATATCTATTTAAAGTATCCTTATAAGTCTTATAACTAGAGCCCGGATTTTTAAGCGAAATGCTTATAAATGTTTTTTTTTTTTTTCTGAAATACTTTTGCTTGCTTATTTTATGCCTTTTAATTAAAATCGCTTATTTTATCAAAATCATGTCATTTTAAAAGTAAATGTTTACTCCTAGCCTTCATTTTTTCATTCAGGCGGTTTATATTATGACTTTGTGGGTTCGTAGAATTAAAAGTCCGAGTTGCACATATTCCAAATCTCCTTTATTTCCGTAGAAATACACTTATAGATTACAGCAGCATTACGCTACGTACACAATCAGTCTACCAAGGTTGATGACAATAGCAAACAGCGTTCAGTTTACAATAGCTCTCGTTACAACACTCTCAGCTGTTCTCTGCTTACCTCTCGCTGTTTTACAACTGTCCTCTGGCGTGTCACAATCGCTTATATATCTCATTCATAAATTCGAGAGCTTTCGAGTACAAATAAGAAACCAACTTTTCTCTGTCAATCACGATATCACTAGAACCTTCCAAACGTGAAATCCTATCTGTGCCGGCAAGTCCTTTATCTTAGCTTATCTTAGCTATCACTATCGTTAACTGCTTATGCAAGCTCTTTATTACCCTGAAACACTATCCGCCGTCTCTTATCTATTTGCGCCGAAACTTTAATGCCCGTTGCCGCGACAATATCGTCTCGCTAAAACAGTAGGAGCCGATATAAAGACGTAGATCATCTTGTATCTAGCGTAAAGAAAGTGTACTGTCACTGCTTGGAGTTCAAAAATTTTAATTTTCAAAGTTTATCTTTACCTCCTCTATGGGTTTTTGTTAAAGATTGTATCATACTACGCACAATATTTCAATGAAGTAAAAACAAGTGTTATATTCCTTAGACGCAGCGGATGTAAGCAGCATTGACACTGCACAGGAATTTTTTGCTAACATTGGCTTCCAAAATAAGATAGAATATATCCATAACCATTTCTCCAAAATACTTGCTATTATAACACAGTTGGAAACTCGATATAATATCTTGGAACATTCACTTTCTTTAATGGATGAAATTTCAGAGACAAGGTATTGTTAAAACTGCCCTTGACAAACTTCTTCTTCTTTCTCTAAATCCTTTGTGCTGTTAAGCGTGGAGTACAAGCCTCTTCTACCCATTTCCTCCACTTTTCTCGGTCCATTATCATTCTCTTCATTTCTGTCATGGTTTTCCCTCTATCCTTCGCCAACTTCTCAATGTATTCCTGATACAACATGCGTGGCCTTCCCCTAATTCTTTTACCTTCTGGTCTTGCTTCTAAGTATTGTTTGGGTTTTCTTTCTTCTGACATGCGGAGTACATGTCCATACCATTTAAGTTGTCTTTTTTCCAATATTTCTTTAACGGAGTGTGTACCCAACTCTTCCCTTATTTTTTCGTTTCTAATCATATCTCTTCTTGTCTTCCCCACAGCTCGTCTTAAATATCTCATTTCCATAGCTGTTATTTTGCTTTCTTTTTTCTGTAGGAGAGTACAGCTCTCTGCTCCATATAATAGAATTGGTAGTATTATTGTTTTAAATACTATAATTTTTGTATCTTTTGTTATTTCCTTTTTCCCACAATAGTATTATTAATCTGATAGTAGATCGAATTGGCCTTTCTTATTATGTTTAAAATTTCCTGCTCTATTTTTCCATCCTTATTTATAATTGTACCCAGGTATTCATAACTGTCTACCTGTTCTAAGATTTCATCATTACATTTAATTTGAACTTCTTCTTCTTTCCTTCCTATGTACATGGTTTTACTTTTGGTTATGTTTAATTCTAAACCTTTTCTAGTTAATCCTTCTTTCCATTCATTTAGCGCTAATTGTAAATTATTATTACTATTTGCTATTAATATGATGTCATCAGCATATATCAACGACTGTGCCCAAACTGGTCTTAAATTTCTATATCCTATCATAGTTCTTTCTGTTCTTCTTTTGCAAATTTTCAATATTTCATCCATCATAATAATAAATAAGAGTGGGCTGAGGCTATCTCCTTGTTTAACTCCTCTATTCATCAGAAATGGTTCTGATTCTTGTCCATCTAATCTTATTATCACTTTTGGTTCTTGGTAAACTGATTGTATTGCTTCTTTAAAATTCACAGGTACTTTTTTGTTCTTTAGAGCTTTCCAAATTTCTTCTCTGGGTATTGAATCAAATGCTGCTTTCAAATCTAAGAATCCTAAATAAATACACTTTCCTCTATCTATAGCTTTCTCTATTATCATTCTCTGTGAGAAAATTTGGTCTTGCCCTTGACAAACTCAGCAAGGTATTTAGAGAAAAATCCTGGTTATGAAACACTGTAAAATTTCTGAAAAACGTTCTGGTACAGAAACGCATATCGAAGAGGAATTCACTCAAGAAGAACTGTGGTGCTTTATACATGCAGTAACGTCATGCGACGTCGAGAGATCGTTTTCACTATATAAAAAATTCCTCAATGACAAACGCAGGACTTCACACAGGAAAATCTGAAAAATGCATCCTCGTGTACAGTAACAAACTTACGTAATGTAAGAATTCTGCAAAATAATATTTTTACGATTAAGTTTTATTTCTATTTGCTTATTTTTGGTGTTTATTTGTTTCATTTTTCTTGCCTATATGCTTTTTTATTTCACTATTTGATTATGCTTACAAATCCGGACTCTACTAATAACAAATGAAATGCACTCAGAATTCGTCTTTATTCTGAGGAAATTATAAATAACAGAGAAAAATTAAGAGATAGTTAAATTGTACTCTCAAAAAACATTTAATACTGACAACTTATTTCTAATAACCCTTTTGTAACACAAATGTTACCGAAATACGTCTTAATATTGATGTCAATTCTTTAAATTAATGTGGGTATTTGTTTCTCGTGAAAACAGTAGGCATTTAGTACACATCTGACTATTGATTCGCTTTCGTCTATCTATAACACAATATGTAGTGCTGTTTATTATCATGCATTTGTTAAAAATATAGTTTAATTTTGCATATTTCCCAAGAATAGCTAAACATCAGAGAACCTTGCACGGCAATTACAATTTCTGCGAACATTAACATGAAGTAGATAAAGAGTAAGCTCACCCAGCAATAATTTATACAAATTATACAATATGTATGTTACATTCACATGACTTACTCTACCCATTGTGCATAAAATATTCTTAAAAATGCTTAATAAGAGGAATAATCTATAATTTATATACACTTGTAGAAAACGTTTTATTACGTAGTTCCTTATAGGATCATTGGGAATAAGAGACAGTGAAAATTAAGCGATGGTCAAACATTTTATAGTGTTTCCTGTGTAATGGTTTTGAAACTCCGTTCTTTTTGCATGAATGAACAAAGCATGAATAGCGACTTGTCATTTGAGAACAATATGTTTTAAAAATTTAAATCCAAAGATTCTGTTTATCTCTTACCTTTTATCAACTATACGGAAGCCATCCCGAATAAAGAGGACTTCTGAGGAATTCCCGGAAAACTCAAAAACTACATTTCGTTTGTCATAAAAATATCTTAAAACTATGACACTTTAATCAAAGCCATTAGTGACATTTTGAGAAAACACAAATTGTCGAAAAATGTCCCATATAAAGAGTGGTTGTATAGGATTTCCTTAAAAATTCTCATGTTGAATTCCGGGAATATGTTTAGCATAAATAACAAATTTAGATCTAACCGACTGACTGACTAACTGCCTGCTCACAGGCAGGCAGATAGAGACACAAATGGATATTTTTCTAAAAATTATTTTAGGGGAGGGGACTTAAATATGCTTAAAAATCTCTGAAACTTTGGATGAAATGGAATACTTTCGTTAGTTACTGATTACTTCTAGTAGAGAAAGTAATAAAAAAGTGGGCAGTAAAGGAAGAAATAAGATTTTGAAGAAAAGTTGTGCTTCCGCGAAAATGTCTTTTCCATTTTGTCCATAATGAATTTTGTGCTCCTTTGTATTTCCTAAATAATTGTAAGAACATTTAAAGCAAGTTAAACTTCTGTAAGAGTTGCTTCAACATTTAAATTTATGTTTCAGGTTCCAATTTCCATGACATCGTTCCGGAATGCTCTCCTTTGTAAGTATCCATACAGAGGATATCTCAAAGCAACACCGAAACACTCAGTACATGGTGTGAGATGTTACGAGTTTGATCAACTAATCTGAGAAACGGCTACTTTTTCGGTTTTCTGTGGTCTATAGGTGAATGCTGGATTTGTTACTTTCCTTGCAAAAACTCCCCATACCCCCATTTCACTTCACAATCATTCAATCCGGTGTTCCCGTGTTGAAAGTGCCGGCGATGGAGCGAGTATGGTGCTTTGTGTAATAGAATTTTTCGTGCTGTAAGTACTATCTTTCAAGAAAGTAAACGCACACTTTCTGCGTGTCAGTATTATTCAGGCGTTCTGTACTAGAGAGTATGAAAATTAAATCGGTCATATTCTTACATATATAGTGTCGTGATCGTCATTTAACCTGCTACTCACTTTGAAGATTTCTAAGGCTATATTTATCCAATATGACGAAATATTGACTGAGTGTCTCAAAGAAAGTAACAATTCTCTTGCATCTTAGCTATTAACTATATGGCATTGAAAACAAAGCAAGAAAACGGAAGTTTTAGTCTCCTGTCTCCGCAGGGAGACCCGTGAGGTTGGCAGGTACACGAGAATGACTGCCCCGAAATGAATCTTCGGTAGAGATTTGAGACCCAACATGGCTCTCTTCCAGCACTCCTGGGACTTTAGTATAACTCTGTGTCGAATAGCAAGGAAGCCTGTCTGAAAAAGCAGGTTTTGGGTGCTGTATAGCGCCAACGTTTGGGCAAGGTGATGAGTGTGCTTCAGGAACCTCAAATTGTTGCAAATTGTCTACATCCTACTTCACCGCATATGAGCTGTGGTAGAGTTTCTCTCGCTGCATGGAGGTTTTCCTTTAAGGCTATAGGAGTGTTGTTCAAAGGGTTGCCAAGTCTCCCGTACTTCCGTTTTATAACCTTACTTTATTAAATGTCTCTGCTGACGCATTTTGAACTATTTCTGTCGTGTTTAATTCACTGGCTTTAACTTTTCAACGGGATATTTGGACAATTGTTGGGCATTAGTAAATGCTGACTATTGACTGCCAACTGCCTGTAAACAATATATCGAACCACTGGTTCCTTTTCTCCAGTATTGGCAGTACTATTTAGATTGATAGTTCGTAACAATGAGCACTATATTTTCTCGTTGGCTGACGGAATATGACCATGGCATAATGAACACTAATTGGTTATATGGAAGATCGAGAGTTCTCCGAACTCATTAAAGCTGAATTTCTCATTGGAATAAATTGTAAAGAGAGTCAAGGTGTCGTTTTTGAGAACTGATACCAAGCTTCTTACTACTATAAATTAAATTCCTTACATGCATAATCATTTGATCTTTGATGCAGTTTTTTTATAAAAGTAAAATTAATGAAATCGCAAAATTACTATACTGTAAATATACGCATTTATTGATTTGCTGTTAGGAATAATTAAACCTAGTATTATACAGAAAATAGGTAAAGTCTCCTTAAATCAATAGAGTAAAATGTCGATGTTGGTTCAGTGTTGGGAAAAAATGTCTGAAATCAACCTTTCATCATATTTAAAACCTGATAATCCTAATTGTGCCCTACAGTCGAAGAGTATAAGATACATTGACCGTGAAGGCCATGGATCAGGTCGCTTCTACCACTCCAAATATTTGGATATGTGTGCTGCACTGCGTTACAGATACATTACCTTTGGAACTTTATATATTCAATAGCGTAGGCGAAACTTCTCTTATATATGTTAGGTAGGTCCTGTTACTTTTTTTTTTTTTTGCTCACGTCATCTACATCATACTCATGAATAATAGGTTGCATAACTACACTAATGTGTTGCAGATTGTCTTTTCTATACTCACGCTTGTATAAACTATTCTTAAAATACTTTTGTCTATTTTTATGTTGAGATAAACATATGTAGGCATTGTCCTACTGCATGTTTCCTTATATACAGGATGCTTCAAAAGCTTACTGAAAAACTTAAGGAACAGGAAGGGTAGACAGAGTGGAGCAACTTTCGACTAGGAGCCCATGATCGCAAATACGATCCCGAGTCGGTAACAATGTTATTCTGTTAGGCCGTAACACACATTTTTATGCCCAAGGTTCAGTTTAATAGGTTATAAAAGATGTTCAGACACATCACCACCGTACTCAATACAGACATTGCTCGAATAAAGCCTTGGCGTACTCGTTCGAATACCCCAGTCATGTGCAAAAGTTTGCCAGATGCCACAACTATTCTGACTACTAGTGTTTCTAGATTGCCCACTGGTGTATGATACAAAACAGCTTTGATATGGACCCAAAAGATGTAATCAAGTGACAAGTCCAAGGAACAGGGTGGCCGTACAACTGGTCCTCCTCTTCCAATCCAGCGTTCAGGATATCTGCGATCTAGGAAGCGCCGCACGTTGGCATAAAAATGTGGTGGCACTCCATCTAGTGGCACCCATTCTTGCTGACACACTCTGAAAGAACTTGTTCCAAGACCAGCAGAGAATTCAGAAACACTAGTAGCCAGAATAGTTGTGGCATCTTGCAAACTTTTGCACATGACTGGGGTATTCGAACGAGAGAAACCAAGCTTTATTCCACGGTGCAATGCCTGTATCAGTATGCTGGTGGTGTGTTTGAACATATTCTGTAACCTATTACGCGTAACCTTGTGCATAATAAAGTATATTACGACTTAACAAAATACTGTTACCAACCTGGATCATGTTTAGATACATGAGTTCCTGGTCGAACGTTGCTCCATTCTGTCTACTACTTCTGTTCCTTAGGTTTTTCAGTAAGCTTTTGAAGCATCCTGTATGCAAAGGAAATAGGAGAATACTGTAGGCTTTAAGTCTTAGTCAAATCTTGTAAAACTGATCTCATGTGGTGGCTTTGAATTTTCACTCTATTTGTGTGGCCAGGAGTTAAAAAACACAAGAAAAAACGAATTACTTCCTATTTGAGAATGTGTAACTACTTTAACATCCCAACCGATTACAAGGAATACCTCGAAAATGGTTCATTGCATAACGTAATGCATTTAACATAAATCCTTAGAGAAGTACTTTTTTTATAGTAACCTTTCGTCTGTATTACGGTTTACCAGTTATACAAAAGCCATCCAGAGGGAAGGTAACTACTGAAAACATTCCCAGGAATTTCAAGATATGTATTTCATTCGTCATGCAAGTATTAAACATATGGTATTTTTACATACGGTATTTTAGAACTGTTTTTGTGGAACTCAAAATTTTTTGTAACTTTTGGATGTAAAGGGTAGTTTAAGATGACAATTTTCTTCTCGTGTTATATCCTTCAAACGTGGTGAATATAAACAACAAGTTTGGTTTATAACCGAATTTTCATTTTTGAGTTATGCTGTTCACAGATGGAGAGAAGTACGCTCGCACGTTGTGATATTTCCCGCTCCACACTATAACACACCAATTCCTTACCACACACACTTAATCCCTGAATCATAACTGAATTGTACTCGGTACTATCACTGAACGACTGTCCGCCGGCTCATTATATACGGATAGAACCCAAAGAATAATTCTGGGAAAGGAATGTTCTCTAAAAGAATTCTCTGGCTACTGTACGGTCATGATGACCGTTTGCAATGACCATTGGATTGTATTCGGCATCTCAACCAGACTTTTTTGATACCTATGCTCTGAAGTGGGGCACCCTGGGAAGGAGGATGAGGTGAGAGAAGACAGAGGGTGACCGAACCCAAGGAGTCACTACAGTACAGAGGGCGGGGTCCCTACACTTTACTAGATAGAAACTCCTCGGCGGTCCAAGACATATCACCCACCGTGGGCCCGAAATAGCCACGAGGCCGGTTCGAAGACCAGAGGCCACCTCCCTCCAGATTCAAGGCAGGCTTTCACAACCAGCATCCTGCCAGCCGCGTTCCTGAATTGGCCCACTAGGCGGGCTCGGAAACCGGAGTCCGTTCCATCGTGGAGGTGTTCATCAGAGTATATCATCCTGCCATGCACCGCCGAGACTCCCACCGACCACCAGATGCGAGATAATATGAAATGTTAATGGAGATGAATTGGAGGGACAGGAAATTCGGGGTATGTACTTAACCTACCCAGCATTCACCTAGTGACCCAGGAAAGCCCCCGAAGAAACACATGGGTCAGGTAGGTCGGCCACCGGAATCGAACCCGGACCTCGCGAATGCGGGCCACAGACTGAGCCATACCGCTTGGTTGCAGCAACAATACTAAGCGTTCTGTGTATATGGTCTAGAACAAGTGGAGTAGGCACGGGCTGCTTCTGAGGTAGTGCCGCTGTGCCATGGCACCATCTGTATGAAAACGAAAGAAAGAGAAGTGTATAGGAATTACGCAAAAATGATTGTTTCTGAGTATCTGCTCCCTTGTGTGATTAGGCGCGTTAAACGCAAGTGCTCTGTACTGGTTGTTTCCCGTGTCTTGGTGCCGATTCCAGAACAGCACCACCTACGCTCATAAGCGCCTGTGTTAAGGGCTAGGAGGTCTGCTTATACACGGCTTCTTATGAGAGAAGGTGGTGCCGAAGTTTCTCTGACGCATAACTTACGGTTCATCCGTTAGAGTGCAGTAAAGCACGGGACTTAAGATAACTGTCTCTCTGGCGCGAAATCGTACACGAAAGCTTCGTATCACATTCTCCATGAACTATATTATCAAACTTTTACTGTACTCGTTACACCTCTGCGCAACAAGAGTACGGATGTAATAAATATCTATTTCCGTTTCCCTGTACGTTCTGTTTGGTACAGTGTATTACAAAATAGGATGGATTAATGATAAGATTACCTAAATCGTTCGAAATTGGAATACATATTTATATTTCAACAGCCCTTATTCATTTATATACTTACCTATTTCTTTGTTTATTTATTTATGGCACCGCCAATACAATGCCTCACCAGCCGCCCCTGGGAGCAGGTGAAGTAATATTCTGGATTTGTTATAGGATTACGTGTCCCTGAAACGACTGGAACCCAAGAAGCCGATGCCTGAAGTGGAAGAATGGAAGGTGACAGCTCGATTGGAACAATCTGCCCTCTGTCGGGCTCTGCTACACTCTCAGGTTGTACCCCTGAGCCAGGAACATCTGGAGAGGAAGTTAGCTTATGCTTTATTCGGTCCACCTCAACATTTGCCAGATCCAAAGACCAACTCAGGAACAGGGTACGAAACTGATCAGCTACGGATGGTGTCTCGAACATGTCGGAAAATATTGAAGCGTGGCAACATCGTCGCCTTCTTATTTATCTCCGTTTACTGGTAAGCATTAATGTGCCTGTAAGCATGTATCAGAAAAGAATTCTTTGTGTTCTACTATTATGCATCCACTTCATTTCCTCTACTTAGTCTTGCACCAACTATTCTTATAAACGTTTATTCTACAATCCAGTTCATATAAATCGAGATGCATATTTGTGGACATCGTTTTGTTAAATATCTCCTAATAGGTACAATGGACATAAGAGAATACGAGATAGCCAAATCTTTTAAGAGCTGGACCCTAAATGATGGCTTTTTCATTTCATTCACTCTGCATGACCAGGGCGTAGAAGAACCAATGACTTACTGTTTGAGGAGATAAAAGTATTTCAACACTTAACGAATAGCAAGGTAATATATCGAAAAGGATCATCTCTATAAAAAGTATTTTCCATAAAAATTGTATGCTTGATGAACCCTGTATTTCATATAGGTAGTAATGCTTTGTCTACCTAAAAATTTGCCATTTTGTAAGTCATTCAGAATGTAGAGGATTTCTAAGGACACTTCCGGAAAATTCAAGGTACACGTTATGTCGCATAAGTGTCCCATACGAATGGTATTTCAATCAAAATAGTTAGTAATTTTCCAAAAATAAATATCTCGGCAAAATTATCCACGTAAATTGTTATTTGGGATGGGGAGATTATCTTGAAACTCAGCATGTGCTATCAATGTAAGATGCTGAACTAAACTATCAAATTTGGCTTTTATCTGATTTTGGTTTTACGTAGAGTTTCTCGGGTTACCAATTGTGTGATCTTTATAAACTTCCTCGAGCTTTCGGTCATGTTTAAACTATGGTCTTCTTCAGGAAGTGATGAGCATCCAGAGGCAACAAAGGGGTTTTTCTCGATCCGGATGTCATTTGCCATAGTACTTAGCCGCGTTGCGGCTTAAACTGCGAGATGCGTAGGATGAATTTATGTTCTACTGGGGGTAGGTTGTGGATAAATTGGTGTGCGGTTTCTGTAGGGATATTAGTATGGACCCTTGAAACTCAGAAGGCACTTGTATAGTGTTCCCCCGTTTGGGGGGAAATGCTTTGGTACATATCATTCCCTTTTGATTACGGGTTGCATATAGCTTGAACTTTCAGGGGCAGAGTGATGCTTAGAGCATCGGGGATGGCTTTACCCTCGAGTGGCATAGGAATGCTTGGTTTATCCAAGGGGTCCCATGACATCTCTCGGGAGCTTGAAAGATGTCAAGCGTCTTGGCTCCCTCTGGTCGTATCTGCCCAGGGTGTTCACCAAAGGATGGGGATTGGTTTGAATTTTGTCGTACATTGATCGTGCCCTCTCTCGGATGACATCGACAATGTATGGGATCTCAGAATGTTCGTGTAGGATATGGGCAGGGAATCTCCAGCCTGTATCATAGATGATTCTGAGTGCCCTGTTCTGCAGCGTCCGGAGTCTGATGAAAGTGTAATTAGCCACAGATCTCACAGCCGTACAGAACCATGGGCGGAATGATCGCCTGATACAGCTGGAGCTTTAGACGGAGGGTCATGGTAGAGTGGAATATTGTGTATAGGTTCCGGAGCGCGAGGTGCTCTTGCTGGACCTTGCCCTTGACGTGTGGAACGTAAGTTAATTTACGGTCCAGCGTCACTCCGAGATACTTCGCCATTTTCACCTATGGGATTCTACGACGCCGCAAAACGAAGTTCTGCTGTAACTGGTTGGCTCTGGTTTTCGCCAGGAGAATCGCAGGATCCGATGGGAAACCACTGTTCTGCCATTGGACAGCACCATTTGGCCCCGATCACTTCCTGAAAAGGGCCATGAGTAAACATGACCGAAAGCTCGAGAGCTCGAGCAACTTAGTAAATATTGCACGGCTGGTAACCCGAGAAGCTCTACTTAATAATCATCGCCGTGAAAGCTTCAAATCTTACTTCCGTTTTTCGGTTATGCTGTTCAAAGCCACATACGTGAACCATTTCCTAAGAACGCCGATTTTCGGTTCAGAGGGGCATATATTTCAGCGCAATCTTCGTATCGAATTATTTGGTGGAATACCCTGCTTAACTAAGCATAGTAGGCAAATTAAGAAATGAATAGCATGCCTGTCTTGATATAAGGGTAATTCAAATGAACCCGTTCACTTGTGTAAAGTAACGGTAACATTTTGTTAACTCAAAAATGGTCGCCAAAACTGTTGGCACATTTGTTCCATTGTGACACTAGCCGGTCAATTACATCTCTGAAGAAGTTAGTAGGTCCCTGTCGGATCCAGGCCTGGAACCACTCACAAACTTCGTCGTCCGTTGTTAATCCATGTCCACGAATAGCTTGTTTTAGAGGTTCATAAACATGAACGTCACACGATGAAAGGTTTGGACTCTACGGTGGATGTTCCAGAGTTTCCCATCGAAACTGCTGAAATGTCATCTTCACCGCATTGGCAGAATATGGGTGGGCATTATCATGCAGAACAACGCCATTTCACAGCATGGCTGGGCGTTTCGACTTGACCGACGTGTCTAAGGTTCTGTAAAGTGTCCTGATAAACCTGGGCATTGATGGTGGTTCCCCGTTCCAGGAATTAGGCAAGTAGTGGGTCCTTGTTGTCAAAAAGGGACACCATGACCTTACCAGAACTGGTATGCACTGCCTTTGATTTCTTGGGAAGTGGTGAAGTTGCATGTTTCCAGAGATTGCTCTCACGCTTGCTTTCCGGTTCAAAATGGTGACACCATGTTCTGTCACCAGTGACAATATGCGACAGAAAGCGGAACATCTCCTTATGATAACGTTGCAGATGACACAAAGACAGCTTCATTCGAAAATTGCGCTTTTTGGCGCTAGGACACCTTCTGTGTATGTAAAGTTAGACGCACTGACAGTGTTTCATTTGAATACCCTCATATATACAGTGAGCAAAAAAAATGGAACAATTTGAAATTCTAAGTTATTTTCTCAATAACATCATGACGTACAAATAGAAGCGATACAAATTATTTATAACGCCCCACGAACTATTTACAAAAAATAAATATAAAAAATAAAATTTATTTTCTGATATCCTTAGGTATAACAAATATAAACACATAAAACATTACATATTTGTGTGCAAAATAAATAATGGGACACTTCTTATTTCAAGCTGCTCACTGGGGAGAGGTACAACAGGTCAAGCTATAGGTAGTAAATATCCTTACCAACATAATCAAAACAAACAGTTCAGTTACACGAAATGGGGCGTAGAGGTAAAAATACGACGTTCTACCGCATCCAGAAGGTGCCCCGAAGAAAAATGTTGGCCTTACATCTGAATCGTCTGGCCCGCTATGTTGGTGCTGTTTGGGACGACCAGCCTTTAGGAGGGAGCAGTGTCACCGAGGCATTGTTGAATCGCCGCGACAAGCCAGTGCCGGCCCCGTGTAAAAGAGACACAGAGCTACGCGTTGACAGGAAAGAATGAGACGGATAGAGCGGAGAAAACGTGGGCGTGGATCAGAGCGCTTGCCGAGAGAGAGAGATAGAGATAGTCTGAACTTTCAAGCTCTAACGTGATTGTTACCAAGCGTTCCACGAATTTCTGGAACAATGACTGGGAGTTATATAGAGCACCACGGGCGGATGAGTGAGTCAGTTGTGAGTTGAAAGTTCAGAACTCATTGCTGTGCGTCTGCAGCCGTGTAGGGATTTGAAAGTGATTTTTTTCTTTGTTTACGTGTGGTGAAACCACGAGAGACTGTATTGGTATGTGTTACGTCATCCTGCTGCTTTTAGGGCTGTACAAAGTGTGTTTCTACTGGAAATAAAGAGCATTTTGAATTTCTGCAAATTAAACTTTTAATTCTACGAACCCACAAAGTCAATATTTTTTTACTTGTCCCTTCTGGACTATTATCAGTTTAGGTAAGTACCTCAAAATGGAATTTTCGTGAAAGATCGATATGTAATTTTGAACAGAACTAAATAGTTCTCCTAACAGTATCACAAAAATTCGATACATATGTGCCTAGAAATCTCTGAGTTTGGAAAATTATGAAACGCTGGTGCACGAAACGAAACTAATATTTACAATCGTTTTCTGTTTCTTCCTCAAGGAAACCCGTTAAAGAACAACTTCTAAATACCTTAAAAGAGTATAGATTGTTTGCAGGGATTTTATATCCGCACAATTTCAATCCAAACTGGAATGCAAGTTTTACCAATAGTAAAATTGCTTTTGCCACGTCTGTTAAAAATACTACACACCTCGGTTGGACATGTTGTCATGGAGCTGAGACCCTTAAATTCAAGATCCTAAATATCTAATGCAAATGTTAACTAGAGTAACCACATATCTTCATCATACATTTGGGAAATTATGTCCACACATATTTCGCATCTATTAACAAAAGATTTATTAAAGTGGCCGTACCAGTAAATCATGACATTGTGACTGTGGATTCGAAGAATTAAGAGTCCAAATTGCACAAATTCAAAACGTCCTTTATGTCCGTAGAATTAAACTTGGTACACTTGCAGATCAGAGCAGAACTACGCATCACACACAATTACAATCCACCAGTTCGCAGGTCCACACTGCACTCACTAGTCGGCACCTTGCCGTAAAACTCTGACTCAATTTTTTTTTTTTTTTTTAAGACAGGCCCCTCCCCGCCTGCCCGGTGGCGATCAACCGTCATTCTCCGGCAAGCATTCTACATCGCCTCCCGCATGCTGTTAATACTAACATGCAGGGGTGCGGGGTTACGTGAGAGATTAGTGGTGTTAGTTAGCAGATCCCGCAATAAGCACTCTGGGGAGTGTCGTGTATGATATGCCCAGCATGAGTCATGCTGGGCGGCGTGGTGTAGGAGGCCAGTGTGGCAAACATGGCTAGGTGCCCTGAGTGCCAGACTGGGGAGTCGCGTAGTGTAGTGTATGTTATTTGGGCATGCGTGAAGTGTCTTTTGCGGTGCATGCGTCCATGCTTAGTGGAGGGTTAGTGTTAGGTTATGATCATGCGTGTTATTCATGGTGTGTTAGTAGTACTGAGGTGGTGTTAGTACACGGGATTAGTTGTACAAGGCATGCATATAATATTAGTAGTGGTTTGGAATGCTGAGGGAATTCTGTAGGCAGATGTGATGGTAGTCTTGAGGGCTGTGTTGGATTCTAGACAGGGATGAGCTGATTAAGAAAGTCTTGAACGTCATGTTCGCTAACGTCGTTGTCCGAGTATCGGTGAAAGAGGTATAGGGGTCCTTTATGTTTATTGGTGAGTGGGTCATAGCTACCAATGCTTTGGATGAGTGGGTTTGTATTTTGTTCTGCATTTTTGTAGAGGTCAAAGGCGAGCTTGCGGATAAATTCGTTAATGGTATGTATTCTTAGTTCCTTATGTAGAGGTGCTGCTGGGGTTGTACGCGGGAGTTTGCATATCAGCCGTAGGATTTTATTTTGGAAAGTTTGTAGTCGTTTGATGTGCGTTTTGGCTGCATATCCCCAGACTGGGGCGGCGTAGGTAATTAGTGGTCTGAGGAGGGTTTTGTAGAGGACCAAGGCAGTTTCGATGGGGAGAAGGCTGGAGTGGTTTAATAGCGGATAGAGTTCCCTGAGTCGGCCGCATGCTTTGCATCTGATTTGACTGATATGTGTGCGCCATGTGAGGCCTCTATCCATGGTGACACCAAGGTATTTTACTGTGGGCGACCAGGTTATATTAGTGCCGAAGAGTTGTAGGGGAGGGAGGTTTTGGGTTCGATGGGTTGTGCGTTTGGTGAAGAGAATCGCTTGACATTTGTTGGGATTTGGTTTTATTCGCCAGTCAGTGAGCCAAGATTCTAGTTGCGTAATGTAGTTTTGAAGACGGCGGTGAATTAGACGTGGTTGCCAGGATTGGGCCATGATGGCTGTGTCATCAGCATAGACGAATGTTTTAACTGAGTTAGGCATGGGAATATCGTTAATATATATGTTGAAAAGGAGTGGTCCCAGGATGCTACCCTGGGGAACGCCGGCGCGGATTTGTCTTAGGCTTGAAAGGGAGCCGTTAACCATCGATCTGAAGGATCGTCCTGAGAGATAGTTGGAAGTTAGTTTAACTGCTGAGTCTGGGAAATTGTAAGAGATCATTTTGCGTAGGAGTCCTTTGTGCCAAACTTTGTCAAAGGCCCGTTCGAAATCGAGGAGTAGTGCACCAGTTGATTTATTGATGTTATAGCCATGGGTGATGTGTTCTGTGGCTCTAAGTATTTGTAGTGTTGAGGAGTGGTGTGTTCGGAAGCCGAATTGTTCGTAGCAAAGGAGCGTAGTGCTTTTAATGTACGCGTTTAGTCGCTTGAGTATGACTTTCTCAAGGAGTTTGTTTAGTGAGCTGAGGAGACTAATTGGTCTATAGTTCATCGGGTCGTGAGGAGGTTTGTGTTGTTTAGGGAAGTGTAGTACATGAGCAGTTTTCCAGGCTGTTGGGAAAATGCCATGCTCAAGAGAGTAATTAAAAATGGTGGCTAGGAATTTAAGTGACTTTAGTGGCAAGTTTTTGACGGCTATATTGGGTATCTGGTCAGAGCCTGGTGCCTTGCGGTTGGGGAGGTGGCGGATTAGCCAAGCAATCTCGGAGTGGGAAGTCTTTCGCATTTTGTTATGGGTAGGTCGGTTGTGAACATCGCGTGTTATTTGATGTGTTTCAGTTATAAAGATGTCGGATGATGGCTGGTCGTTTGGGGATAGAGTTAACTCAAGGGCGTCGGCGAGTGTCTCTGCTTTCTCTTGGTCGGTTTCAGCTATGGTGTTGTTTGTACGCAGTGGTGGTATTTCTATAGGTTTTTTGGTCAGGTAACGGGTTATCCGCCAGATGTCGCCTCTGTTAGTGTCTAGGTCAGCGAGTTTGGTGTTCCATTGGTCATTGGTAATTTGGGTGATCTGTTGTCGTAATTGGGCATTGAGTTCCAGGAGTCGTCTTTGGTGAGCTGGGTGTCTGGTTTGCTGCCATTGTCGTCTGATTCGGTTGCGTTCGGCTGTGAGAGCTTTAATGTCGGGTGGTTGGTGCTTGGGTCCTGGGTTGGGTGCAATGAAGGGTGTAGAGCAGGAAATGGCTTGTGAAATGGTGCTTTGAATGTGCTCTACGGCTTCGTTGAGATCATCTATGGAGTGAAGGGTCGTCTCAGTTAGGTGTTGGTCAATATAGTCCCTATAGTTATCCCAGTTGGTTTTGTTGAAGTTATATCGGGGAGGGGGCTGCACATGGGATGTAGAGGCGTCGATAGTGGCTAGAACCGGGAGGTGATCGGATGATAGTTCGTTAATGACGGTGAGCTGAATAGGGTGTGTAATGTTTTGTGAGATGGCTATATCTAGGATGTCAGGTGTGTGCCGGTGTTGCCAGGGGATGTGCGTGGGTTGAGCGGGTGCATGAATTATGTAATTAGATTGTAGTTCATGGGTGGCAAGTATTTGTCCAGGAGCGTTTGAATGAAGACAGTTCCAATTTCCATGTTTGGAATTGAGGTCACCTATAATGAATACCCGATGGGATATGTTTAGGAGTGTGTCTAGATCATCCGTGGAGATGTCTACAGGGGGATTGTAGGCTGAGATGATGGTGGTATCCGCATTGGCGACTTTGATGGTTATTGCTACGGCTTCGAGTCTCCGTAGCGGTGGAATGTAAGTTTGGTGATAGGCTATGTGATTCCTGATCAGAAGAGCCACGCCCCCTCCCCTGCGATTTCTGTCAGCGCGGTATACCTTATAGCCCGGGATGTGGAGTCTGTCTTGGGTGTCTAGATGCGTTTCTGTGAGGGCAACTATGGGATAGGAGTTATTGTGAAGGAAGTGTCTGAGTTCAGTTTTTCGTTGACGGATTCCATTAGCATTCCAAGTGAGAATCATAGTCCGTTGTTCAGCCATGGTTGTCTTGGAAGAGGGCGAAGAAACATTCAAAGAATTCAAAGTTTGTGGCAATGACACCAATGATATCGCGGGAGCGGTCACTGAGGATTTGACCTATTATTTCAGCGTCGTTCCTGAGGTCATCTAACGTCATTTGCTGGCTTTGGAGTTTGCGTGTTAGAGTTTCTCTGAGCTGCTGGGCGTTCAACGCACGTCTTGAGATTTGTCGTGACGAGTGTTGAGGCTGTGAGGGGATTCTTCTACTGGGGCCCTGTGCAGAGGCAGACTGTGGTTGGTGGTGCTGAGGTTGGATCAATGTCCGATTGGGAGGGTTGTTAGGCATTCTGCGCCCCCGAGGGCCCACTAGGTGCCACTCGTTGGTGGGTGTATTCAAGTTGGCGTGGACAGGGTGAACGTTTGAGGTCGACGGCACTGGGGCAGATTGCCCCCAGGGGTGCGCCGATCGTGGATTTTGTGTAGATGGGTGCTGTCGACCGTGTTCAGCATAGAAGTGCCCGCGTCCTTGGCGCAGTGACAAGGCCCTCTGGTATTCAGTGCACCCTCGATAACGGGAGCCATGTCCTTTCTGGCGGCACAAAGCGCAGCAGCGGTCGTCGCCCGTTACTGCGCATGTCCGAAAAAACTGCACGCACTCCTATTTATACGTGGCTAACCGGTTCTGGGGAATTCTCCACAATGGCTTCACGATCTTTCCAGGAGGTAGGAGGAGGGGAACGAAGATCCAGCCACCTCCGTGGCTTCCCCTCTTCCCACACTGTCTCGCCTCCGTAGGCGCTAGCTCATTGGCGCAGGCGTGGCTTAACGCTATCCGACTCCTTCACTCCCACAGCAAACACCATTCCGTGGCCTCGATGCCATCTGTCCCTCTCTTTCTGTCAGCTGGTCTTGTCGCATGATCGGGTAACAACATGCATATGCGAAATCATAAGGAGAGCTTACGCTGGAAAACAGATCCTTACCTTCTCAAATGGGCAGGTTGCACTAAAGAAGTCATAAGGATTGGTTTTATATTACCTAAAAATGCAGGCCAGAATGAAAGTGAACTCATCTGGATGCCGGGTCTTAGTGTATAAAGGCAAAGGTACTTGCAGAACAAAATGGAGGTTATTGTAGTAGAGAAGTACCTCGATGTTGAGTAAGAAAGGCTATTAAGAACGGATTCAAAGAAGAACTTGGCTTAAAGTCGTGTATTTGTTAGAAGGTCATGAAAGAAAAGAGAATGAGATTTACTTAAATATCTGCTAAGATGAATTACTATATTTCTTACAGGATATGCTAATTTGAACACGATGGGAATGTTTCAGGTTAATTAGATTAATATTTTGCAGGAAATAAACAAATAGTCCAGCGCATTTTATGTTCCTGCGAGGATTTAGGAGATATATTGCTTTTAAGAAAATGTGCTTTGAACTAGGAGAACTTGAAACCATATCTATACTTCATAGTTGGTAAAGTGCACATGCGCCAAAACAATGCAGGTAGAACAATAAGCCTAACGCTGTAGTGCATCTGGGGCAATGATGGTTATGAGTATTGCAACAAATCAACAACAGAAAACCATGTAGGTCAGTTGAACAGTTATGAACGTTAACTAACACCCAATTGCAGAAATTAACTCTAGTCACCCCTTTGCAATTTCGGTTATCTTATATAGTTTTAATTTTAAAGTTCAGTGCCATTCCAAACCTAGTTACGCAAAATTCCTTATTTCTTGTTAAACCTTTTCGGAAATCTTTACACTTCGTTTCAACTTTCCTCATTACCTCGGAGTCTTTTTTGTGTAAGAACACTGCGGTTTCTTATCACAAATACGTCCTGTTTTCATAACTCTATTCACAAGATAACGATGTGAGGAGCACAAATCGCTCTGAATACGCCATATTTCACTACAAGAGTTTGCAGTCACATAGAAATCACACATGAACATTTTGTGTACTGACGTACAACAATAAAACAGGCGTTAACATTGAAACGCGTGGTCTCAGAATATATCAACAAATAAACAGATAGTCAGACTGGAAATTTCAGTGCCATTGCCTGGATTTCTACCACGGAAATTCCGGTCTCCATCTGGTTCCTCTAATCAATGAACCACCACAGAAAAGTGCCAACATGACATTAAACTTTCCGACTGAGCATCATTTTCCTTGGTAAATCAATAAGAGTTCTCATATACCCATGAGGCAACTATCTTAATGGCGACTTCAATGCTCTAAGTACTTTAAGGCCCGGGCCTTGTAGTTAAGACCACCATTACCTCAGTTAATATATATTAATTGTTCTTTCACATGAGCGGGAGATCCATGTTTCATATACCGGCTATTTCATTATTTTCTCTGTTTGATTCTACCTTTCCAATCCTTGTCCAACAAACAGCTAGTGTGAAAGAACAGCTATGAATTTCTATGCATCAACATACTTCGTATAAATTGATTAGTCTACATACAGGAAGAGAATAAACAGAACAGTGCAGGGCAAGCAATTACCCTTAAAGCATCACGCGTTCAAACGAAAATTCTGCATATCATTTTCTTGAAAACTATCACCGCTTTATCTTGTTCTTCTGGTAAGCTTCTTCTTATACCAAAAGCAAAGTTATTTTCTGAAGCTAATCTCAAACAGTAAAGGAATGGAAATAATTCCGAGGTCCTTAAAGCTGAAGAGTTCTCCTAGATTTGTCTATCTCTGCTAGAAGATAGGTAGTTTCTTCACTGTAACTATGATCCGAAATTAATCCATTCAAGATATGACACAGACACATAAGCTCTACATTGTGAAGATGAGCCGTAAAGGCCACTTAGAAAATTATCTGATCTCATAGATAAACTTATGGATTTTTTATATGTTTCAGCACGAGAAACAGGAAATGCTACCCTGTGCCAGTGTTCCGGGTGATGGGAGACCAGGAAGTGTTCGTGGACGGGAAATGTCGGGTATACCACGATTGGAAAGACTACCTCTCCTGCAACTGTTTACCTCCATGTTTGATGTGCTACCCTAAGGACGGCGTGTACGTGGAGGATGTACAACTAGAATTTGGAGAGTCGCCCTCTCTTCTAGCACGCCGAGGTCCCAAGAGAGTCTTATCTGTTCTCAGTGCAGCCACATCTGTTGCTGTTACTGCCGTGGGCGTTGCCGCCATAGTCACTCCAGTGTATCCACCTGTGGTCATCGCCTCTGCTGTGGGAAGCCTGGTCACCGGAGTGTATGGTCTAGGACGCAGCATCAGGCTACTGGTAGACAGAGGCAAACACGGACAGAGTGTGGGTCTAGGCAGCAGGGAGGCCAGAAACGGGTGGCTAGGAGTCGCAGGTAGCACACTGGCTATCGCTCTGGATGGAATGGCAACCGCAGCAAGACACACTGGACACGTCTTGGGAATAGCATCGCTTACTCTAGGAGCGTCGGCGGTGAAAGGTCTCGAGCTAGCAGACTACCTCACCTATCTCGGCAACAAGATGGTCACCGCTGAAGAGATGACTCCTCTGGACGGGTTCCAGTTGGCAGCCTCTATCTTCTTTTTTACCGACTCTGTGGTTAGCGTGAGATCCGTGATATCTGCCTTCAGGTCAACCCACTCCCATATGACCAACACATTGTCCACACATGACGTCATAAATACTGTACATTCCATGGGTACGTCTGTTATAGACGGCGCAGAGGATAAAAATAAGGATGATTTGGTATTCTGGCCTGTTGGAGGGTATCCATGTAAACAAACCTGTATTATCCTGTAGCCGCGAGGTCATAGCTCTGTGACGGTACAGAGGATGGGGATCAATCACTCCTGTTGCCTTGGATCGCCTTCTAGTCCTGACGTCATTGCCACGGTAGATCTAAGTCGAACGGTACACTAAGTAATCATGATTCGGTCTTCTGGCCTGTATGGAGTGTTCAATCAAACAAACGTGTACTGTTGATACGTACTTCATGATGCTGCGTTGTTTGCTTAAGCAGCTACATTTAATCGTTCACAAAAGTTTGTCCTCGATAGTTTAATTAGGCAAACGTCTGCAAAATGAAGAATATTAAGATCGGTTTGCTTAACTCAATATCTACGCATCTCGCTGATAACCACTGCAGTTGGGCGTCCTTATATACCCATCTATGGATCTTTTAAAACTGACTCGTCCTCATGAAGATTTCCAGCTGCTGATGATGCAGAGGAGCATCCATTGCCAAGACACCTTTTAATTTTACAACTTTGACGGCACTGGTTATTAAAAGACCATATCTATATTGCTCACAGTTCGAATTGTTGAGATCTGTGAGCAACCGATTAAGCGAGAGTATGGGGCAGAATACAATTGCAACAATATCTTTTTGTTAATAAATATGTATGTACGCACCAAAATTTCTTATTTTCGTGGAATTAAAGACTCATCTAAAAATGCGATGTCTGCATATTGAAACACGGAATTGAAGTTAAATATAGCCTGGCTTGTAAGTCAAATAATTAATGCAGGGTTAACATTCTTGTATTACGGGCGCCGTGGTGGCATAGTGGTTTCCTTCCCAACTCTCGTACTGAGGATCCGATTTCGATTCTCGGCTCTGGGGTGGCGATTTTAAGTCGGCCCTATCCGCGCCTTCACCTCTGTCTAATTCATGTCAAGT
Organism: Mantis religiosa; assembly: GCA_030765055.1. NCBI lineage: Eukaryota > Metazoa > Arthropoda > Insecta > Mantodea > Mantidae > Mantis > Mantis religiosa. The sequence continues at coordinate 390,051,269 of CM060950.1, forward strand.
GTCCCCTACGCCCAACGTGGTTCGGAGTTCACAGTATAAACTGTAGGTCCAATCGCCTCACCATCATTGTCGTTATCACCCTATCATTGGAGGTAATGGACACCGCCTTCTGAGAACCTCCACCTGAGAAATGGATCCGGTCATCACGTGGTGGGGTGAGGTTACCACGAAGGCCGTAGTTGCCATATGGGGAGTGTTGGTACACATACATATATGCATACAGGCACACATGCATACATGCATACATACATGTTGTTGTATTAGTCGCTGCCAGTGCGGGTTCATATCCCGATTGGGTGACGGACATAGTATTGTTACTTTTCGTAATTTTATTAATACTTTGGGAAACAGGTATCTTTATTAGTTCGCCCATTTTACAGCTCTTACTTAGGACCTTGTTGCACTGGACTTTATTTGTGGTTGTGTTGATGTACCCGAACAGGAAACTGCACATTTTTACAAGGTTAGCAAACATTATTTTTAAAGAATTGAAATTATTTTATAATACAATTTTGAAACCAGTCCTTAAAGCAATGATGTCACTGTTTCTGAGCCAATTCAGAAGCCAGGTTCTTATAGTGTTCCACTGCTTAATCTAATGACGACAAAATGATACCAGATATTTTATCCTTAAATTTGGAATGAGCAAGAAATCACAAGGTGCTAGGTCGTGGCTAGGAATGAAAGATCTATAGTGTTGACCTACAGGGCATACAGATACTCAGTTGTCAGTTTCGCTGAATGTGTTAGTGGGTTGTCACGTGTAAAATTGCTTTTCCTTCTCGACAGTTTCATAACCTTGCTATGAACGGACCATGTATACCAATTGACAGTATCGGTGTGTGTATCTTAGAATGCTACATTAGCAATATGCATACTTGATTTATAAACACGCATTTGCTTAGAGTACCAGCCTTTAAGGGGGTGGAAGACTTTGAAGCAAAATTGGATGACGCTACGGAGGGGATTCGACATTGCGACTAGTCTATTGTGCCTATGGCTCAAGTGGGGCATCCTCAGGAGGAAAGATGAGGTGTGAGGAGACAGAGGGAGTCCGTACAAAGGAGCTATGACAGTGCAGAGAGCAGGGTTCCTACATCTTTACTTACATGGAAACTTCCTCTGGTAGGCCAGGACAAAGTTACCCCTACTGTGGTTTAGAAGTGGTCCCAGCAGCTGGTTCGGACACCGCAGACCTTCCTACCGGAGGAGGAAGTGGTTTACTAAAAACATACCATCCTGCCATGCACCGCCGACATACCCGCTGACACTTCTACCCTGAAAGAGACCACCAGAGCAGAGATGATATGAAATGATAATGAAGATAAAATAGAGTTACATGACATTCTGGGGATGCAATTAACCTACGCAGAATTCGGATGGCGACCCTGGAAATCCCCCCATGGATCAGGTAGGTCAGTCACAGTAATCGAAACCGGGCTTCCCGAATGTAGGCCACAGACGAAATTTCATGAGCCCCTCCGGTCGGTTTGAGCTACGAAAAAATAAGTAAATCAAATTTGAGGGAAAGAAAAAAATTAATTTGTAATCTGTGGTAATTAATTCATTTACGAAAATATCTTCTCAGATATCATAAATATGTTTGTTAATAAATGAAGCAAGGATAATTTATGTAATATCAGGGTTTGCTGCTATATGTAACCATCCCAGAGTGCTGTTCGAAGGACTAAATTAGTCTAACATATTTCCAGTCCAAATGGGGTTCAAAGCATTATTACTACGTTGCTTTGAGTGTTAGCGAATAAAAGTTCATAGATATCTTGTCTACAAACTTTAAAATAGAACATTTTACATTTTCTTTTCATCCTTCATGTTACTCATATTTTGATTTATAACCACAAAACTGTTCTACTTGAAACAGTGTTTCATTGTTTACAATAAATGAAAAGTGATTTGATACATTGACTTTAAAAATCTTTTCCTAACACAATCTAATTTGTTTGCCAGAATGACAATATTTGTTTAATTTTGATGTTCATACTTTTCATAGTTATAACAGCCATATTTAACTGCCACATCCATATACACAGGAATCCACTTAATGGAAGTTAAATTTCAAATTGCTTTTATTCCGAATTTTTGCCTACACACACGCACGCGCGCGCATACACACATACAGCGGCGTTCGCATAGCCTGCTGTAGAATTACGTCATTGCTGTTTGGCAGTTAAAACTCCATAGTATTTTCTCCTTTCTCCTTTCTTCAGCAGGCAGTAACTGATATCACGAGCAGACGTCACGAGACGGGGACGGGTTATACAGTTACTGCCCAGATACCTTTCCGGACTTTTTCAATACGCCCTAGAAGGTAATTCAAGAAGTCTCCACCACCAGAAACTTCTGGCTACGCTCGATAGCCGATAAAGCCGATGGGAGGGCTAGGAGTTAGCGTTTTAGAGTTTTTGTGTGCTTCGAACTTGAGTCGATGGGTGCGTTTCGGTGGGGAAGAGTCGGCGCCGTGAAGCAGCTCACAAATCACTCCGTCAGTCCAGTTGCCTAAGTCGACCGAGCAGTGCATAGAAGTGTGGTACATTCCAAGCTGCGTGGTGAGGAGTCGGCCGACCGTACATGTGTTAAATTACAAAGACAAACCAATTGTCTTTAAAAAAACTTAATACTTGCTTACTTACTGTTGTAATTTAAAAATAATAAGTATGCTCGAATTGGTAATTAATTGTTTTTTCACAATAGCCGTGTTTAGGACGCACTATGAAAGTGTAGAGCCAGACTGAAAAATTCAATGCCAGAGCCGGGATTTGAACCACGGATCTCCTGGTTTCCATCCATCCGCTCTAACCATTTGAGCTACTATGGCCAACATGCCGATATGACATTAAATTCTCCAACTGACTCGTGTTTCACCCGGTAAACCACTTAGGAGTTCTCATAAACACATGAGACAACTACTTAATGGCGACTTACTATGCTGAAAGTACTTTAAGGCCCAGGCTTTATAGTTCGGACCACTATTAGGTACAATTAATGGAAATTAATTGTTCTTTCACACTAGCCGTGTTTAGGACGCACTATGAAAGTGTAGAGCCAGACTGAAAAATTCAATGCCATATCCGGGATTTGAACCACGGATCTTCTGGTTTTCGTCCAGCCGCTCTAACCATTTGAGCTACTATAGTCAACATGCCGATATGACATTAAATTCTCCAACTGACTCTACATTTTCATAGTGCGTCCTACACACGGCTAGTGTGAAAGAACAATTAATTTCCATTAATTGTACCTAATAGTGGTCCGAACTATAAAGCCCGGGCCTAAAAGTACTTACATGTTGTAAGTCGCCATTAAGGTAGCTGTCTCATGTGTTTATGAGAACTTCTAAGTAGTTTACCGGGAGAAACACGAGTCAGTTGGAGAATTTAGTGACATATCGGCATGTTGGCCATAGTAGCTCAAATGGTTAGTGCGGCTGAACGGAAACCAGAAGATCCGTGGTTGAAATCCCGGCTATGGCATAGAATTTTTCAGTCTGGCTCTACACTTTCATATGCTCGAATTATTTAAATTATATAATGTTTGGGTAGCGGTTAACATTTTTTGCCCAAACCCTACCTGAAGTTAGAGCCTGAAACTGTGGTCCATTTTAGAAAGGGAAAAAAGGTTAGTAGCCAACTCTGTCGGAATTTCGTAGGCTTAAGTTGAGTTCGAAAAGCGTTTTTCTACATCAGTCACTTTCGATCGGGAATCAGTTTATGTGAAATCCATTCTCTCGTCTAAAAGTTAATGTACAATGTTTTGGATGGCATTAAAAGAATGCTCAGTGTTGCCCTCGTAGAAAGTTTTATCAACATTTTGCTTTCCTGCTGTTTGTAAATTAACTTTAGTTGCACTTATCAACTATAACCAATGCAGTTGTTTCCACTATTAATCCTTAAGACATAACCTATGTTATGTTACGTTACTGTAATAATTTATATTTGTATTAAATTTCTGTGTTCAAACTCACAAGTTCAGATTTTGCATGAAGAAAACCTTACATATTGTACACACATGGCCCTTCCTACTCACTGTTCTTTGAACAATTCTAACGAAAACGTATTCTTTATCCTATTTTCTGTATCTACACTTTTACTACACATTTTCTTGTAAATATAAGGATACATTAGGTAAATTTATGGTGACACCTTTAAAAAGTGGATTACTATGACTTATAAATTCAGTATTCTCTGTGCGACCACAAGAAAATGAATCTTTGTTGGATTTAGGTGATTTTCTCTACTCGTGTACGAACTGTTCTTGAAACGCTCATTCCACTGTCTACTTTATGTTAATCGAGATGAATATGAACTTATTGCTAAATTTATTGTAGGTGTAAGGGAAATATGGGAAATCAGTAGGTTTAAGTAATAGTGAATTCTTTTAAGGGCTGGTCGCTATGTGATGTTTCTAAAGCTAGATTCTCTTTGCATGACCAAGAGATAAAAAGGACACATGACCTGCCATTTGAGGAAAGTATAGGTATTGGAAAATTCAAACAAATAACAAGAAACATCTGTGAATGGTTCAGCAACAAAAAATTGTGTGTTTTAACGAAAACTACATGTTTGTGTATTAATATTTTCTCTATTTCCTGCACTTTACAGAAGTCATTCAGGATAAAGAAGATATCATAGGATATTTCCAAAAAAAAAATCAAAATCTAATTTTATTTAGAAGGAAAATAATGTAAACATGCGGTATTTTAGCCGTAATCGATTGGACCGTCTTTGAATAATCAAACATTTTGAAATTTTTTCAATGTAAAGAATAAATTGGGTTGGGGACAACTTTCTTGAGAATGTTGGGTCGCATCGTTGGAAAATGCTTAGCTTAAATATCTATTTTAGTATTCAGTCAATTTTTCAATTCGAAATTATACCGTTCAGATCTACATAAGAACGGTTTTGTAAAACTTATTTTGTTTTTATTCAGGGTACCTCATTTTAACTGAAATCTAGATATCAAGTTTTTGGCTAATGTGCAATCAAGTAAACACAACGGAACATTGCTTCGTTGAACATTTATTCCTGATAGTACCTCATGAAGTCTATAGGCATCCACATATATGTTTCTTCGGAACATACAGCAATAAGTTTCAGTGTGTCATGGTTACGCTTACAAGCAGTAAATATACTGTATACAATTCAAAATTTGGCATGTGAAAAATTCTTTGGAACCAGTGGACGAGATACACCAGCAAGGGTTGTTAATATTGTCTTGGACCTCAGGCCTCTCAACCTCCATTAAGCACCCGAAACGCGTCATTAGTGAGGTCAGTGAGGATACCTAGCTACTTATTGTATAGCTAGCATAACTATACTGGACGCCAATCTAGAAAGTGACATTTGGTACGGAGAGAGAGGCAACGTTGCCGCTTATTGCTGCTACGTGGAGAGCGCGATAGGATTACGCGTGCGAAGGTGATTCAGTTGCGACTGCAATTGGTATTTTATTATTATTATTAATTATTTATAATGCTGTACACAAAGACAATAGTACAGTCGTGGATGTACATGCAAACGCTAGAACATGCAAGAACACGTCAATGTAAAGATCATCTTAACAAAAGAGGCATACCTGTGATATATTGATGCTTATTGAAGTGGGAAAACGCCGGTTACATAATTTTTTCCGGGAGTTTCTAATTTATACCTCAATGTCTTTCTTCTTTAAAATACTTTTCTTTCCCAATCTCAACCCTAATGTCCTTACTGATACCTACAGCACGGAAGTCCTATCAAGCACTTAGAGAATGGAATACCAGACTCCCCTTTCAATTTCTCCTCTTCGAAGTATTCTCTCACAGAGTATATTATTTCCCGTGTATGTCCTTTAATTGGAATACCTTTACTAAATACAGTTTTATTTGGTTCCCAAGCACATTCAGGTTTTCGCTTGTCACTATCTTTTGACATAATTAAACATTTATTAAACACAATTGCAAATGATCACAATACGCGCTCAGATACACACGTAAACCATGGTAAATTGCCACAAATAAAATGCAAAGTAACTTGCCAGTACAGGATCTCTAACTGTGAGCCCATTCTGTTTATGCAGCGTTATCAGAAGAGAAATAAAAACCTAGGTACTGTATTTACTGCAGCGTTTGCGTAACTCGCTTGCCCGCAAGTCATGCTAAGCACGTGTTAGAATATCGGCAACCAAGGTTTAGCGTCTAACGTTGTCATGGAAACGTCTCGACTCTAATTGGTCCCTCTAATCGTTACCATGACAACCGTTATGACGTACTCATCCCCTCCCATTTATTTAGAGCGTTCTTCCATGTGGTTACTAACTGTCAATCACATTCTAGTTTGGCGACCAGTATAGAAGTGAAGAGAAACGTTTTATACGAGTACCTGTTTACTATTCGTGGTAGTGGTGGCGAAATGTTGGGCATACAGGCTTTAGAAGGCGTACATAACTCAGAGTGATCAACTTTCTGCACACACTGAGTTTATCAGTTTATTAGCATTTCTACTGCTGCAGCAGAACAACGAGCTCGGGCGTGAGGTGGAAATGTCTATACTACGCTACCAAGACTCAAATGTGTACCACAGAGTGTGTACGTTGGTACTGCTAGGGACCCAACTCTGTGTGTTTGTGATTTAGTGATTTATTTATCCTATTTGGAGAGATCATTTAGTTCATTCTGTTATTTTAAAAATGTGATCTAGTTACGTTGTTCATTATCACTTCGCTTTCTTCTGTGACGTTAACGGCGTAATGAAATACACCCGAAATATTTGTTTCTTCCGGACGGTTCACTCGCTGAGGAGTCAGACACAAGAAAACGTCTCTAATACCGTACAGCAGGTACCAGCAGATACATAGGTACTCAATGAGGGAGGAGTATGACGTCTCAACATACAATCCTCAATGCACATGACGTAATATAGAACAGGAGTAGGCATTCACCTTCGTTCAGAGTCAGTGATGGACTTGCTCGCTACAGAGTACAATAAGTAATACATACTTGATGTACATAGTACATGTACTTGAATCCAGCTGCTTTCGTCCACGATACCTTAGGTAAGTCTAGATATTTAAGTAATATATTTCCATTCACTTCTATTTACAATGTACCATGGAAATCTAGTGATATCACAAGTAACCACTCTCAGTATAGCACGTAAACTATCATCTGTTAATCGAGATCATTGCTTTGATTTTACAAGTCTTATTTTGGGGAAAAAAATTGTTCGCATACCTATGTGGTTCCAAACATCGCTGCTACACCGACAGCGAACGATCTAAGAGATGGATATGTACCTGCTTTCAGATTATTAAAAATATCCAAATCAGTCAAATCCTTACAATGCAATTGAATATACGTATCGCATTGTAACTCAGCGACTTCCTGCTGTAATTCTGCTTTAACCTTATGTAAATATATTGCAAGAGAATTAGCAAACAGAGCAAAATCATTTTCCATGGATTTAAAATCATTGAATCGCCTTGCTTCAAATTCCCTCTTTACTTTATCTAACAGACCAGTATATTTATTCACAGTTGTTACAGAAATATTGGGAAGAGATTTTAGATGTGGAAAATGATAAAACACTTTTTTCATGAGATTTAATTTCCATACATTTATTATCTTTACGAATGATCTAACCATGTCATACGTATGAACTATATTTTGGAACTTTCCCTCAAGACGACGATTAAGATTATTGAAATGTTGAGAAATGTCAGTGAGGAAGGCTAAATCACTTATCCAATCTTCATCTCCCAATTCGTGGATGTCTATATCCTAAACAAAGAAAGAAAAGGAAATTTTAAGACATATTCAGTACAACATAAACATATATTGCAATTAAGCACTCATATCTACATACCTTCCCCTTCTGGAATTCAGATATCACTTCACGCACTTCGAAAAATTGGTTGAGCATGTCTTCTCTGCTTAAACATCTTATTTCAGTGTAGTATGTAAGGTCTTCATAAGAAATCCCTAAATCTTCCAGTACTTTACGAAATTTTCGATGTTTCAAGGAGTTTGATTTTATTTTATGTATAATCTGTATAACTATGTCCATTACATGTTTCATATTTAGTATTTTTGCGCATAATGCTTCCTGATGTATTATACAATGAAAATATTTTATGTTATTGTTTATTCCCATTTCATTAAAATAACGTTTATCTCTACTAATTAGGCCGCACCGTGGCTCAGTGGTTAGACCGCTTGGCTCTCGCCAAGGCGGCCCGGGTTCGATCCCAGGCGACCGCAAAGCGAGATTCGTGGTGGACAACACGGCGCTGGGGCGGGTTTTCTCCGGGATCTTCGGTTTCCCCCGCCATCTCCTTCCACCGGTGCTCCATCTTCATCTCATGTATCATCAGTGTATCCCCTGCGGTGCCGTATGTAATAAAAGCGGGTGTTAAACACTACACATTTCATTTACTCTACCAATTAGACCTTTGTTTTCACTAGTCATATTTCGAGCCCCATCTGTTACTATGGATAGAAGACTTTTTAGATTCAGTTTACTTTCTTCTGCATATTTCTTAAATGGTTGAAATAATTCTGTTTCTGTTGTAAGTTCGCTAAGTGGAATGACTTCAAGCATATATTCTTGTATCGAAAGGTTGTTAGTAACTCCACAAATGAAAATTACTAATTGTGCTGTTTCAACGTTGTCAGTGATTTCATTCAACGATAGAGAAAAGGCTATAAATTCATGAATCTTGTTTAGAAGTCCTTTTTCGGTTATTTCTTCTATTTTATGTATCCTTCTCTGTATGGTTCGTGGCGATAATGCAATATTACTAAATGTATCATATTGTGCAGGGAAAATTATGTTGGCAACTTAACTCACACATTTTTTTTATGAAAGCTCCACAATTAAAACACCTCAGTGACTAAGCAACCTCCAAAGCAACAGCATAACTGGCGTGAAGTTGTCTATCAGTTACAATATTTGGATTAATATTAGGTGTAATATCTGAATATTGCTGTTTTAGGTGCTGCAGTTGGTTACTCCGATCTAGACCTGAAGAAAATAAAAGGAATAAAGGATATTACGTCAGTGTTGTGCTACTTTAAATCGTGATATAAATATATGAATACAATGCTGCCATTAATTGTGTGGTGATGTTTATGACATGTATCATAATGTCGCTTGATGTCCCATTGATGAATGCCTTTTTGAACTTTAGAGCACAACAAACACCTTACGTTGTCTTTTTGTGCGTAACAAAAATACTTCTCCCACGATTCTTGAAACCCACGTTTCCGCACAGCAAGTCCGCCAGTGTTCGGTATGTATGCACTGCTAGTGAAGGCTGTGAGGGGATGGGGAGACAGCGCTGCCCCTGATTCACCATAGTTGCGTGGCCTCAGTGATGAATACATGTTTGCCGACGCCTGGCGTAAGTTAGATTTTAGAATTTACTGAAGAGAATCTTTTGCAGTTTGGATTTATATTTATTTTTATTTTATTTTTGCTTTTGTTATACACATGTGTTTTTCGTAAATTTATTTACACTTTTATACCGTTTAGAACCATTTATATCTGGCTTTTGCCATCAATAATGTTTTTAAGGGCGCTGATAATCGCTGCAGTTGAGCGCCCATATATATATATGTACACAGATGGCTTGAAACAGGAATCAACACGACCCCAATTACGTCAACATTGATTGCCGCAAGGAATTTATGCTGAAAAATTGTTCAGGAAACATTCGACAGCATCTCCATGGGTCATACATGGATGGTTATTTTGCACAAGAGTTTATTTTAAAGTACGTTTGCGTCTAAACCGAGGGTGAGGTGCGATAGGTCGAAACATCGCTTGCCATGCAGCACGAAACTCAGCTTATCTAGGCAACACGTCACTCAAGGTATGTTGCAGCAGGTTACCATGTATTTAACATTTCAACTGCACCCTTGTCTCTTCAAGATCCAAGGAGTGCCCTGTTAGCGTCCTATACTTCCTAGTCACCATTAGCTACGTCCCCACCGCTGTATACGGATGTAAGCAAATCCCCACTTTATCTCCCTTACAAACCTAAAGGTAATAATATAAATGTATTATATACATGTAAACATATATATTATATAAATAAATTCTCGTCCTCAAACGTTAAGTCATATCATGATAAATCAAGTGGGTGAAATGATGCTCAAGTAAGTCCAAAGTCTATAGAGCTTAGGGTTACCCGACATTCATCTTTCAGGATAAGGGTGAATTACCAACGTTAAGTCATACCGGGCGATGAATGAAATGATGTTCGACTTAGTCCAAGATACATAGAGCTTTGAGTTACCAAACATTCATCTTTAAAGATAAGGGAAAACCTCCAACGTTAAGTATATCGAACGCTGAATGAAATGATGTTCCAATGAGCGCAGGGTACATAGAGCTTAGAGTTACTAGACATTTATTATTTCAGGATAAGGGAAAACCTCCAACGTTAAGTCACATCGGACGATGGATGAATTTGATGTTCCAATGAGCGCAGAGTACATAGAGCTCAAAGTTACTAGACATTCATCTTTAATGATAAGGGAAAACCTCCAACGTTAAGTCATATCGGACGCTGAATGAAATGATGTTCCAATGAGCGCAGAGTACATAGAGCTTAGAGTTACCAGACATTTATTATTTCAGGATAAGGGAAAACCTCCAACGTTAAGTCATATCGGACGCTGAATGAAATGTTTCAATGAGCGCAGAGTACATAGAACTTAGCGTTACCAGACATTTATTATTTCAGGATAAGGGAAAACCTCCAACGTTAAGTCATATCGGACGCTGAATGAAATGTTTCAATGAGCGCAGAGTACATAGAACTTAGCGTTACCAGACATTTATTATTTCAGGATAAGGGAAAACCTCCAACGTTAAGTCATATCGGACGCTGAATGAAATGTTTCAATGAGCGCAGAGTACATAGAGCTTAGAGTTACCAGACATTTATTATTTCAGGATAAGGGAAAACCTCCAACGTTAAGTCATATCGGACGCTGAATGAAATGTTTCAATGAGCGCAGAGTACATAGAACTTAGCGTTACCAGACATTTATTATTTCAGGATAAGGGAAAACCTCCAACGTTAAGTCATATCGGACGCTGAATGAAATGTTTCAATGAGCGCAGAGTACATAGAGCTTAGAGTTACCAGACATTTATTATTTCAGGATAAGGGAAAACCTCCAACGTTAAGTCATATCGGACGCTGAATGAAATGTTTCAATGAGCGCAGAGTACATAGAACTTAGCGTTACCAGACATTTATTATTTCAGGATAAGGGAAAACCTCAAACGTTAAGTCATATCGGACGCTGAATGAAATGTTTCAATGAGCGCAGAGTACATAGAGCTTAGAGTTACCAGACATTTATTATTTCAGGATAAGGGAAAACCTCCAACGTTAAGTCATATCGGACGCTGAATGAAATGATGTTACAATGAGCGCAGAGTACATAGAGCTTAGCGTTACCAGACATTTATTATTTCAGCATAAGGGAAAACCTCCAACGTTAAGTCATATCGGACGCTGAATGAAATGTTTCAATGAGCGCAGAGTACATAGAGCTTAGAGTTACCAGACATTTATTATTTCAGGATAAGGGAAAACCTGCAACGTTAAGTCATATCGGACGCTGAATGAAATGATGTTCCAATGAGCGCAGAGTACATAGAGCTTAGAGTTACCAGACATTTATTATTTCAGGATAAGGGAAAACCTGCAAGGTTAAGTCATATCGGACGCTGAATGAAATGTTTCAATGAGCGCAGAGTACATAGTGCTTAGAGTTACTACACATTTATTATTTCAGGATAAGGGAAAACCTCCAACGTTAAGTCATATCGGACGCTGAATGAAATGATGTTCCAATGAGCGCAGAGTACATAGAGCTTAGAGTTACTACACATTTATTATTTCAGGATAAGGGAAAACCTCCAACGTTAAGTCATATCGGACGCTGAATGAAATGTTTCAATGAGCGCAGAGTACATAGAACTTAGCGTTACCAGACATTTATTATTTCAGGATAAGGGAAAACCTCAAACGTTAAGTCATATCGGACGCTGAATGAAATGTTTCAATGAGCGCAGAGTACATAGAGCTTAGAGTTACCAGACATTTATTATTTCAGGATAAGGGAAAACCTCCAACGTTAAGTCATATCGGACGCTGAATGAAATGTTTCAATGAGCGCAGAGTACATAGAGCTTAGAGTTACCAGACATTTATTATTTCAGGATAAGGGAAAACCTCCAACATTAAGTCATATCGGACGCTGAATGAAATGTTACAATGAGCGCAGGGTACATAGAGTTACCAGATATTTATCTTTCAGAATATGGGAAAATCTTCAACGTTAAGTTATATCGGGCGATGAATGAAATAATGTTTAAATAAACACAGAGTCCATAGAGCTTAGAGTTACCCTATATTCTCTTTCAGGATAAGGGAAAACCTTCAACGTTAAGTCATGTGGGACGATAAATGAAATGATACTCAAATTAGCCCAGAGTTTATGGAGCTTAGAGTTACCCGAAATTCTCTTTCAGAATAAGAGAAAACCTCTGAAGAAACCTTACAAGCGCGAACAGCAGACTACTGTGGAAAATCAGAAAATTTCATTCTGAAAATTAGAAAGGAGCGTAAACAGCTTTGGGAACAAACGGGACGTTCTGTTCTATATTCAACATCGAGAAGGGGAAAATACCGAAAGACAATCGAAAAGTGTTTGTGTGTGAATTTGATAAGTGAGTTATCCGGGAAGTTGTTCATAAAGTCTGCAAAATACGGTAAGTATTTACAAATGAAGACAAACTCCATCCCATTGTTAAGCGCAGGATACATTTTCCTTGGGTCACAATATTTTGATAAGAGTCTTAAAAACTATTGGCTTCAAGTGGAGAAAATATGGAAGCAAGCAGAGAATTTTAATTGAGTAACCTAAAATTATACCTGGCATGAGTATCTTTTAAATATTTAAGTTTTGCAGATATCTGGTAGGAAAACTACTTATTTGGATGAAACTTGATTAGACAGTGACCCAAGAAGAGGTTTTTGCAGATGATGGGGTTTTTGAAGTTGCTGGACGTTACAATGCAGGCACTCGGTTCAATGTTTTACGATTCATACTGGAGGGAAGAAGGGGTTTGTGGATGTAACGAAACTGCCCTATAAGGCAGGAAGGCAGGGTGACTATAAACAAATTGAACCACCAAAGTGGTTGAAAGAAATGTTTATTCCTCACGTCCCACCTCCTTTGGTTGTAATTTTGGACATTGAAACTTCTCTGAAAAGTGCCCAAATATCCTACCAAGAAAGAGATAGTGAATTTCTTGCAAAAAGTATGGATTGTAACGAAGAAATAAGGAAAGGAGATTTATTCCTCTCGTGGAAGTCCACTGTTTGAGCAAAAATAAGAAAATCGAAGAAACAGAATCTGAATATTGAGAAGAAGAATAAAACAGACGCACGGACGGAATCATGTCGCGTGTTATAGATTACATCATTATGAATACGATAACCTTTTTTACGTCCTTTAACTTTTTAGGTAATATCGGACGATGAATGGAATGGGTGAAATGACGCTAAAATGGGCCCAGGGTCCATGGAGCTTAGAGTTACCCGACATTCGTCTTTTAGGATAAGGGAAAACCCTGGGAAGAAACCTTATCCAGGTATTTTTGATTAATTAGAGCCAACTGAAAAATTCAATGCCATGGCCGGGATTTGAACCACGGATCTACTGGTTTCCGTCCAGTCGCTCTGACCCTTGAGCTACCATGGTCAACGTGCCTTCCTGACATTAAATTCTCCAATTGACTCATTATATTTCCCGGTGGACCACTTAAGGTTCTCATATTTGAGACAACTACTTGTGGCGACTTACTATTGTAAGTACTTAATTACCAGGATTTTTATCGTAGATTATTTTTTAATGTAAATTTATATTGAGGAATTTACTTATCCAGGTAACTGACCCTGACTGAGATTCGAACTTGGGACCTTTTGAACGTGAGGCAGACATGCTACCGAGGCGGGCATATGGTAACAGATGATAGGTCCACCAGATTGACAATAAACATATTTTCACAAACAACCGCTGTGATATGAAAAATGAAATGAAATGTGTAGTGTTTAACGCCCGCTTTTACTACGCGGTGACACTGATGATATATGAGATGAAGATGGAGCACCGGTGGAATGAGATGGCGGGGGAAACCGGAGGTCCCGGAGAAAACCCGCCCCAGCGCCGTGTTGTCCACAACAAATCTCACTTTGCGGTCGCCTGGGATCGAACCCGGGCCGCCTTGGTGAGAGCCAAGCGGTCTAACCACTGAGCCACGGCGCGGCCTTGTGATATGAAAGTGAATACATAACAATAACTATGAAGGTCTGTGCTTCTTACTTTTTGATAATATTAGGCGTTTTGAATGAAGTTAAATTTAAATGAGTACTATAGTATAAAGGTCATCCTTAAATAGTGTCATACTACATGACACTAATAGCGCCAGCTGCTGTGGTTTTGACATTTATCTGCACTGTTTAGTTTTATGAATTCATTGAAAAAATGGAAACGCCATTGTCCATCTTGCCGTTAGCATTTCTCTCCTCTCTAGTGCCGTTGTTGTTCATTGTAAACTTGAGCATATTTCGTACAACCACACAGAGTTTGGACACTTGCAGTAAGTACCCAAACGTAACGCCTGCCAACTCGACTGCGATCATCTAACCGATATGGGGAGGAGATGTGGTTAGTATTTCGGCACCCCCATCCGGAAAATTGGCTCTCTAGACCGGGGTTCGCCACCTAGCGCAGCTCCTCACTTTCCTCACGATGTTGAGTGGGCACCGGTCCTATACCCGGGACTTAAAATCCACTACCCCCAGTGGTGGGATCGATCCCGGGCGCATTCCGGGCGCAGGGAGCGCGCTAGCCCACTATGCCACCAGGCAGGACAGTACGCACCCAAACCGATGCAAAATATCAGCTGATTCGGTTACACCAACGAGAGAGGATGCGCGTGCATCTGAAGGCTTCCAAGATGATATGGGCTTCCATTATCGCTACCAAGCAAGCTTCACTAATGACGTTGCAGTTGAGCGCCCTTAAACATAAATCTCCATCATCTTCATCATTATCGTCATTCGAATGATTCAGTCAGCTTTTGTTAAGGTGGAAAGGTGTGAGAATAGCATGTGTCAGGTGAATATACCACAGTGGCGTGTTACTCAGTTTGAAGTTTTACAGTTTGTTGAAATGAGTTATGTACAGTTTGTTTGCCTGAATTGTATCATTATAATTATAGAAGGATGACAGCAGATAAGAAACTATGGGCCGCTTATTTTGCGTACGTTCATTCTTGGACAAATTACAAATACTTAAAAATGGAAGACCAACATCGGAACTACCAAATTTGATTTATCATACAAGTAAATGCATTAGACATTTGCAGTGAAATACATAGAGTAATAATAAGTGGTTAGTTGGTAGTACACAACCAAATGCATTCTTTTGCTAGTATTGACAAAAACTGAATACACACATCTGGAAAATTTAGTTAAATCTATTGTCGCGAACCCGATCGCGATAGCGCCGCTTGTGTACACAAAAAGCCTGGAGATAAGGAGTATCGGAAGAAATAATGATAGCGCGAGATAAAAGACCTGCCGGCACCGATATAGTTACATTCTAGAACATTCGTGTTTTATCTGGTGACATTTTAGAGAAAATTCGATAACAATCTAGAATTACAAATTAGGTATTTAAGGACGTGACGGCTCGCAGAGTGAGTTAGTTGTAAAACAGTGAGCGTGAAACAGTGTTGTGAAATGAGAGATAGCCAGCTGTGTTGTAACGAGAGCTAAGGATGTAATCTGATGTCACTCTTTGTTATTGCCATCGACCTTGGAGGATTGTATGTGATGTGATGTTGTTACGTGAGAATTGAATAGTGTATCTCTACGAAAATAAAGGAGATTTTTAATTTCTGCAACCCGGCCTTTTAATTCTACGAACCCACAAAGTCACACTATTGAAGTGCACAGATTGTTCCTTTTTTTTTTTTTTTTTTTTTTTTTTTTTTTTTTTTTTTTTTTTGTAATTTACGTTCTCCAACGTTAAGTCATATCGGACGATGAATGGAATGGGTAAAATGATGCTCAAATGAGCCCGGTGTCCATAGAGCTTAGAGTTACCCGAGATTTATCTTTCAGGATAAGGAAAAACCTCGGAAAAAACCTTATCCAGGTAACTCACCCTGACCGAGATTCGAACTCGGGACCTCTTGAACGTGAGACAGACATGCTACCACCACGCTACCGAAGCGGGCTGAAGTGCACAGATTGTCTGTCAATCATCTACGATCTTCCGCAAATATAACTGTTTTTGGTAAAAGTAGAATACCCACCGCGCTTGATGACCGATTAGAAAATGAAGTTTTTTACGCAATCAGAAGGTAAAGCGAAACAGGGAAATCCATAAAAGACAATAATGTACTGTGTTATGTAGGAAAGCAAGAGTCAGCCTTCTGAGGACATGATGAAGCAGTAAAGTCTGTCAATACAGGTAATTATATCGAATTAAGCACATTGCAGCATATGGCCCTCTTTTAGCAGAGCTATTAGAAACTTCAAATATTTGTTCAAGGAATTCCCAATTGTATTCAAAATGAATCCAGTCTGTAAGTTCAGCTAGTTTAACAATTTTATCAATTATAAAATAAAAAATATTAAATGACCCTTTTATGGAAATTGTGGTTGATGATACTACTGATGTGGTGAACAGCGCAAGTTTTCTGTAGTCCTGCTGTGTGTGTGTGTGTGTGTGTGTGTGTGTGTGTGTGTGTGTGTGTGTGTGTGTGTGTGTGTGTGTGTGTGTGTGTGTGTGTGTGTGTGTGTGTGTGTGTGTGTGTGTGTGTGTGTGTGTGTGTGTGTGTGTGTGTGTGTGTGTGTGTGTGTGTGTGTGTGTGTGTGTGTGTGTGTGTGTGTGTGTGTGTGTGTGTGTGTGTGTGTGTGTGTGTGTGTGTGTGTGTGTGTGTGTGTGTGTGTGTGTGTGTGTGTGTGTGTGTGTGTGTGTGTGTGTGTGTGTGTGTGTGTGTGTGTGTGTGTGTGTGTGTGTGTGTGTGTGTGTGTGTGTGTGTGTGTGTGTGTGTGTGTGTGTGTGTGTGTGTGTGTGTGTGTGTGTGTGTGTGTGTGTGTGTGTGTGTGTGTGTGTGTGTGTGTGTGTGTGTGTGTGTGTGTGTGTGTGTGTGTGTGTGTGTGTGTGTGTGTGTGTGTGTGTGTGTGTGTGTGTGTGTGTGTGTGTGTGTGTGTGTGTGTGTGTGTGTGTGTGTGTGTGTGTGTGTGTGTGTGTGTGTGTGTGTGTGTGTGTGTGTGTGTGTGTGTGTGTGTGTGTGTGTGTGTGTGTGTGTGTGTGTGTGTGTGTGTGTGTGTGTGTGTGTGTGTGTGTGTGT
The DNA here is from genome assembly GCA_030765055.1 of Mantis religiosa. NCBI lineage: Eukaryota > Metazoa > Arthropoda > Insecta > Mantodea > Mantidae > Mantis > Mantis religiosa. The sequence goes on from CM060950.1 coordinate 390,068,719, forward strand.
GTGTGTGTGTGTGTGTGTGTGTGTGTGTGTGTGTGTGTGTGTGTGTGTGTGTGTGTGTGTGTGTGTGTGTGTGTGTGTGTGTGTGTGTGTGTGTGTGTGTGTGTGTGTGTGTGTGTGTGTGTGTGTGTGTGTGTGTGTGTGTGTGTGTGTGTGTGTGTGTGTGTGTGTGTGTGTGTGTGTGTGTGTGTGTGTGTGTGTGTGTGTGTGTGTGTGTGTGTGTGTGTGTGTGTGTGTGTGTGTGTGTGTGTGTGTGTGTGTGTGTGTGTGTGTGTGTGTGTGTGTGTGTGTGTGTGTGTGTGTGTGTGTGTGTGTGTGTGTGTGTGTGTGTGTGTGTGTGTGTGTGTGTGTGTGTGTGTGTGTGTGTGTGTGTGTGTGTGTGTGTGTGTGTGTGTGTGTGTGTGTGTGTGTGTGTGTGTGTGTGTGTGTGTGTGTGTGTGTGTGTGTGTGTGTGTGTGTGTGTGTGTGTGTGTGTGTGTGTGTGTGTGTGTGTGTGTGTGTGTGTGTGTGTGTGTGTGTGTGTGTGTGTGTGTGTGTGTGTGTGTGTGTGTGTGTGTGTGTGTGTGTGTGTGTGTGTGTGTGTGTGTGTGTGTGTGTGTGTGTGTGTGTGTGTGTGTGTGTGTGTGTGTGTGTGTGTGTGTGTGTGTGTGTGTGTGTGTGTGTGTGTGTGTGTGTGTGTGTGTGTGTGTGTGTGTGTGTGTGTGTGTGTGTGTGTGTGTGTGTGTGTGTGTGTGTGTGTGTGTGTGTGTGTGTGTGTGTGTGTGTGTGTGTGTGTGTGTGTGTGTGTGTGTGTGTGTGTGTGTGTGTGTGTGTGTGTGTGTGTGTGTGTGTGTGTGTGTGTGTGTGTGTGTGTGTGTGTGTGTGTGTGTGTGTGTGTGTGTGTGTGTGTGTGTGTGTGTGTGTGTGTGTGTGTGTGTGTGTGTGTGTGTGTGTGTGTGTGTGTGTGTGTGTGTGTGTGTGTGTGTGTGTGTGTGTGTGTGTGTGTGTGTGTGTGTGTGTGTGTGTGTGTGTGTGTGTGTGTGTGTGTGTGTGTGTGTGTGTGTGTGTGTGTGTGTGTGTGTGTGTGTGTGTGTGTGTGTGTGTGTGTGTGTGTGTGTGTGTGTGTGTGTGTGTGTGTGTGTGTGTGTGTGTGTGTGTGTGTGTGTGTGTGTGTGTGTGTGTGTGTGTGTGTGTGTGTGTGTGTGTGTGTGTGTGTGTGTGTGTGTGTGTGTGTGTGTGTGTGTGTGTGTGTGTGTGTGTGTGTGTGTGTGTGTGTGTGTGTGTGTGTGTGTGTGTGTGTGTGTGTGTGTGTGTGTGTGTGTGTGTGTGTGTGTGTGTGTGTGTGTGTGTGTGTGTGTGTGTGTGTGTGTGTGTGTGTGTGTGTGTGTGTGTGTGTGTGTGTGTGTGTGTGTGTGTGTGTGTGTGTGTGTGTGTGTGTGTGTGTGTGTGTGTGTGTGTGTGTGTGTGTGTGTGTGTGTGTGTGTGTGTGTGTGTGTGTGTGTGTGTGTGTGTGTGTGTGTGTGTGTGTGTGTGTGTGTGTGTGTGTGTGTGTGTGTGTGTGTGTGTGTGTGTGTGTGTGTGTGTGTGTGTGTGTGTGTGTGTGTGTGTGTGTGTGTGTGTGTGTGTGTGTGTGTGTGTGTGTGTGTGTGTGTGTGTGTGTGTGTGTGTGTGTGTGTGTGTGTGTGTGTGTGTGTGTGTGTGTGTGTGTGTGTGTGTGTGTGTGTGTGTGTGTGTGTGTGTGTGTGTGTGTGTGTGTGTGTGTGTGTGTGTGTGTGTGTGTGTGTGTGTGTGTGTGTGTGTGTGTGTGTGTGTGTGTGTGTGTGTGTGTGTGTGTGTGTGTGTGTGTGTGTGTGTGTGTGTGTGTGTGTGTGTGTGTGTGTGTGTGTGTGTGTGTGTGTGTGTGTGTGTGTGTGTGTGTGTGTGTGTGTGTGTGTGTGTGTGTGTGTGTGTGTGTGTGTGTGTGTGTGTGTGTGTGTGTGTGTGTGTGTGTGTGTGTGTGTGTGTGTGTGTGTGTGTGTGTGTGTGTGTGTGTGTGTGTGTGTGTGTGTGTGTGTGTGTGTGTGTGTGTGTGTGTGTGTGTGTGTGTGTGTGTGTGTGTGTGTGTGTGTGTGTGTGTGTGTGTGTGTGTGTGTGTGTGTGTGTGTGTGTGTGTGTGTGTGTGTGTGTGTGTGTGTGTGTGTGTGTGTGTGTGTGTGTGTGTGTGTGTGTGTGTGTGTGTGTGTGTGTGTGTGTGTGTGTGTGTGTGTGTGTGTGTGTGTGTGTGTGTGTGTGTGTGTGTGTGTGTGTGTGTGTGTGTGTGTGTGTGTGTGTGTGTGTGTGTGTGTGTGTGTGTGTGTGTGTGTGTGTGTGTGTGTGTGTGTGTGTGTGTGTGTGTGTGTGTGTGTGTGTGTGTGTGTGTGTGTGTGTGTGTGTGTGTGTGTGTGTGTGTGTGTGTGTGTGTGTGTGTGTGTGTGTGTGTGTGTGTGTGTGTGTGTGTGTGTGTGTGTGTGTGTGTGTGTGTGTGTGTGTGTGTGTGTGTGTGTGTGTGTGTGTGTGTGTGTGTGTGTGTGTGTGTGTGTGTGTGTGTGTGTGTGTGTGTGTGTGTGTGTGTGTGTGTGTGTGTGTGTGTGTGTGTGTGTGTGTGTGTGTGTGTGTGTGTGTGTGTGTGTGTGTGTGTGTGTGTGTGTGTGTGTGTGTGTGTGTGTGTGTGTGTGTGTGTGTGTGTGTGTGTGTGTGTGTGTGTGTGTGTGTGTGTGTGTGTGTGTGTGTGTGTGTGTGTGTGTGTGTGTGTGTGTGACTTTGTGAGTTCGTAGAATTAAAAGTCTTGTTTGCAGAAAAGCTCCAAAGCTCTCGTTTTGCTGCGGCTCACAATGCGATCGGTAACTGACGGTGCAGCAACAATGGTGGAAACTTTTAATGGATTTCAAGAACTAATTACTGTCACTCTTGCAGAAGCCTTACTCTTTTTATTGTTACGTCACTGGACTGTACCGTATAGTGTTGCAAAGCATCTGCAGGTATTTGACTGCAAGATATTTTATGCATCTTTAATGGTCTTGTAGCACTTTTTTTCTTGTTTTGCAAACTCCTCAAAACGTACAAAATTGATGCACCAATTTTAGCAACCAACGCTTCCAAGGGTGCGCCTAACGCAATGGAATTATTCTTCCAGATTAGTAAGCACTCTCTGCGAGAACAGAACTCAACAGTGCGATGCATTTTGTGTAATGCTAGGACACCTTATAGGGACTGAGTCAGACATTTTAGCACCAGTTGATGGCTATTTGTCACATTTGCACGACTTCATATTTGATTTCCTTCTTAACTTATTCAACAAAATATATCAAAATAACGATTTTGAAAAGATTTTTCAAGAATCTCTTAAGGAATGTAACTTATAAATGCATTTACTGCTAAGCATTTGACAACATTGCTAGTCACCTGAAAATGATATTTCAAGATTGTACTGAACTGAGGTGTTTAAATTTACTGGAACATGAAAAATATCGGCAGCATAACAAAGAGTTTCCTGCTTTCAAAATCTGTTAGCTACTTAAGGAAAAAACTTTGACCTCATTCTGTTTAAAATTGACGTGACTGTAAGGTACACTACTGTAGAGTTAGAAAAGCAAACAATGAGTAAACTTTTAAACCCGCCTAGCACTAATTCAACACTAAGAAACAGTTTTCGACGGATTTCTTTATTAGTGTTACTAGTTTGTACAATTCCAGTGAGTATTTCTTCTTATAGACGCCATTTTCAGCCCTGAAGAGAAACAAAAGTTAGTCTCGAATTTCTACTGGAGAAGAGAGGTTATCAATTTTCGGGATTGTTACATTGACTCATTGACATTGACTCATCACATTTCCATCCAGGGCTGAAGAATGGAGTTTGTATTCTGACTACACTTCTGCAATTTATATCATAGTTGAATCAAAGTTAGAAGTTTATTATTTGGAAAAATGTTTCGGCTAATTAGAATTTATTACGCGTTCTTAAAGATAACTGATTATAACATAAGAAAGGCCAAATCACATTTTATGAAGGGGATCAGACATTTAATATTTTTTCACTTAAGAGATTATAACGCGAAGTGCTTCGGCTTTCTGACCAATCACCGCATGCCATTGCTGAAATACAATATTGTGACCTTGAAGCCAGGCACCGTGCCGGTCGGCTGCCTGTGCCTGCAAACGGCTATGTCCGATCTTAACCATTTGTAACAGTTCCCTGCTCCAGAAGATTCGCTTGGGCCTGTTCTATTAGGTTCCGTTTGTGTTCGGATACTGTATATGAAGCAGTCTCTTGTCGAGTTGGAGTTAAGCTGCACGTGTACAGCGCCGTGTGCACTTCAGTTTGTATCTCAAGTGGAGCACTAAGTGACAATATTTCCATTGCTAGTTTGATCTTCCATCACTGTCATACACCAGGTTATAACATTGCACTGCAATGAAATTGCATATTAAACAAAATAGCCTATTTTTATATTATTTGTGGTGATAATTAATATAAAAATAAAATTGAAGTATTTTATAGGGGTTGTTAAAATTAATATATGTAATAAAATATGTACTGAGATGGCATATATTGCTATATTCTAATGGCAGTGTTGATTTAATTGTGGACGATTGCAATTCTAAGACCTATGACACTTTCGATAATACTGTAAATTACCTCTCCACAATATTTTGATTACTTCCATCTCCCTCAGACAAATATGTAGAATATATTGAATGATGGGAATGACTCATTCCCTTCGATTTCTATAAAAGTTTTGTTATTTTCTTTTCGGGATAATATATTTATTATAAAATTCATTTTCATCAGTTTGATGAATGTGATAATATATTTTCTATGTTGCATACATTGTAATATGATGTTCTGCGACAAATTTATCACACGGCATGGCATAGAGATAGTTCACATATGCATGCAGTTGTTCTGTTGCGAACCTGAAGACGGACTGTTTCGTGGAGCCTCGTGTCGCAAGGGGATTGGAATGTGTTCATTCCAGTCGCATACTTGTGAAGTGCAGTTTATGGTGTTTCTAACATGAGCATATTTTTGGACTTGCGAAATCAATATTCCATGCCTTTAAGTACTATCCAGATGTGTCATCGAGTTCGAATTTTTTTGGATGTGGGCGAAGTTAGTAGGTGTGGAAACTTTTTCTCCCGTATGTGTGTGTGTGTGTGTGTGTGTGTGTGTGTGTGTGTGTGTGTGTGTGTGTGTAGTGTTTAACGCCCGCTTTCACTACATACGGCACCGCAGGCGGTGACACTGATGATACATAAGATGAAGATGGAGCACCGGTGGAATGAGATGGCGGGGGAAACCGGAGATGCCGGAGAAAACCCGCCCCAGCGCCGTGTTGTCCACCATAAATCTCACTTTGCGGTCGCCTGGGATCGAACACAGGCCGCCTTGGTGAGAGCCAAGCGGTCTAACCACTGAGCCACGGTGCGGCCTATGAATTTTGAATGTCTATCACTATGTTACGCACAGGTTGCTCACATTTTCCCACTGCTCTTACTGTCCTTTTTATAGCAATATTTAACGGAATAATTATACCTTTACGTTTATGTTCGTTACACAACTGTAACACACTGATTATGCATTTTCTACTTTGTGAGCATATGATTTTGCGTGTCAGTGTATGCATTTTGACTTGCCAGTAGTGCCCAACATAGGGAATGGTAACATAATACTACATATCTGTTTGTGTTTATGCAAGCGTCTAATGTTGGCCGTCCGCATTCATTCTTCAGACAGGTTGTACATTTGTGCCTGATGCTTCTCTCATGATGTTTCCATACTTTTACTGACACTGTACGTCAATGCCACTTGATGTTAGCTCACTATGGTAGAAGTGGATAACGAGCATATGTATAGGCAATCCACTTTCACCTTTTTTGGTAAATTTATTTAGTTCATTTGAAACACACATAACATGACTTTCCCATGAATCTTCAGTTTTGTTGCCGATATGTTGATGAAATATCTTTGCAATAGTACAAATAGATATTTAGATGATGCATTAAAATTACTCAATCTGCAGAAAAGGCTATCAAATTCGCAATAGAAAAGGAAGTCAATGGACCACTCTCCTTTTGGGACCTAAATATCATCAGGAACAACCTACAAAAATTGGAATTTACAGGAAGCCTACATTCAAAGAATTGCACAAAAACATAGCTATAATCAGATTACACACAAACATGCAATAATAAAGAATCTTAAACACAAACTAGTCAACATATCCATGGTCTGGTATTTAAGAAAATTTAAAGAGCTAAGCTAAATAAAACCATTTAGGAAGCAACCATACTCACTAAAGAAAAAGAAAGCAACAGTATATTCAGTAGATTCAGTACCAACCTAAAACATTTCATGCATTCAAAAAGATCTTTAAATAACAAAATATCGTTTTTCCACCTAAAGTTAGATTTGGCATTGTTAGATTCAAAAACGAAATATATATCCCACTGATCGACAGATCCGGAATATACCAAATAAGTTGTAAGGATTTTGAATAATGCTACATATGTCAAACTAAATTAACCTGTAAAACCAGAATGAAATAGCTTTTTAAAAACATCAAATTGTAACAGGAGGATAAGTCAGCAGTAGCATTTCATTTTTGGAACGGAAACCATAACCTTAACCCCATTCCAAAATTATTAAAATGTGTGAATAAACTATTAAAACTGGCAGTATAAAGGAACATAATATGAAAACATAGAGACTGAGCAATAAACTTTCAAATCCCACCAGTCAATAATTTGATATAGAAGTTCAGAGTTCCACCACCAGAGAGAAAATAGCAGGTAATAACAGACGACAGTGGGATCTTCGAGACTGAAAATGGAAGCAACAGCTCCCGAAACTAGTCTCTAACAAAATCAAAATGTAAGCGACGTAATGTGAGAAACCGATCAAAAATAGTTTTACCAGTGAATTTGAATGTTATTGTCACTAAATTCCTCCAAACACACCTAATTTTATTTCTGTCGTGTCACTGTCTGTGCCAAATTCCCAAATGGGTTTGCAGTAAATCAAACGAAAACTATTTTTTTCAACCTCCGGTTGCTCTGCTGTCTGACCAGACCAACATAAGGAGATAGATCTGCGCACTATGCTACTGCCGAGGTCAAAGTCAATACGTGTTGTAGCTGAGCTACAGGCACTCCAGGCACTTAAACGCGGCCGCCATCGTTTCTCCATCCAGTGTGTGGATTCCGTTCTCCAGGCAGAAGAGAACAATGCAGCAGAAATTCATCGAAATATGAGCCGCATTTATGGTGCACGCTCATTGCTCATGACGAAGAGTGGACAAGGACGCAAGTCTGCACAGGCTACGCCGTGGCTCAGTGGTTAGACCGGTTGGCTCTCACCAAGGCGGCCCGGGTTCGATCCCAGGCGACCGCAAAGTGAGATTTGTGGTGGACAACACGGCGTTGGGGCGGGTTTTCTCCGGGATCTCCGGTTTCCCCCGCCATCTCATTCCACCGGTGCTCCATCTTCATCTCATGCATCATCAGTGTCACCGCCTGCGGTGCCGTATGTAGTAAAAGCGGGCGTTAAACACTACACATTTCTTTTCATTTCATTACGCAAGTCTGTCACTAGTGACGCTCTTGTTCAGCCAGTTGATAAAGCAGTTCGAGAGAGACGAAGTGGATTGTCTGGATTTTCCGAACATTTCAAGATCAGCTCCGCTGTTTTTTAATTTACGTACTCCAATGTTAAACGATATTGGACCATGAATGAAATGGATGAAATGATGCTCAAATGTACCCAGGGTCCATAGAGTTTAAATTACCCGACATTTGTCTTTCAGGATAAGGAAAAATCCAGGTAACTCACTCTGAAGAGTTTCGAACTCGGGACCTCTTGAACGTGAGGTAGATACGCTACCACTTACGCTACCGAGGCGGGCCATCACCTCCATTCACGCCTAAGCTATCGAAAACGTTGTGCGTGTTGGATTCCGAGAAGGTTATGTGAGGACCACAAAGCACGGTGCGTGGCATCAACTTTGTCGTTTCTCTCGTGTTACGCTTATGATGGGGAAGAATTCTTGAGCTCCATTGTGACAAGGGCTGAAACGTGTATCCTTTACAACAATCCGATGATGACCATGCATTTGAGTGCTTTATATACCCATCATTTTTACAACAATCCAAACAACGGATGCACACACATTCCCCGTAAAAGCAAAACAGTTCAAATTTTCAGCAACAAAAGACATGACAACCGTTTTCTGGAATCGGAACGGTGTATTGCTAATGAAATTTATGGACCCAGGGACTTGTGTAGTGCCAGACATTGCCTCACTGCGCAGAGCTGTTCAAAATAAAATAAGATGCATGCTGTCATCTGGACTTGTTTTGATGCATAACAATGCGAAACCTAAATAGCTGCAGTAACCAGGGAGATGCTTACTCAGATTCATTGGGAAGTGTTGCATCACTCGGCATACAGTCCCGATCTAGCGCGAGAGATTTTTCGTGAATATGGTATTGGAAAGCTGGTCTATCGATATGATAAATGTCTTAATCTTCGCGGTGACTATGTGGAAAAGTAACTGTGACTGTACTTGACTTCTGGCAATGAAACCATTTTGTGATTTATGTTTGACTTTCTGTTATGGTCTATCGGAGGTTTGAAACCTAGCCCTCGTACTTATAATCCAATCAGTCGCTTTCAAAATGATCTCAGGTGTTTTGTATCAATCTCCCCTTTCCAAGACATCCTTTAATCTTCACTCGTGACGGCCATACAGTTTGGTGAAAATATCACCATTCAAAGTCCAAATTTTGTCTACGAACAGAACAAAAATATGGAAATATTTTAAATTAGTATACCTAAATAAAGACAAGATATAAGATTGCAAGAAATGAAAAACAATTGGGATTACCTATCTGTCCATGTAATTTACATTTCCCAAAAGCAAGCCAAACTCAGGGATACAAAGCAAGTCAACAGAATGTATTAATATGACTGAAATTGAATACAAATCGTAGCTATAAAAACTCTGAAATTTTTGTAAAAATCTGGTACAGCTAGTTTTATGCTTGTTTCAGTTAAGAGTTTTTAAAATAACATATTGTAGATATTATACATTATTTTGGATAAAAGCTTACAATAACTAAATGAGTATCTAGCATAGTGATACATTTTATAAACTTTAAGGGCAAAGTGCCCATTTCTGATCGTATAGTAAGCATTAATTTTAAAATGTACTTGCCTTATTAGCTTCACATAATGGCGAAAAATTTAGATAGCAGAGCCACCCTTTTAAGACTTTTTATCCCTAGGGCAAAATGCTCACATTATAGCTATTACTGAGTTTGTGCAATGGAGACGATCAACCTAAATAGAAGCAAACTTTGCTGGATTATTTTCAGTGTGTATCATTGGAGTTTAGCTAAATATATCCTAACAGTTGCAGCTAATCGATTCCTCATTAAAAAAATAAAGGACAAGAAGGAAGCTAATTCTAAATTACATACCAAATGATCCTTTACCCAAATCCAAGGGAGATTCCCTGCCATAGCTATTATATTTATGATCCAGTAAGGGCACAACAGTATGATTTTTGAAAGAACATACGTGAAGGTCATCTGGTTCTCCTAGTAGGGAGCCGCAATTTTGCCTAGAAGCAAGTTACGCATACCTCCTCTTTACCCTCTCAACACTGGAAACATATAAACAAGGGTTCGAGGTTATCTCACCTCAACAAAAACATGTACATTTAATCTGTATTAGCCTACTTCAAAAACAAAACAAAGTCTCAATGCACATTCGCTATATTCACTTGTAATGTCTTCACAACTGTGACAATTCTTTTAAGTGATTTATTAACGACTCTGTCAATTGAGATGATAATATCGCCGCCACCAGTGTGCTGGAATTTAACCCGCAGGAGTTCGTGGTCATGGTAGTCATAGATGTCAAAGACGTACCTTCTTACCGTATCTAATTCAAAACTATGGAAATTCTCTTTGTCTTTGTTTCCCAAGAGTTACGATTCATGATGGACCTGGCTGTAGCTGCTTCTTTTTACACATTCTAGAAAGTCATCTCACTTATTTTAAGGACACACGCAGTCCTTTTTCTCACTTGGTTGGAAACAATAAGCGGTTCATTGTGAAGAAATAAATTCTCCTCTTCCTGTTCAAAGAATTTCCTAAGAGAACAAACAACTTCTCTAGTTTGGTGGAGCAGTGTAACACCCCGACCGTAAGCTTATCTTTCTTGGGCCATGAAACCTCGGCCCACCTCTTATCCTACTAACACTAGGTCTTGGTTCCATAACGACGTATTTTAATAGTGTTTTGACTAAGAAGGCTAACAACACACAGCGCAACTGAAAGCTCAAACAAACTTTGTTTCCCGCATACAACTGACGATAACGGGCCTGTGGAATAGACCAGTGTACTAATGTGGCAAAGTTTGTTTACATTTCCATAGCAACGACCTTCCTCTCTTACCCTCCACGAACCTTCTTGACAGTTGTTATCTATCTTCTTTTAAAAATCAGACTGTAGTTGTCAAACCACAGCACAACTACTTGTTAGCACGTTCACAAAACAATGCTGTGCTTAGTGTGACAGGACCGACAACTACTGTTGTCTGTGACAATCAAGTAGATCAGTAGATCACAGGATTCTCTCTTCTCCCCCATACTACCAGAACTATCGCAGCTACTTAGTCCTCCTCTTCTTTTCTCATTTCCCACTGGTAATGCGTAATCTGATCAGTCTGAAAAAGCTAACCCTCCTTAACTGGAATGACAATGTTCTCAGTGCAAAACGCGTATCTTCCGTCGTTTTTCTTACCATGCATAACATAGATATTGCTTGCGTCACTGAAACGCACTTTCTTCCGAACGAGACCTTCTCAGCTCCTGGCTATAAAATCTATCGCCAAGACCGTGTAGCTGAAACAGCTTCCGGAGGTGTTGCCATTATGATAAAACGCACTATTAGTCACAGTGCCATATTTCTACCAGCTGTTCCTGCACTTGAAGTAGTAGATCTTAAACTCTCTAGTACGGATGGTACTGATCTTATTGTTATGAGTGCTTATAAACCTCCAAATCATAGGCTAAATACGCGATATCTTTCGTTGTTATTCCCTCCGGATTGTAGCACTCTTTTTTTAGGAGACCTTAATTGCAAACATTTTTCCTGAGGGTGTAGGTCCACGAATCCCAATGGTCGGCTCCTCCCTTAGTATGTTAGATATGCATGGGCTTACTGTTTAGCTCCATCGGACCCTACTTATTATCCTAATAATCCTCTGCACACCCCTGACATACTTGATATTGGTCTTCATAGGAATCTTTCTCTTCCAACATACGTGTCTGCTTTAGCCGAGCTTGATTCTGACCACTGCCCTGTTGTGACTACTTTTCAACTCTTGCCTGCCTCGTCTCTAGTTCCTAAACTCATCAATGGTACTGTGAACTGGGAAGCCTTTCGATCTCGGCTAGATGCTACCTTAACTTCTTCTTATTCTCTGGCGACTACTAAGGACCTTGATACTGCAATAGAGCACTTCACCACTACAGGGTGTCACTGTGTACGACTTTCTACGTCACGCTCTACATGGCGCAACTCTCCACGTTTTTTTTGCCAATATCCATTTCTCTTATTCAGGAGAAAAGTGCTATTCGTCGACGATGGCAACAGGAACGCCAACCCTGGTTACGTAGGAAACTTAACACTTTGATACGCCTTGTTAAGTTTCAGCTGGAACACCATCGTCTACACACTTATCAACATCATCTGGCGACTATTTCTCCACATGACCACATCCTGTGGGATGCCACCAGACGGATTCTTCGCGAACCAACGGTGATTCCTGCACGCTCCAATGGGACCAATCTTGTTACGCACGTCACAGCTAAGGGTGACATACTGGCTTCACATTACGAACAAACGTTTGATCTTCCCATCACATCACCCTGCTCTGCAGCTGTAGAAAATGAACGGTCTGCCCAACGCTAACGAGCTACTGTTCCACACCGGATTTCTTTCACTAGTACTCGGGAATCATTCCATCTGATTTGTCGCCTTACTAACAAAAATTCGCCTGGACACGATCTCCTGCCCAACATAGTTTTGAAGAACCCTACAACGAAAGCGCTTGCCTATTTATCTTCTGTTCTGAATTTTTGTCTCCAAAACAGTTACTTCCCTTCCAAGTGGAAATTTGCTCATATTGTGTTCCACAAACCACATAAACCTAAATACCTTCCAGGAAGCTATCGTCCTATCAGTCTTCTACCCACACTGTTGAAACTCTTTGAGAAGGTCAACACTCTACTGCTCATCAACTATTGAGGTTAACTCAACACATTCTCACTGGCTTCGAGCATCGTCAACATACCCTAACTATTTTCCTTGATGTAGCACAGGCATTTGATAAGTTATGGCATTCTGGTTTGCTACTTAAACTCTATCGCGCTGGTCTCCCGGACTACTTAATCCAGATTATTAGTTCACCGATCGCACGCACTTTTGCTGTGCGCGTTGGAGGTACTCTTTCAACTACGCGTCCTATTACAGCAGGCGTTCCACAAGGTTCAATACTGGCACCAACGCTGTTTGGTATTTACACCTCCGATATGCCAGACATGGCCCCAACCTCAATTGCCCTGTACGCTGACGACACAGTGTTATTTTACTCTCACTCCGATCTATATTCTGCTGCACGAACCTTACAGCTCTCTCTTGATCGCCTCACTCAATGGTTTCGAACTTGCTGCATCTCCCTCAATACCCAGAAAACTGAAGCCAAGATTTTTACTTAAAGCCGCTATAATTCACCTCCGCCTATACGCCTTCTGACCGATCATGTACCGTGGCTCCCTTCACCTACACCAGGCAAGTACCTTGGAGTGTTACTGGACACTCGCCTTACGTGGAAACCTCATATTGACCGCACCATTACCCTGACATCCTCTCGTCTTCCACAACCCTCTCCATTATTTTACAAACACACTTCATTTGTTTAGAATTTTCACTGCTCCTGTACAAATCTCTTACGCCTGCCAAGTCTGGGGAGCTGCCAGTACTTGTCACCTGAGGCGTCTTAAGGTCATCCAGAGTCAATTCCTGCGAATCGCCACCAATGCCCCTTGGTTAGCCCGCAACCAGCAGCTGCATCCTCTGCACCATTTCATCCGACAGATTGCTCGACGCTTCTTCTACAATCTACGCCACGTCCCAGGAGCTGTGACGTATAACATCGGCGTCCGAAGTCGCCGGCCAACGCGACTGAAGCGACGAATACCACAGGACCTGCTTTACAGTGATGATCTGCTGTTCCAATTTGCTTCTCTATTCTTCTGTTCTACTGTGTCAATTCTCACTATTGAAGTATGTAAGTATACCATTTTATTAGTTCAGTATCACATTTTTATTAGTTCAGAGGAGACAAACTGTCCTACCACTACAGTGTTATAATAATATATAATAACCCATGGCGCGACAGCCCTTAGAGGGCCAAGGCCTACCAACCCGACTGCCGGCCTCACGCCCACTTACACATGGCAGAGGTGGGCGATCATCCAACCGATACGGGGAGGAGATGTGGTCAGCATCTCGGCATCCTCCAGCCGGAATGTTGGTTTCCGTGACCAGAGCCGCTTACCTAGCATAAGCTCCTCACTTTCCTCGCGATGCGGCGTAGGACACTACAGTGTTATTACTCTATAATTATTTTGGATCCAGGGGGTGTTAACTGGGATAGAGAATCTGAATCCCCATTAAGCTACTCGAAACTATCGTCCGACAGATTGAGCGCTGTACATCAACTTTAAAATCTGTCAGTGTCAACAGATGTCTCTCTTCACGCAACTTTAAATCTGTCGGTGTCAACAGATGTCTCTCTTTACGGGATGGTATGTATAGAATGGTCCAGTATCATAAACTGTAATTAATACAGCAGTGTGACAATATAGTAGTAATGTAAAGGAGTTAATCCATACAGCAGCATATGCTAAATTTCAAATCCTCAAATGAGCTGTTTGGCTACAAGAAATTTACCCCACTTTAGTAGTATAAGACACCAGGGTGTAAACAAAAAAGCGGTTTGGCATCCTGTACAAAATTAAAGAGGAGTAAAAAGCTACCTCAATAAATTTCCTCATCAAAAATTCCCACATCATCCTGAAACCATCTAAATCATCAACCTGCGGTCAGACCCAAAACCTGGGTGGGTACGCAGCAAAAACCTTCTGGCTGTTAACAGCCTGTCAGTATACGACTTGGACTTGGATAGTAGTAATGTAACAAAAAATACTAAACACACAATGGATAGATAAATAAAGAGTGACTAATATGATCATAAATTCCTAGAATTCACCCAATACCGATCGAAATTGCAATATGATGTGTTTTATTAGCAGTCTGTTCTGTGTTTATGTTGGTTACCTTGATGGGGATGTCTGGGAGTCACGTGAGGTTTTGGCTGATTCTGAGAATTTGAAACAAAGATTAATATGGCTGCGATTTCTCAAAGTTAAAGAATGTATAATTATCTTTTGGGAGAAAAATGTGCAGTGCTTGGTTGCCCTGTTACAGGGTAAACTATCGAAACAAAACTGTTTTGTTTCCCAAGGAAAGATACATTTCAGAACAAAATAAGCAGTAATAGTATTCTGAATTCCGCAATCGTTAATTTGCCACGTGAATTGTAAGAACCATGCAAAACACGTTTTAGCGCTGATTACACATTTTAGTAAATAGATAAAGTGAAGCAGTGCTAAAATAAGCAAATGAAACTGCAACATATAGGTTTTGATGTTAAATGTCTATCTCTTAACTGTAATCATACTACCGTTCTAGCTCTCAGATTTATTTAAAAAAAAAGGATGTGTTACCATAGAGTTGTTTGCTTTTGTTGTAAGGCCCCATAATAAACCTTTCTCGGAGAAATATAACATAATAAAATAAGGTGTAAGCCTATATCAGTTTATAGGTAATGCAATGAAACTATAACCTGCACCCGTAGTAGCTTTAGATATTGAAAGCACAGTAATTTTTATTACAGAGTAGTTGCTTCCTTTCATTATATTTTATATTTGTTGCTATGGCAAATCACCTGTATTCTTAGTATTGTGATCTTACAGGGAAAAGCTTGTTTTAAATGTGCTAATTTTAGTGTGCAAAACAGTCAAAGTGTTTCCTCTAGAAACATTTTCATCAACTTGCTGTAATGTGCAGTATGCATGTGCTGGATAATTAGAGATTTTGAGAACTGTTATGTTGATCACAATTGTTTTATGCAACTGTATGTATATTATTAGTCTTCAGGCAATGAGACAAGTCAGGCATTCTTAAATTGCCAACTACATAAATTAATAACTTTGCTATTTATATCCACCACAGATATCTGTGCAAAAAAGAACAAGACTAGACATATAGTGCAGGAATGCCAAAGATGCATTGAGAGGAATCATGTCTAAATGTGTGCAGACCACAGATTAATAGTGTGAGCCTTATTATTTGAAAATTAGTAGTGCAGTCTCCATTCCAAAATGTTATACACATATACTTAAAGGAAAATATGTTCTGAAATGTTTCTCAAAAATTAAGCATAGAAATAAACAGAAAATTTGACTTTTTGTCTCTGTTGGCTTTGAAAATGTGTCATTATTGATAGCCAATCATTACAAAATGCATTGAAATTAATGTCATTTCATTACTGCAATGTACTACACTTCGGTGGTTCCATTTCTCTTGAGATAATAGTCAGTGACCTGGTTCCAATGTTGTTGGAAGTTTTTACTTCCTTATCATGAGTTTAAAGCTCTCCTTTATAATAGAATACTCACTGTATATATTCCAGACTTTGAACACTGTTCAGATTGCCACTGACTTCCTATCAGAGTAATTAATTTTGCTTTCAACATATGTTTGTATTAATTGAACATTATCCACACTGCAGTGGTGTGTGTGTGGTTTTTTTTTCTTTTACCTGGCATGCCCCATTCCTTAGGAATACTACATGCCTTCTTGTATTTACATTATATACAACTTTTACAATAATTTTACAATGATTTTACATATCTTGTATTTGTATTGAAATGTTTCCTACAATATTTTACAATATTCTTATTAAACTAGTTGCAATTAATTAGCAGTTTTATTGAATTTTTATGCTTCATTTGCCTACTCTATATCTGTGAAGTTTATTGATTTAACAAATTTGACGAAATATGTTAGATGTGTGTTAGTAAGTTCCTCTTTGGTAATGGGCCACGCGCATTGTCTGCTTTTTATTTTCTTGATCATTTCGGTTCTTTGTTTGTTTGTGATTGGACATCGGAATATTATGTGGTCTACTATTTGGTCCTCTTCTTGATATTTGCATACTGGGCTATCTAGTAAAGCAAATCGATGGTGGTATAAACGGAGCTTTCCATGTCCTGTGAAAATTGCTGTAAACTCTAGGCATATGGACAGTTCTTGTTTTAGTCTATTTCTCATGGATGGGAAGAATTCTTTGGTGATGGCTCCTTTCCCTGATGCTGTCCATTGTAGTTGCCATGCGTTCAGTCCAGTGTCTCTCTCTATGCTTATCAGGACTTCTTTAGGTGTTTTATTATATCGTATTTCACGATCTTCCCCAGCAGCCTCTTTTGCTAGTGTGTCTACTATTTCATTGCCATATATGCCTGAGTGTGCTTTCCCCCATCCAAAATGCAGCATCCAGTCTGATGTTCTCAGATCGAGGATTTTAGCTTTGATTGCCTCAGTCAGGTAATTGTGTTTCGAGTAATTTTTAAGGAGATCCAGTGTTATCCTGCTATCAGTGAACAATGCAGCTCATTTATCAGTGTACCCTTCATTTTCTAGTTCCTTTAGTTTCTTCAGTGCCTCAAGAATTGCAAGTTGCTCTGCCTGGTTATTTGAGCATCAAGCATGCAACTTGAACTTTAACTTATGGGTCAACATGCCGTTTATAAATATTACTGCCGCTGCGCCAAATTTCTCTCCCATTTTGCTGCCGTCTGTGTATATTTCAAATGCGTATGTACTGTTATTGTCTGTCTCATATATTGAAGGATTTTGTGCCGGGTGTCTCCAGGTTTTTTATTATTATTATTTTGTAATTTACGTCTGCCCCAACGTTAAGTTATATCGGACGGTGAATGAATTGGGTGAAATGGTGCTCAAATGAGTCCAGGGTCCATGGAGCTTAGAGTTGCTCAACATTCGTCTTGAAGGATAAGGGAAAACCCCAGAAAAAACCTTATCCAGGTAACTCACCCTGACCGAGATTCATGTCGCATTTCTACTGGTGCGTCGTATTCCTCATTGCTAGCTCTTGTTGCCAGATAAGTCCTTACCTTTCCCTCTATGGTTACTTGTAGGGGTTGTGTACCAGCTATTACACATGAAGCCACATATGATACTGTACGGTATGCTTTAGCAATTTTTATATTAATTAGTCTCTGCACTCTTCTGTACTTAATAATATTCTTGTATTTCTTTATGACTTCTATCCACACTGGTGAGCCATATGTCATCGCTGGAACTATAGCTCCTTCATAGATCGTTCTTAGAGACTGTATCCTAATCCCCATTGTAGTTTGGCTGTCCGTGATAACATATTGATGAGTTTAATGGATTTTTCTGCAGTATGGGCTATGTGCGCATTGAAGTTGAAGTTGCTGTCAAAGTAGATGCCTAAGTATTTCATTTCCTTCGTTTGTCTGAGTTTCTTGTTATTTAAGCAAATGCTGATTTCTTTATCTTCGTTTCTCTTCCTGGAGTGTTTCTCTTCCTGTGTGTGTGTGTGTGTGTGTGTGTGTGTGTGTGTGTGTGTGTGTGTGTGTGTGTGTGTGTGTGTGTGTGTGTGTGTGTGTGTGTGTGTGAGTGAGTGTGTGTGCGTGTGTGCATGCACATGGGCATGTGTGCGTGCACGTGGGCGTGTGCGCATGAGTTTGTGCATGCATGTGTGTGTGTGTGTGTGTGTGTGTGTGTGTGTGTGTGTGTGTGTGTGTGTGTGTGTGTGTGTGTGTGTGTGTGTGTGCGCGCACATGTGTGGTGTTAAGGTAAGCACAGTTGTCATTTGCAGCTGAAAACAAAGTGGTTTGTGAACTGTCTTACATTCAGAACTATCATGCCTGTGGTGGGATAACTGAATTTATAGTAGATAAATGATATCTAATATAGAAATGTTGTGTGCTTTTTAGAAGCTTGTTTGCATTTAATTTCAGGTATAACGAATGGGCTAAATTTTCTGGTAACCCAAACCTCCTGGCTAAGCAAAGGAGAGTGGCATACATGTGCAGGTGCCATTTTCAACCTGACCAGTTCAGAGATGAACTACACCAGATTTTGAGGTATAATTCTATGCCATCATTAAGACCTGGGCAAGCATCTCCAGGGCCTGACTCAGCTACTCCTCTGCTGAAGTAAGTAATGCCAGTACTGATCATGCTGATGTTTATCCGTCCTGCTCAAACTCTGCTACATCCACAATAAGACCTTCCTGTGCTGTCCGTCTTTTTCAATCCCAACTGTCTTCTGAGTCTGACTCAGATGTTTTGGCTACACCTTTAGATTCCTCTGTGTCTGAAGATGTTCTTTCAGGTGTACCTGCAGCTAGTACAACTCTAAGAACATCTGAGTCAAAAAGGAGGAGTACGGTTTTAGCTGAAATTAATGTATCCAGGCAGAAGGAATTGACTCCTAGGAAAAATTCACTTTCTGGCAAATTAATTTCCTTATGTAAACAATACTTCAATTTGAAGAAAAGATTCAATGACCAGACATTGACTTTGAAAGAGCTCAGTAGTATAGTAAAAAATACAGAGGTAAGAATGTTAGAGTTTCTCTCAAAGTCCATGTCTGCAAGTTCTGCCAAAGTTTTGATTTCTCAGGTGAGAAATTCAAAGCGTTTGCCAAAAGGTCGAAGGTGGACAGATGAAGACGAGTTGCAAGCCTTTCTCCTTTACAAACGTTCCTCTAAGAGTTATAGTGCTCTTAGAGCACTATATCCTTTCCCTTCACAGAGTACCTTGCACTCCCTTTTATACCGCATTCCTTTCTTTCCTGGCATAAATGATCACATGTTCACAGTTCTGCATGACACTGTATCTCATTTTGAAGAGCTGGATTGTATATGTTACCTAATGTTCGATGAGATGTCCATTAGGGAACATATAGACTACAGCTCTAAGTCAGACAGGATCATGGGCTATAAAGACAAGGGCACTGCAGGTGCTTCCAATGCAGTGGCAAACCATGCCCTTGTATTCATGGTCCAGGGCCTGCGTAAGAAATGGATGCAACCAGGAGCATTCTACTTCAGAGGTCTGGTGAAGGCTGAAGATCTGGTGGAGATCTTAAAAGAAGTGCTCGAAGCTTGTACAAATGCTGGATTGCATGCTGTGGCCACTGTCTGTGACATGGGCACCAACAACGTAAAGACAGTAAAAGCTTTGGGCAGTTCTTTTCAGAATCCAGTCTTTCCATACAGAGGACAAGAGGTGGTGACTCTATTTGATGCACCCCACCTCTTGAAATGCATTCGAAACAGACTTCTGGAGTCTGATGTGCAGCTATATAAGGAGATTGGAGGTGAGCCTTTGGTACCACTGATAGCATCATGGAGAGATATTCATGATGCTTTCATGGTTGATGAACCTAGGCCCTTTAGGCTTCTGCATACTATCACACGACAGCATGTAGAACCTAAAGGTGCCTCAAAAATGAAGGTTAAATTGGCAGCGCAGGTGTTGAGCCAAAAACTGGCAGGTGCCATTTACTCCCTTGTTGCCAACAGTAAGCTCTAATACTACAAATGGTACTTGTAACTAATATTTAACAGTTTAATCCAAATGCAAGTAAAATGCTAAATAATATCAGCCATTATGCGTAACAGTTACGTATAATAAACCTTTATTACACCCATTACACTGTGTCATTGTAATTAACTCTCCTCTGCTGAATAATTGTTTAAGTCATGTTAAATATGGAAGATTAACTTGGATAATGTGCTACAGAAGAAAAACAAAGTACTTTAACAATATTCATATCCTAATGCTTATTTATGTCCAAATTGCTAATAAAGAAGAAAACTCATTGTAGTGATAACTTAGTTGTAATAGTCATCAATGCTATCTCTAGGACCACCTTTATCTCAAAGAAGAGCCAAAATGAAATAGCAATGAAATAGTAAATAGTAAAACATATTTCAGACACTTAACCTCCCCAAACTGGAGTACTGATACACATTACTATTATGTAATACAGCCATACTCCTTTGCAGTACATTACAAATGGGAAGTGTTTTCCTCTCCAGTATATCACATGCTGTTACTAATTATGTGTGACCATTTCACTATGGATGTCATTATTAATTTCTGTTAAAACAATTGTGTAAGCCAAAAATGTGTGGTTTTCATGGTTGTATCTATCTTCCTTTGGATTAATTTTTGAGAAGTAATATTTGGACTTATCACAAGTAGTGCTCATTTTAGATTTATTCAGTTGCTGTGCAGTACTTCTTACTAGTGAAAACAGAATATGACGGTACAGCAAGAATCTCATTAGTTGACAGTCTGGCAGCACTCAAAGATACACATAATCTCATTTCATAAAAATGTTTGAAACATGTAGTAAGTGTAATGTAATATAATAAAAATAACTATGAACGTTAGTATTATGTTAATATGCTTTCAATCTGTGTTTTAATGTTACAGTTCCCTTAAGCCATAGCAGCTTTTTTTCCAGAACAGTTAACAAATACTCCCACTGTCCTTTTTTCTGCAATATCTGGATGGAAATATGCTAGTAGTAAGTCAATGGAGATAAAGGCAGATATAGTGGGGTATTAACACATTTTGTATTTCTTAGGCCAAACACCAAGACCATCTGCCGTTGGCACAGCAGCACTTTGTTCATTCTTGAATAAATTGTTTGACAGCTGCAATGGGAGAGGAAAGGAGCCAGGAGGTCCAGAGAATATAAGATGTGGTGTACATGCCAGTCGAGAAAACTTGCACCTCCAGTTTTGGAAGGAAGCTGTTGCCAAAGTTGATAGTTTACAGTTTCTGAAAAGGTCTGCTGACAGTGGTGAACGTTCTGATTCCAGCAGCTTATGTCATAAAGTATTCCATCCACCATCTCAAGATGGCTGGATTGCCACCTTAAATGGTTTGCAGATGTTGTGGCATAAGCTGAAGGAAAAGGGCTTCACCTTCCTTGAAACCAGAACCCTCAACCAGGATCCCATTGAGCACTTGTTTGGTTGCATTCGAACTTGCTGTGGATCAAATGACAACCCAACAATGGTCCAGTTTCTGGCGGCCCTTAAGACAGCCATTGTCAATGGCATGGCTTTTAGGGATCTCAAGGGTTTAAACTGTGAATTGGAGGAACATACTGGTGAGGTTTTAAACAATCTTCACAGCTTTGTTAATGCTGAACCACAATCTGCTACAAATCAGGTTCCTAGCTCTGATTTGCAGCAGGATCCTTCAAATCTCAGTTTAATGGCTGAGGTGGTTGAGTCATACTCAAACGCGAAGGTTTCAGGGTACATTGCCAGTAGGCTTCTTCGTCATAACCTCTGTAACAAATGCCGGATTGCACTCACAACAGACTCGATGGAGAATAGGCACTTGGGCATATATTTACAAGAGTATGACGAACACACTACAGTTCTAACATATCCATCTGAGGATTTATGTAGAGCTGTAGCTCTTGGTAGTACTCTTGTGGAAGATATGCTCAGTACCAGTAGCCACTTGCCTGGTGTGAAGCACTATGCTACAGAAGTTACGCGTGGAAATGTAAACTTGGACTGGATTGGGGATGTATGTGTGGATCATGCATCAACCATGAAAGATGGCATAGTCAGCATCCTTACACAGCTGTGTATACACTGGTGGTGTAAGAGACAGAACAGATTACTAGGCATCAGTACCTGCCACAGAAGTACTGCACAACATCTTAGAGTGTTTCAACCCATTGATACATATGTAAGTTTTATTTTTATGAGTATTTGTGACAGCATGTTTTGTGTGTACATTTGTAAAATATGCACTTTGAATATCATAGAGTTACTTCTTCAGTTTTTAAGCTTTGAACATTCACGGTTTACTTATCCTCTCCTGAACAGGATTTATACATTGTAATTTATTTTTTATTCATTTAGTTCATATATTTAGCAGTCATCAAAGACAGCAATACTTTAACAACTGCTTATTAGCTTCATAAACATTTAATATTTCTTTGCATGTCTTCACAAAACTTTAAACTTTAACTCCTGAGCATTTTGTAATAGTCATGTGTACAACAAACTTACACAACAGTGGTAATACTTTCTACTTCCTTTCCTGATAAAGAAATCTAAAATATATGAACTGCTGATGAACTTTTTAAAAGAATGTATATGCAATGGTTCCTATTGTTTGTTTCAGAGAACAGAATCTATTTTTGATAGTGTGTTACACTGTGTCTGGTTTGTGTATTACCTGCTTCATCGTGTCTATCTACCCCAAGTATGTGACTTTCTGATATACCAAAGCTGTGGCTTTGATTTTGTGCAGAATTCAGAGACTTCTGCCTGAACATTATGTAAACTTGGACTGTTAAATTATGATTAGCCACTGTGTATTCAAGTTTATACTTTGAATATACGACTTGTTAAAAGTGACATTTTCACCCAATTGAACTACTATTCTGTGGTCCATCTGTTCTCAACATGTACTTGTCTCCCTTTATAAGTAATATTAGTGCATAATTTAATAATGCTAACAATTTTATGGGTGATAAACCTTCACTAGTGAGACCCATTGAAGTTTTATATGTCAATATACTGACATGAAACACACTGTGTTAAGCATTCTATCATTCTTCTAAGTTGGGATGAAACCCTCAATCTTCAGCATAGAAAAAAGTGCTCAACCCAAAATATGAGCCATCTGTTGCATGCAGCGATGCAAAGCCACATAATAATTTTGAAAAGCAGATATAGCCACACATATTTAATGCACCTATTGTTTCAGTGAACAGAAACAATGAAAAGAAATAATGCTTAGATGTGTAAGTATTTTAATTAGACCTATTAAGTTATTTTGTATTAACAACTCAGACACACAGTTCCAAGTTAAAGTAAGCCATTTACCAAAACAGTTGCTGAACCTACACATCAAGCAAATCATACTTCACAGTCAGATAATTATATGAAATTTTGTCCTGTTGGAAGATACACTTTGCATTAAATTTTATTTTTTAAACTGCATATTGTCTTTTTCTGCATTTATTACTGTGCTTATACATGCCATTAAAGCATTTAGAAACTCAAGACTGTAATATCTCTGTGTTGGAAAGACAAAGTTAAGCTTAGGACAATTTTCAATGAATGATAGTTTTTATGCACTTAATATTCTTCTGAGAATCATTGAACTGTATGTTTCTTTCAAGTCATAATCATTTATACTGCGTGTGTGAATGATAATCCAACCAAAGTGATCAGAAGTATATAAACTACTGTCTTTTATTAAATGTGTGGCTTCTGTTGCTGACACTGCCTCATGTACTAATTTGTGAGGATTTACTATACTAGTAATGTCATGAATCAATCACAAATTTTCTTTCAATATTGTTTTGTAAACTTGTGCTGAAAATAATGTATGTACTATAAAGCTTTTTAACTTCTTAGTAAATATAAGCATTAACAGAGCTTTGTTTTCCATTTAAAGAGATGCTGCTATTTTTTTGTACATAGTTGTTTGTATCTTCACTTACAATTTATATATACATTTCTTTAGTGATGTTTTTTGTCCTTTTTTTAACACTTTCCTTCTAGGGAATTTTTCAACATTATTTTGTGTACAAAGAAATTGCATTTCTCATAACCTTGTGATATCCTTTCCTGTTTTCCTGTACCTGCAGAATGCATTACTTTAGTGTCAGGATAGCTTTCTTATAATTTTGTAATTATTACAGTAACAAGCTTTGGAATTCACACTTCAGGGAAAGGAAGTACAGATGTATAATCTCAACAGCATCTTGAGTGATCTGACTCTGTCATTGTTAAAGTTACAATTGCTTTTTAAAGATATACTTATTCATTTATTACATGAATATAAAAGATATAATACTGAGTGGTAACAGGAAAACAGTTCAAATTTGGAAGTGGCTTCTTAGACCTTTTCTCCGAAATTAATTGGTCAGAGGAAGGGTGGAGGGATGCGGATGTCCTATAGCTCGGTTGATAAAGAAGCTCACTGCTTTACCGGCGACATGTTGGTTAGTTCACTTAGCTGGCACCGAAAGGTTCAGGAGGAGCGCCCTATGCGTCTTCAACTTTTAACACGGAGTTGAGAATCTGGTATTAATCTGTGTTTGGATCTGTTCTCTCAGGTCTGCAAAGCACGTATTATTGCTGACCGATCTAATAAATATGTATTTTAAAAAAAGGACTCTCTCTCTCTCACCCACTCTCTGTCGTCTGCTACGAGAATGGCGGGCACACAGATTGGCGGGCATGACCTCGGTAGTAGTAGTAGTAGAAGTAGTAGTGTCGCCAACACTGAGTAACCAAAGTAGCTATATTTGATGCGTAAGGAAATGGACGATACTATAGGAGTTGCTGTGTGAACTAAAGGTATAGAAAATTCGCCATAACTTTTAAATTAATATTTAAAATTAACTTGGACTAATCTGTACTATAACCATTTCAAAGCTGTACAATTGACAATGCTTTCTTGTGTTCCTAGCAGACGACATGCCTCATTCGTGCAGTATAACGAAGGTTTAATTTAGCCCGATTTAGCCATTTATATTTAAGAAATAGGAGTCCAATGATGAATACTGGTAAACCGGCAAATATATGACCATGAAGTGTTTTCAATTATTTCGCTAAAGCTGCATTTCCCTTTTTATTCGTTGTGTTTTAATTTCCTGAGACTTTTCAAATACAAAATGTCTGAGCGCTCCTTTCCTCAAACTTAAATAAAGCAGTTCAAGACGTAATTGTATATATTCCACAATTGCTTATGTTAAAAATCACCACTGCCGAGTACTTCATTGAATATCCAAAGTCATAATAAAATTATATAGTAAGAACTTGTTCAATATTAGCATGAAATTTCATTCCTAATGCTACGCACATACTACGTTGGCAACAAAATGCCACTTTAAAAGTGTTTATTTTAAAATGGACTTTGGAAATTGCGTCACATGGTGTTGTCTATTATTTGTGGTTATGGCTACTTCCATTCCGAACATCTCCAAACTCTCATCGCGAATTATTAGAGTGTTAGGATGCAATCCTGGTCCTATGACTTTACAAGGGACAAACACATACATCATTGGAACTGGGAAAAGGTATGTAGACACTTCACTTACCTGGTTGAAGGGCTGAGCTGCCAAAAAGCAAATAAAATCATACTGCCGAAACTTAGATCTGCTTATTTTGCATTAAGGAACTTAAACTATTAAACCAAAGTGGCGTAAATGCTTTAAGAACAGCATATTTTACCTCTTTTCATTCCCTCTTAAAACATGAATTTATCTTTTGGAGTAATTAAATACACACAAGGAAGTGTTTATATTACAAGAAAGGGTCATGCATATTGTTTATTGTGTGAGCCCTATAATTCGTGTAGGTCATTATTTATAACCCCACCTAACAAAAGATCTTAACCTTGTTGGTGAATACTTAAATATATTCTCTGCTGAGCTATCTTACAGATAATGATAACTTCATGCCAGATCTTTCTGCAGTATGAGGCATGTAGACAATTTGCATATATCAGCAAAGAGCTTAAAACTGCTCCAAAAAGGATGTTTTTACTCTGTAATAAAATTTATAATTACCATTCATGTTCCCTAGAACTAGTAGGCAATCTTAAACAATACAAAATCTTCAAGAATGATTTAAAGCCATTCTTATATAGTCACTCCAGACATACTATGATGAAATTCTTTAATCTCTCATTCACCAGGAGAATATTCACAAAATAGGGCAGATGTGATGGTGACTTACACTTTTTCATTATTCTAATGCATGTTGTAAAGTTTACTCTTGAAACAGTAGTGGTTTACAAATCTTCACTTTAATTTACATAATGCAAGAAACAAAATAGTTTTATTACTCGACAGAGCGTTGAGGCATATTGACCAGTGCTGTGATCGTCTCTTATCAGTCTTATCTGGTCAATTAGAAGAGTGAAATATCAGTAAGTTGATTGGAAGATTGGAAGCTGCATGTGTCTGTATGATATGATTTCTCGCGCCTGCCAATGTATGACACATTGCTGTCCAGAAGACATGATTATATCTGAACAGAGTATGCTTACACTGGACTCATCGTGCATGTGCGATAAGCTGAGGTAAACATCTCTGTGTTGCGAATTTTTTGTGATACGCTTTCTCACTTTGCCATGTAGTATTGGTGTTTGGTATATTATTAATCATGCTGCATGTTTCAGACTTAATAATGTGTTCATTATCCCTGAGCTTTGCTCATGATAGGACCAAATAAAACACAAAAGCAGGCTATTCAGGGTTGTAATGCAGAAGCTGAACCAATGAGAAATGAGACATTGCACAGAACATTAAATTTGATCTTCAATCAGTTTTATAGTAATAAACTTGATTTTGGATTAATCCTCTTTTCTGCTATGTAGAATCTATTGCCACACATACCTAATACAAATTCACACATGCATGCACACTCTCACATGCACAATAAAATATAATATATTTGATGTTACAGAGTTGGGCCAAAAAAATTGTATAATTCTTGTAAATTGTAAAAACATTGCTTTGTTAGAAACTTATTAGTGTACTTTCTAAGTTTTCCCTTGTTATTTTGACTTATTTTATTTGTGATTAAATTATGTATATATTCATGTCTTTGTGAAATGTGGAGTTAACCTGTTTTGTTGTTCTGGAGTATTTAGATGTATTTTGTTCGATGTCTAGTAGTATGATCATGTGTAATACTATTAGTTTTGAAGTAATGGATATTATTATTTATGAAACATACAGTTCCTAATATGTACAGCAAGTTCGTATGAGGATGTTGAGTTTCTTATAGTATGGTCTGCAGAATGTCCTTTTGTTTAATTTAAGCATGCATTAAATTATTTTCTTTTGATTTAAAAAGTGAGTTTAGTTTTAAAGCTGAACCCCATATAGGGATTCCATAGGAAAGTGTAGATTGTGCATATGAGAAATTTACCATTTTCAAATTACATATATTTTTTTAAACATATGGCATAGAATGGGTTATTAATAGGGGTGGTGATTTTTCGCAAATGCGATATAGCACGATAAAGTGCGAAATTGACTCAAAATGCTATATAAATGCGAAATCGAAGAGTTTCCCAATTAATTATTTTTCTCCAACGCTCTTTCTTTTGGAAACTTTAACTGAAGAGTCTGTAGAACCTTTGCATGTTGACCACTCTTATGGATTGTGGAAAGCAACCCTTCCCGCTAAATTAGCTTATTGTTCTAAGATTGCCCATGTTAGGTATGTTTGGTACCTGAAGCGAGTTCAGTTGTTTAAAAAAAGATATCCCTCTTACCATGCGTCATGACTCTCAAAATGTATCTTCACAACCCAGTTAACGGAGAGTTTCAATCCTCGTCTCTGAAAACCAATAACAATCCTAATTTTAAGGAAGTGATAAACACTTGTTTATTCCAGTTGGAGTTCGTATTTGCCAAAGTTCCAATTTTCATTGTTCTGTTCGGTTTTACGCGCAACTTTCATTCATTCTATGTGTAGGTCACGTCAGTAAGTGTGAAGATGGTGAGAGCGAAAATATCAAACAGCGGGGAGAGTAGGAAAATGTGACAAATGTCTTTCTCCAAAGACGTTGGTAAGCTTTTTAATCCTGTCACTGCTGGCAGAATAACCAATAAATTGTACAATTTTAAGTGAAAGGAAGAGTAAGATCCCATTTTTTGGTGATGTTAAAATGCATAGTTTTGTTGAGGGGTATAAATATTTTCATTCACAACTGATACAATCAATGCAGAATAAATGCTCTTGGCTGTTAAGCTCAAATACCCAGAGTTTGCCCGAGCAGCTCTGCAGTGTATGTGTTTGGGATCCTACCAAAAGCGTAGATGCTGAAATATTATCGTCACAATATTTCAGTAAATATAATTTGATTGTGAGAGGAGGACTCAAATGACAGAACAGAATGTTGAAATATGTTCAATGCTTTCATTCAACAGGATTACTGAATCATAAACTAGGCTAATTTTGTGCATTTTCTTTTTATTGTGTTAGTTTTACATCACTATGGATTTATCTTTTTTGTATTCTGCATTATACTTTAGTCTGATGGAATGGCATCTAACAAAAAATCTGGTATATATCAAATTGAATGCAATGACTGTAGTCAAATTTATATTGGAAAAACCAAAAGAAATTTAGAAACAATAGCAAAGGAACACTTTAGAAACATAAAATATAAACAATTAGAAAAATCAGCAGTTGCCACACATTTTTGGGAAAAAAACCACAACATAAATCCAGAACCAAAACTACTAAAACATACATCAGGAAAACAAGAACTATCCACATGGGAACAAATCTTCATTTCAAAAAATAGGAACAAAGTATTCAATTTCGACATCCCCCAGAAAGATTTGTTCAGCAAGTTCCTTGAACCGCCACCAGAGGATACCTGTGACAAAATATCGTCAACTACACCAATGAGAACTAGTCGATGGCTGGCTGAGGATAGAGGCAAAGTCTCTGAAACATGTTCCGGAAAAATTTAAAAGTAAGTGTTGTTTAGTGTCATTAATCGACTCTCTTTAAAGTTAATTTAACATAACAACACTGTTTTCAACACTTCCAAGAAAGGAATTGTATTGTTTGCATCTTCAGCTCATATTGCTACTAAAGCTTGATCCAGTGGTGTGGGTAGTTCTGGAGTTGCTGCTGCCATCTGTTGATTTTTAAACGTGGGGTTTTCTTCTGGCAGGGTTTCGAAGTTCATTGGTTTTTAGGCTTTTCTATGTATATTTTCTCCCAGGTGATGAGCTCACTATGTTTTTGCACATATTTTAGTAATTTGGTGCTATCTTTAATTTCATGATTTTCAGACCAGAAATGAGCTGCTATTGTGGACTTATGTTGTAATTGGCCATTGTAATTTTGGCCATTTTATAGTTCTTCCTGAAGAAGGCCATGGAAATATAAAATGGCCAAAGGCTCAACATTTATAAACCTGACAGGGCTGATCATCCGCTGATTACCTGCTTCTCACAGACAGGAACCAGGATTATCAACAGTAGAACTACTATGGCGTGTTTGTTGCACATTAAGCTAACAAAATATCATAATTATTAAATTATAGATGAGTCGTATTTATTACACATCAGCTGCACTTACGTATCTATATTGAGGACATGTTTCATGAACCATCGTTCACATCATCGGCTCTAATGCGACTGAAGCTTGATTCAGTGGTATGGGTAGTTCTAGAGTTGCTACTGCCATCTCCAGAACTACCCATACCGCTGAATCAAGCTTCAGTTGCATTAGAGCCAATGATGCGAACGATGGTTCGCAAAACATGTCCTCAATATAAGTACATAAGTGAAGCTGATGTGTAATAAATACGACTCATCTATAATTTAATAATTATTTCGCTTCACTGTGGTGTTCCAATACAGTTAAATTTCAAAATATCCTAAGATTAAATTCTGGCAAGAGAAATTAGGACCGTAAAAAGGTTATTATCATTCTTTATCGAACAGCCCTCATAAAATTAGCTTTCATCTGCATAGGACCTCTTAATTACCTACAAATTTAAAACAATAGTTGAGACCCAGAATGTTTGTTATTTCTTGACCTCCATTTGTGCATTTCCACATTTAACTATTTAATATTCAAGAATAAGTTTTTCCTCAGAAAAGGCTATGATTTTAATTTCAGTATCAGCATTTTAAATTACATATTTTGATCATTAAGAAAAATATTTTTAAAAAGTACACACATAAATAAATATGGTAGTACGTAGCAAGCTTACTCTTACTTGTACTCCCTTCCATATTGTGCACCAGATTAGTTCTGTGAAGCAGAGCAATAGGGATGCATTGTCGTGTTTTGCCGTATGGCTATGGTTTAGATACCAGTAAGACCAATTCTTGATACATCCTTTTAAGTTTACACTATTCCAGGTTTCAGAATAATAGTATCAATTTTCAAATTTTATGGAATGTTTCTGAATTTGTGTTTAATATTTATCCATAGTTTTTAGGTTTAAAAGATATATGTGGCTCTTTTTATTATTTACAAGCAGACTTGCATCTGATGAATTGGTAGCGGTTTCACAATATTTAGGCCACCAGAAACAATCTGAATACACTTTGACATCTAGCTATGATGACATTTTCATTGTAGGTTCCCCTTTATAAAATGATAAGTTCTATGCCTCATGCCACACCCTATGCATTTTAATATGTTCTTTAACTCCCCTAATTGCACCACTGTTGTGGTGTTAGGGGATTCTTGTTCCTCTAGAGGAACCAAATGCTTTGGATCCAATAGAGAACCAGGATAGTTGATCAGCCCGCATTGTTAATATAATTTTCCAAAAATAATTTGTAATAAGGCAATACAAGTTATCCTTATTTGACATCACATCTTGTATTGCAGAAGGATCTTGCTGGATGCAGGTGATCAAGATGTACCACAATATGTGCAAAACTTGAATGAAACATTGAAGAAAGAAGGGGTGGATTTAGAGCACATTATTGTTACTCACTGGCATCATGATCACATTGGTGGAGTCCCAGATGTTATTAATGCTGTTAATAAAGGTATAGATTTCACATGCCAAATATTATAGGCCTGTAAATGAATCATGCATTCAATTCAGTTCAATTTATTGTTGTCCATAGATCATTATACATGATACCAGACATACCAATATAAATATTACCAACAACAAAATACTCCATTATAAGGTTATTGTATAAAATATAGCTGTAATGTAGTTGGTTAAAGTAATGACTAGTTACAATTAGAAAGTTGTATGTAAACTATTGCATAACAAAACAATAACATTACCTAGCATGATTTTTGTGCCAAAGCATCTGATAAGTGATTATGACTAAATAAGGTCTCCTAATTTCAAAAATGCCACTAATTTTCCTCTTTCACATCTAGTTTTCATGCTAATCATGATTTACTGTGTTAAAATGTGTCACTGTGGCTCCATGCTGCTTTGCAATAGTAGCAAATCAACTGTTGTTAGTGTAGCTTTGCTTTGTTATTCTTCTGTGTGCTTGTCAATCCACCACCATTCCATTTAACTCTATGATATCAGTCATTTTTAAAATTGTTAGCAATGAAATGCAGAGTTACATTTTTGTAGTTCGCAGTAGTGGCAAAATTCTTAATGCAGCCTAGTCCAGTGACTAATGTCATGAGTAGGGCCTGGAAGTTGTTGACCTAAAAATTATCTAAAAATGAGCTATAAAATGCCCTTAAAATATAAAAAATGCACATAACATGTAAAAAAATGACCTAACTAAAATTAAAAATTTCTTTCATAATAATAAATTCTTAACTATCACAGACAGATAATGAATATATGGTTTGAATAACCACATTTTAAAATTAACTTTCTTAGTAAATAATGCAATTATTGCTTCTAAATAATAAATTCAAAATTCATCAGGTTATTTTCAATTTTATAAAGTAGGAAAAAATAAGTTACTGTTCCCATTGGCCAAAACATACCTTACTTAGCAATGCAGTAAGCCACCATGGTCATCTTCAAGTTATCAGGCCGTGCCGTGGCTCAGTGGTTAGACCGCTTGGCTCTCACCAAGGCGGCCCAGGTTCGATCCCAGGCGACCGCAAAAGTGACGTTTGTGGTGGACAACACGGCGCTGGGGCAGGTTTTCTCCAGGATCTCCGGTTTCCCCTGCCATCTCATTCCATCAATTCTCCATCTCTCATGTATATCAGTGTCACCGCCTGTGGTGCCGTATGTAGTAAAAGCGGGCGTTAAACACTACACATTTCATTTCATTTTTCAAGTTATCAAAAGTAAAGGAACGGCGGTTTTCAGCTAAAACTGCTTTATACTTTGAGAAACTTCTCTCCACTTCCACACATGTTATAGCTGCATATTTGAAAAACTCTATGCCACTGCATGTTAAATCCTGTTCAAAAATATCAGTTCTGAAGTTCTCTCCTTATAGATATTGGCAATCTGACAAACTGTTTGGTATTCTTTATTTTTGTCCAACACAAATTTTAGTTTCTGTCTAATTTTGTCCCCAATCTCACCTTTTACATTTTGTATCCTCTCTTCCGCAATCCTCACTAACTCAGTCGACATATCCAATGTCATGCCACTTAATTCAAGGAGGGTTATGGTATCCGTCAAAAATGTAAAATTTGATTTAATGAAAGCTAATTTGCCTTGGATTTGAGCATCAAAAAACAGATTTTGTGTGCTCTCAATTGCCTTAGAATCTACCCTACCTAAGCTATTCATCACTTCTCTCACTATTTGAAAATTGTCACAGTGCAGTTAACCACGTACCCCAGCATGTTAAAATTGGTGGCGGGGGCAAAGCTATATCAGGGACTATCTTTGAATTACATAGTTCGGGTTGGCGCTTTCAAAAATATTTTGTTTACTGTAGAAATTAGTGTATCTACTTCTGGAAATGTTGATGTGACCTGTTCCGCCATAATGAATTTGATGAAAAGCATGGGCCAAACACGTAACATGCACCATCTTACTGTAAAATAATTGGATCGATTTTGCCGCCTTTACTATGTAAGGGGCCACATCTGTTAGGAGGAGCATGCTGTCATGCTGTATTCCACTAGGCCACAATAAACACGTGGATTTATCGAACAGTTTGCATATCTGACAGTGGTTAACAGCTTCCATAACCTCTGAAGTTAGAAGAAACATTTGTCCGGCACTAGTAGCTTCGAGCATATCATTGGCCTCATAACATGCCTCTGAATCCGTTGTCTCATCAATTGATAGCTAAATTCCCGCCCCCCCCCCACCCCATTCATACATTCACATTCAATTTAACGTGTCTTCATAACATTTTTGTAGGTAACTTTTACTCAACGTTGATTCATTTGGAATTGTATGACCAGTGTGATGTTCAAGAAATCTCGTAATCTGGAATTAATTTTCCTAGCGGAATATTTGCACTAACAAACACTTCACATAGTTCTTTATAAAAGAAAGATGACTTGTTACTTGATGTCAAAGCCATTTCTTTTAACACTGAGACTCTTGTCTTCTTCTTTTTTTTTTTTTTCACATATTGAAGAGCTCGCAAATGTTTTTCTGTGCATGCAATCCACACATATTGCATGATGCAATCGGCGATTCCTCGAATTGATGCGTCATAAATTCACCAGCACTGTTAGGATGCTGACCTGTGTTAATTACATGTTAACCACATTTACAAAGTTACTATTTCATATAAAATATATAAATTAACTTTTAATCACAGATTATTTTAAAATCCCCCAAAAAGCCCATGGGTTAGGGTCAGGTCCACCACAGGAATCGAACCCGGGTCTCCCGAATGTGGGCTACAGATGTAAATGCCCTATAAATTCAAGGAAAAAAAAGAAAATGCATTTTAATGTTAAAGAATGACTATTATAAAAAAGTGGGAAAAATGCATTTTGATGAGCTATAAAAACCATATATATCTAACGTATTTGTTCCAGAATGCACTTAATTTCCAATAAGCATCGTAGAAAAAAGATGACTTTTTCATCAAAATCCGGCCCCTAGTCATGAATATGCTGAACATCTGACCTATTGTTTATATTTTGTTCTGCTGTAAAAATGGTGAGTGTGTCAGGAATTAAAAGATGTGTGAATAAGCCACACTCATGCTGTTATGTGTGTGGGTGCTACATAATAAAGGGGCAGAGGTTGCCAATAACTGCATTGGTGAAACATTTATACTGTGTATATTTTAAAGTAAAATTAGGAGATCAGGACAAGGTAAGGGCTCCCTACATAATTTGTAAAACATGTCTTGAAAATATAAAAATTATTTGTGGTTGGTTTATTGACACTTGTCACTTTTTCATATATTTATGAGAGACTAGTTTCAAAGGCCCTGGCCTCCATTTTCAATCTCTTTCCAACTGGCATCTGTTGTTGTCTGCTCTCTCTGGTGGTGGAACTATGAACTTTTTTGTCAAATTATCTACTGGCGTGATTTCAAAGTTCATTACGCGATCCTTATTTTTCCAGATGAATATGTTCTCCCATGTTGTCAATCTATTTTGGTTTATCACTCCTTTTAATAATTTTGGATTTGGATCAACATTATGGTTTTCATTCCAAAAATGAAATGCTACTGCTGACTTGTCTTCTTGTTTCAATCTGATGTTTCTAAAGTGTTCTTTGACTCTGGTTTTTAAATTTCTTTTTGTTTGACCTATGTAGCATTTTTCACAATTCTTACAATTTATTTGGTATATTCCAGATTTGTTACCTGAAGGAATTTCATCTTTTGTTTTTGAATTTAGTAATTTTAAAATTGAGTATCTATTAGTAGGTGCCAAGATGATATTTTGTTCCTTGAATATCTTTTTAAATTTATTAAATGTTTTTGGATGATATGTGAATGAACTGAATATGCTGTTGCTTTCTTTTTCTTTAATAAATGTGGTTGCTTCCTTAATGGTTTTCTTTGGTTTAGATTTTCTAATTTTCTTCAACACCAAACTTTTATTGTATCCGTTTTCTTCTGCTATGAGATGATAGCATAATAAATTCCAAAAAATCTTCTCAACCCACAACATAGTTCTTGCTCCTCAAAATAGATTCAGTATCAAGAATTTGTTAAAAGGGCCCCTCAAAAATCAATTACTACAAAAGAAAAACCAGAAATCTATGAGATCAAATGTGAAATTCCTTTCTTGGAAGTGTTGAAAACAGTGCTGTTATGATTAATTAAGTTTAGAGGGAGTCGATTACTAAGTGTTGTTTAGTGTCATTAATCGACTCCCTTTAAACTTAATCAAATGTGAAACTTGCCATAAAATTCATATAGGAAAAACTAAAAGGAATATAGACATCAGAACTAAAGAACATATAAGAAACATTAAAAACAGTGAAATAGAAAACTCAGCAGTAGCTTTTCATTTTCTGAATACCAGACATGACATTAACTTGGAGACAACTTTAATAAAACATGTTAATCATACCATAGATCTTTCCATATGGGAAAATATCTTCATTGACAAAAATCGTCACAGAATTATGAACTTCAAAACTCCACCACCGGACATCTTTGACAAATACATCAGGCCATCTATCGACGATATGGAGAAAGAGGAAACCACTACAATCTGCACTAGTCGAGAATCAACTGAATATGGGAGCAACACCTCTTGAAACATGTCCTGTGAAAAACAGTGTTAAGTGAAGCAATGTGTCAATATATTCTCGATTCAATTTTAATTTATGTGGTATTCTATTAGGACTACAAGCAGACTACACTAAATTCCCTTGTCATTCATGTGAACAGGATAGCAGAGCTATGGACAAGCACTGGTCTACATCTACCTCGCCCAAAATACAAGTATTGACACCGGGAGTAAAAAATGTTGCAAATGCTGCCTTAGTTGATCCACAAAAAGTTATATTGCCACCGCTACACATCAAACTGGGAATCATGAAGCAGTTTGTTACGGCTTTGGGGTGAAGCAGCCCTTACGGCTTTGGGGGGAAGTAGCCCCTGTTTTCAGTATATTGCAAGCAAGTTTCGACATTCATCAGATGCAAAAGTCAAGGAAGGCATTTTTGATGGACCACAAATTAGAAAGCTGCTTGGAGACGCAAACTTCGAAAAGACAATGAATGCTGTAGAACTTGCTGCATAGATTTCAGTGAGAAATATCATGACAAACATCCTAGGAAATGTAAAGAGTGAGCAGTATGAAAGAATAGTGAAAACAATGTTGGATCAGATGAAAGAGTTGGAGTGTAGACTGAGCCTGAAACTGCACTTCCTTATTCTCATCTCGATCACTTTCCTGAAAACCTTGCAGCTGTTGGTGAAGAGATGGGAGAGAGGTTTCACCAAGACATCAAGGAGGCAGAAAGAGGATACCAGGGAAGATGGAATGTGCGGATGATGCCGACTACTGTTGGTGTTTGAAAAGAGATGGAAAACATGCAGCAGTCAGATGCTGGGCAGCCAAGCCATCAGTCAAAGGGGACATCTAGGACTGTTTGCACTAAGGTGACTACAATTGTTTCCTCTGATAATGTCTTCTGATGTTGTTTCACGTATACATTGCCTGCTTCGTGAATTCTTTGGTCACATTTAATTGCTAAAGCACAGAAATCACAAAGTTGTGCATTTCAGTAGTACGTGAATCCACAGGACATATACTTATTAGAAGTGAACCTCCCATGTTAATCGTTGGCAACATAAGGTAATCGCAGCACCCCTATTTCCGGTTGGCAAACTAAACTATGAAAAATTGTGTGCCCAAAAATTTTACATTGCCAGAATACTATAGCTGTATTTTTCATACTTGCTTAGCTGTCAGCTGGTGATATGTTCCCATACCCCATTGCTACAGATGACGCACAAAGATAATTTACATGAGCTTTGAGAGTTGTGACTGCAGTTTCCAAGTTGTTGCATTTTCTAAAGGCTCACATAATTATCTTATATAATCTGTAGCAATACAGTATTAGAACATATCAGCTGAATCTTGCAGTGAATTTTCTGCATGGCACCTGTATTATTTTCTACTTCAATTACCTCAAACTTTTTATGAACTTTCAAGGAATTAACAACAGGATGTGGTATTTGACAGGAAAATTTGAATAATAACATTGTTTTGACAGTTACTGCTTCCTTTTATTATTCTGGCTCAATATAACAAATTAATTTGATATTTACTTAAATAACATGAGTAATTCAACTAAATCAATTACAAAGAATCTATAGAACAATACTAGCTATAACTCAAAAGACTTAAAAGTGACGCAATATGCCTAATTCATTTAATTACAAAGAAACTTCAGCAAAACATTCTGTGTAATATTACACACATTTGTAAATCATATAACACAGTAACCTTTTTATTTAAAACAAAGACACTTCAACATAGAACTGCAGCTGTTGCACAAAGTGATGTAAATGACAGAAATGATAAACTTGAATATTTACAAATAAGCTTTAATGTAACATTCTGTAATAACACTGTAGGGATTACTGAAGGGTTTAAAGTGATGAATAACATGAGTAATTCATTGTAATACATAGAAAGTTTAGCATAACATTATAACACTTTAGCTATGTATTAAGCA
This sequence comes from Mantis religiosa, assembly GCA_030765055.1. Taxonomy (NCBI): domain Eukaryota; kingdom Metazoa; phylum Arthropoda; class Insecta; order Mantodea; family Mantidae; genus Mantis; species Mantis religiosa. The sequence goes on from CM060950.1 coordinate 390,106,035, forward strand.
TAATACATGTTTCAATCTTGTGAGATTAGTTGCCCCAGGCCTTACCTGGCAGTTACCTAAGGTTAAGGAAAAACCTTTGAGAAAGAACCTCAAACATGTAATGAAATACACAAATAAGAGTACAAAAAACAATTAAATCAATGTAATAACAGTAGTACACTATACCATATCATTAAGCAGTTTGAGAGGAATGACTGATTTTAGGCAAAAGATTAATAATATTAACTACTAGTCATCCAGAAATTGTAAACATTGTACATTAAAAATAAAAGTTAAATGCAGTATTTGAAGAAATAACTTTAATTAGGCAATTTACTGCTTCTATAACTATCTAAATTTGGAACTAGGTGCCTTTCTGGCATTATGAAACTGACAATTAATGAATTATTAATTTTTAGATGAGTCGTATTTATTACACATCTGCTTCACTTTCGTACCTATTTTGAGGATATGTTTCGCAAATCATTGTTAGCATCTACGGCTCTTATGCGGCATAAGTTTATTGCCGCACTGTTTATTTGTCCGTTTCTCACAAAAAATAGTGGAATAGACATGTTGTGGACTGTTTAAAAAATATCACTATATTTTCTCTATAACATTTCCAAATTTATCTTTATTTCAATGTGTAAGGACTGTGATACAATGAAGTGCAAAATTAATATAATTTTGAGTTGAACTAGTACTCAATGCTCCACTTATTGCTAGTATTTACCTCTAGCAATAAGTGGAGCATTGAGTACTAGTTCGACTCAAAATTATATTATCTTTATATGTGTTTGGAGGAATTTAGTAACAGTGACGTCAAAATTAATCTCAGAAACTATTTGTAGTTGGTTTATTAATACTCGTCACTTACTTGTTTATATTAATGAGAGACTAGTTTCAAAGGCATTCGCCTCCATTTTCAATCTCTTTCCAACTGGCATCTGTTGTTGTCTGCTCTCTCTCTCTCTGGTGGTGGAACTATGAACTTCTTTGTCAAATTATCTACTGGTGGGATTTCAAAGTTCATTATGCGATCTTTATTTTTCCATATGAATATGTTCTCCCATGTTGTTAATTTATTTTGGTTTATCACTCCTTTTAATAATTTTGGATTTGGATCAGTGTCATGGTTTTCATTCCAAAAATGAAATGCCACTGCTGACTTATCTTCTTGTTTCAATCTGATATTTCTAAAGTGCTCTTTGAAAATAAAGATCACGTAATGAACTTTGAAATCCCACCAGTAGATAATTTGACAAAGAAGTTCATAGTTCCACCACCAGAGAGAGAGCAGACAACAGATGCCAGTTGGAAAGAAATTGAAAATGGAGGCGAATGCCTTTGAAACTAGTCTCTCATTAATATAAACAAGTAAGTGACGAGTATTAATAAACCAACTACAAATAGTTTCTGAGATTATATTATCTTTATTTGTTCAGTTCTCTTTTTTTTTTTATCATCACTTATATGGGAGTACCCATTGCAAGAAAACTTGACATGATAGATAGAAACAAATAATGGATTCTTGTTTAGTGACTCAAAATTAGTTAAGATCACATGTCACATCCCTTGCCACTAGAAAGAAATTTCAAAGTGCTGGGTAGTTTAATTATAAATGGAACAAAATATAATTTCATACATAATATACTAATAGTAATAATAATATTTATTTGCTTATAGGCATGTAATTTGCAATATAAAAGCAATAATTTAATATAATTTATCTACTCTATATACACATTTATCAGTTCTACTTCATTAATTCTTTATTGAATTTTTTTACACTGTTTGGCTTTATTGTACTTGGAAATTAGTTGTATAGTTTCACCCTATTTATAAGTGGCTTATGTTCAGTTGTACTTTTGTTAATACTGGTCTTATGTATATTATCCTTCCCATGTGTGTTATAACTATACAATTTACTATTATGCGAGTTATATGAAAATTCTTATTTACAATATACCAAATCACCTTATGTATGTATAAGGAAATTGTTGTGAACAAGTTGTTATTTTTAAATTTATCTTGGCATGAGGTCTTGCTACCTAGTCCATAAATAATTTTTATGCATTTCTTCTGTAATATTAGCAATCTATTCAAATTATACAAATTAGTGCCTCCCTACACTTCAATTCATAGTGTATGTAATGATAAATTACACCAAAATAAGTCATTCTCAGTGCAGAAATATTTTGACAACCTCCTTAACAAATATAAACCATTGCTTACTCTATTACAAACAAGTATATCTGCCTCATGTTCAAGAGGTCCTGAGTTTGAATCTCAGTCTGTGTGAGTTATCTGGAGTGAGTTAAGGTTTTTCTCGGGTTTTCCCTTATCCTGCAAGACAAATGTCAGGTAACTCTAAGCTCTATGGATGATGGGCTCATTTGAGCATCATTTCACCCATTTCATTTATCATCCGATATGACTTAATATTGGAAGACGTAAATTTAATAATAATAATAATAATAATAATAAAATTATGACAGTACCAGCAATAATATAAGCAATAACAAAATATCAATATCAATATCAAAACAATAAATAACATAGCTAGAGTCAACCTGAAAAATTCAATGCCATGGCAGGGATTTGAACCGCGGATCTCCTGGTCTCCGTACAGTCACTCTTACCCATTGAGCTACCATGGCCAGCGTGCCGTCCTGACATTAAATTCTCTAACTGACTCATATTTTCCCGGTAAACCACTAGGGGGTCTCGTATTCGAGATACACCGTTTGTGATGACTTATTAATGTAATTACTTGAATCCCAGGCTTCATTATTAAACTCTTATTATTTAAGTTAATTGATGGAAATAAATAATTTCTTCTCACTAGCCGTATATAGGCTAAGGTTTTAGAGAGATAAACCTGAAAAATTCAATGCCACAGCCAGGATTTGAACCACGGATCTCCTGGTCTCCGTCCAGTCGCTTTTACCCATTGAACTACCATGGCCAACGTGCTGTCCTGACTTTAAATTCTCCAACTGACTCATATTTTCCCGGTAAACCACTAGGGGCTCTCGTATTCGAGATACACCATTTCTGGCAACTTACTATTGTAAGTACTTGAATCCCAGGCTTCATCATTAAACTCTTATTATTTAAGATAATTGATGGAAATTAATCATTTCTTCTCACTAGCCGTATATATCTATCTATCTAAAACCTTAGCCTATATACGGCTAGTGAGAAGAAATATTTAATTTCCATCAATTAGCTTAAAAAATAAGAGTTTAATGATGAAGCCTGGGATTCAAGTACTTACAATAGTAAGTCACCACAAACAGTATATCTCGAATACGAGAGTCCCTAGTGGTTTAGCGGAAAAATACATGAATCAGTTGGAGAATTTAATGTCAGGATGGCATGTTGTCCATGGTAGCTCAATGGGTAAAAGCAGCTGGATGGAGACCAGGAGATCTGTGGTTCAAATCCTGGCCGTGGCATTGAATTTTTCAGGTTGACTATCTAAAACCTTAGCCTATATGTGGCTAGTGAGAAGAAATGATTAATGTCCATCAATTAACTTAAATAACATGTTTCATGTTCACTGTGATAGTAATCAAATTTTGAGTGTCTACTAGTGATAATACAATATGTAATGTGACTTTGTGGGTTCGTGAAATGAAAAGTCCAATTACACAAACTCAACAATGTTCTTTATTTCCACCGACTTACAGCTTAACACTTGCCAATTACACAGAATTACGTACTGCACACAATTACAATTCACCAGTTCGTCCGTTTAAGTTACACTTGCACTTGCGACTACGTAAACTCCGATGCATATACACAGTCTTCTCGTCCTTACACTAGCACTGAACTCTTACGCTGATTGCCAAGAACTCTGAGTAACTGACTCACTGCCCGGCGTGTTGCTTATATAGGGTCAGCTGGGGGATCGAGAATGTTCTAGATTAGATGAAATATCCCGTAAGTTCGAGAACACAGGTGGAACAGAAAAAGACGGCGCAGTGATGTTTTTTCTCCCAGCTACCCCTTGTCACCACTATAAGACAAACGATGGGGGGGCTTGGCTAACTCCGACCTCTCCTGCTTGCCCGCTCTCAGCTGGTTCTATAGGGTGTTCCAACATTCGAGTCACACTGCTCCCTCCTCAAAGCTGGTCATCCCGAACAGCACCATCGTAGCGTGCCAGGCGATCCAGGTGTACCACCAACATCTTCCCTCTGGGAACCTTCTGGATGCGGTAGACCACGTCGTTAATCCTCTTCACCACCCGGTACGGTCCTTGCCATGGCTGCTGGAGCTTCGGGCAGCGTCCCTTGGTCCGGGTAGGACGGTACAACCAGACCAGGTCACCTTGCTGGAACCCTTGGCTGTTGGCTTGCCTGTCATACCTGGTCTTCATGCGGTCGCTCGCCTTCTGGATGTTCTGGCAAGCCATCTCGTGCATGTCATGGAGATGGTCCACCAAGTTCTCCACATACTCGGTCGCTGGCTGTTTCGCTTCCGGAGGGCTTTCAAAAGCCAGTTCACAAGGGAGGCGTAACTCTCAGCCGAACATTAAGCTGGCTGGCGTCATCCCAGTTGTGTCGTGTGTAGACGAGTGGTAGGCCAGCAAGAACAGTGGCACCTTGACGTCCCAGTCTCGCTGATGGCTGGCCACGACCTTCCTCAGGTGTTCCTCTAAGGTCTTGATGTACCTTTCGACCGTGCCATCCGATTGGGGATGTAGAGGCGTAGTGCGAGTCTTGTTCACCCCAAGCCTTTGTAGTGCCTCCTTCATTAGGTTGGACTCAAAGTTGGTACCCTGGTCACTGTGTAGCTCTAACGGCACCCCAAATCGACAGAACACTTGCTCCTCGAGGCAGTCTGTGATTGTCTTTACCTCTTGGTTTGGGATGGCATACACCTCCGGCCACTTGGTGAAGTAGTCCACGACCACCATTAGGTACTTGTTGCCTCGGTCGGAAACTGGGAACGGTCCAGCAATGTCAACGGCGATCCGTTCGAATGGCGTTCCGACGTTGTACTGCTGCATGCGACCCCGGCTCCTAGTCTGGGGGCCACGACTCGCCGCGCACACGTGACACTGACGGCACCATCTCTCAGCATCTGCTCGGAGTCTCAGCCAGTAGTAGCGCTGCCGTAGTTTGTCAATCGTTCGGTTCGCTCCCAGGTGTCCTCCTGAAGTACCGGCGTGCACTTCCTCCAAGACTTCCGGGACCTTACTCCGGGGAAGTACCAACTGTTCTCTCTGCGTCTTCCTATCGGGTGATTCCCATACCCGGAACAGTACGCCATCTCTGGTCTTCAACGAGTCCCATTGGGCCCAGTACGACTTGAAGGTGGCGCTCCTCGGTGCGATGTCCTCCCAGGTTGGCCATGTCCCTGCCTCCACGTCCCTCAAGAGTGGCCCCAAGTCTGCGTCCGTCAGCTGCTCCCTCCTCAGGCCTGCGCTATCCCAGCCGTCCGCAGGCACTGCCACAACTACTCGGACTGCTGCGGCACGCTCCTTCTCTTCCACTCTGTGCACTGGCCGCACTCTTCTGGACAGAGTGCTCGGGACATGGTGTCAGCGTTACCGTGGCTCTTCCCTCTACGATGTTCCGAGGTGAAGTCGTACTCCTGCAGCCTCTGGACCCAACCTGCTGTCTGGCCTTCTGGTCGCGCAGTCACCATCACCTCGCTCATCGCGGGGACAACCACGTCTTCGTTCAAGACGACCCTGCAGATTCCAAGGCGCTCTTCGGGTTGACGGAGTATAACATCTTCTCCGTTGAGCCACAGGACCTTCCTGCCGACGTCGACCGTCGCCTCGTGGCTCCTGAGGGTATCCAGTCCCAGAATCACCTCCTCAGCCACCTTCGCGACGAACACCCACAGACGCACGGCACTCCGCCCCAAGGTCAGCTCAAGCAGGGCCTCCTCCACAGGCAAGGTGTCGCCCGATGCCGTGACAAGCTCGTATGGTCGGCTCGGCTTCCTCGTCGGCAAACCCTTCGCCACGTCAGGTCTGATGATGGTCACGGCTGCCCCAGTGTCCACCAGCACGCGGCACGGCTTCCCTCTCACCCAACCGTCCGCGATGAGGCTGTCATCCATACGCCGGCTGACGGCGCGCAGTGTCACTCGAGGGGATGGTGGTGATGGCGCCGACGTGCCCCTCTCCACGACGGCCCTTACTCGTTTTCCGGCTGCTCTTCCTGGTGTGGGCAGTCTCTCTGCAGGTGTCCGGGCTGTCCGCACCCCCAACACAGGCCACTAGGTGTTCGCCGGCGTCCCTCAGCTGGTCTGTCTCCGGCGTAGCGGACACTCCTCGTTCTCGACGTCGGGATAGATGTAACTTTGGCCGCCTCCATCCTTAATGCCGCTGTCAGCGCCTCGTGGATGGTTTTATATTCGCCGAGCATTAGGCGCTGACGAATCTCCGTGTCCCGTACCCCGTCGACAAAATTGTAGGCGGCTTCCCGGGATACGAACTCCAGTGGCAGGTCAACCAAGGCCTTGCTAGCCAGCTGCTCGATCGCTATGGCGAACTCCTGCAGCGTCTCCCCCGGCTGCTGTGACCTTGCCTTTAGCTGGCTGCGGTATGCTGCGGCTAAGCGGTGGTTCCCGAAGCGATCCTCCAGGGCCTCCCAGATCTCCTTGGGCGCCGCCGTTGTCTGCACCGCGTTTAGTACTTCCGCGGCCCGTCCCTGGAGGCTGGCTATTAACTGTGTGGCCTCCTCCTCCAGTGACCATCCGTTGTGCCTGGCCACTGTGTCGAACTGGCGGCGGAAGACCTCAAACGTTGACGCGCCGTCATACTTGGGAGGTTTGACGCGCGCAGATGTTGTGTCGCGTCCCGGCGCGTCGGCCTTCAAATCCTTCAGCTTCCTGCCGACGACGTCCTCCACCATGGCGTTCAGGGACTTCACGCTGCTGTCGGCTTTCCCTTCCAGGTCGTTAACGCGGCTCGCCAGGTCCTCGACGCGCTCGTCCACTTGGCCCATCCGCTTGCCCAGCTCCGTCACGTCATCCCTCACGCCGGCCAACTGTTCTTCAAATTTGGCGGCGAGAGCCTCGTTCGCCACCTTCATTTCCGTGGTCAGTTCGGCCATCTTTGAGGTCATTGTCGTGGCCAAGTTGTTGTTAGCCGTTTCCGTCTTCGCTGTTAATTCGACCTTCATTTCTTCCATCTTCCCGGTGATGTTGTCGTTGGCCGTCTTCATTTGTTTCAACTCTGCGGTGATGTTGTCGTTGGTCGTTTTCATGTTTCAACTCTGCAGTGAGGTTGTTGTTTGCCGCTTCTGTTTTTGTTGTTAACTCGTTCATCTTCGCGTCCATTTTCTCGGTGATGTTCTCGTTTGCCGTCTTCATTTCCGATGTCAGTTCGGCCTTCATTTCCATCATCTTCTCCAAAATCTTTTCCAATGCCGCGTCCATCGTTGTAATGTTCCGTGAAGTTGTCGCCCCGCTTCCTGACACCAGTGTGACTTTGTGGGTTCGTGAAATAAAAAGTCCAATTACACAAACTCAACCATGTTCTTTATTTCCACCGACTTACGGTTTAACACTTGCCAATTACACAGAATTACGTACTGCACACAATTACAATTCACCAGTTCGTCCGTTAAAGTTAGACTTGCACTCGCGATTACGTAAACTCCGATGCACATACACAGTCTTCTCGTCCTTACACTAGCACTGAACTCTTACGCTGATTGCCAAGAACTCTGACTAACTGCCCGGCGTGTTGCTTATATAGGGTCAGCTGGGGGATCGAGAATGTTCTAGATTAGATGAAATATCCCGTAAGTTCGAGAACACAGGTGGAACAGAAAGAGACAGCGCAGTGATGTTTTTTCTCCCAGCTACCCCTTGTCACCACTATAAGACAAACGATGGGGGGGCGTGGCTAACTCCGACCTCTCCTGCTTGCCCGCTCTCAGCTGGTTCTATAGGGTGTTTCAACATTCGAGTGACAGTAATTACACTTTGAGGCAGTGTCTCCAGTAATTCTGCAGGTATTTTGTTCCAGTCATCAATTGTTCTGTTTGCAAAGGAAAATTTACCTATGTCCATTTTTTGTACCCTATTTCTTATTTTCTTGCAATGGTCATTTCGCCCCCAATATAATGGAGTTAATCGCTTCGTTATATCTTTCCATGCGGAATCCCCATTATAGGCTCTAAAAATTGCACATAGTCTTGCTCGTTTTCTACATTTTTCTAATGTTTCCCAGGAAGTAGCAGTCCTCGCATGATTTTCTACTTGTTTACCTCGGTTTGCAAAATTAGCTGCTCTTTTCTGAACCCTCTTAAGTGCTAGTTTCTGCCCTGCACGATATGGATCCCAGCATTGTACGGAATAAGGTAAATTAAATTAAGTGAATTGACATTTGAGTTTAAAAAGCTATTCTCTGCTCACCTTAAAACTACACTAGATGTAAATAAACTGTGTTTGTATTCTTCAACTGCGCAAGTTGTCATTGGGTGGGTTCAAAGGCACCTACTCTACTAAATTTGTGTAAATCAACAAATGCATTTATGCAATACCCATAACCATCTACTCTCTAATCATGAAAGTTGTGCATAAAAGTGAGTATTAAGAGCTGAGTTAGTATAAAAATACTCTACTAGTTTATAAATAATATAAATGAAAAAATACTAACTCATGTTAATCCATCTTACTCTCGAGCAAGGGCTGGCTGTGTATCCATATTTGAATCAGAGCTGGAATCATTCGAGGAACTGTCATCAATATTGATAATGAAACTGTCACCCACATTGTCAATAAGGCCATCCAGCTGCCACATTCATTCTTCTTCTTAGATGACATGGCGAATATCTGCCTGCCATATCTAACGTGTCCTTACCTCCAATGCTATATCCAGCAACACAAGAAACCTTTGTAGTTTGAAAGTTTTGTTTGCCCTTAGCTAAAAATCCTTTAATGTAGCTCCATTAAGTAGGGTTTAGATTTGACTAATGAGGTGGTAACTTCTCAACAATGTGCTTGGGTTTTCTGGCAGGGTCATCTATAATGTATTTATTTTGATTGTTGTTGGTGGTAGAATCTGCTTGTATGTCACCCTCGCAAAATAGCACATTATGTGATAGCAGCTGGTCAGCAGTCTTTCTTTCTCCATGCTGAACTGGAATGGTGTGATAACCTCACACTACAATAAGAAGCATTGTCCATTACAGTAACACTCCCTGATTCAAGCCTTCATAGTGCTCTAGTGAACACTCCTGAAAAACTTTGCTGCTCATTTCTTCATAGAAGTCTACAGTTTTCTTGCACTCAGGTACTAACGCTTTGTCTTGTAAAAACCCACTGTCACTGTCAATATGAAAAGCCTTTTACTTGTTTATGCAGGATTAGGCTAGTGATCTTTCGGTAAGAAAGGCTTGCTTCTTAGAAACCATTTTTATATTAAACCATGCTTTGTGGTATTACGACCCTCATTTACCCTTGTTTCATACAGGTAATAAATCTTCTAACTCTCCTTCCTAGACCATTTCATATTCGTTAAATATTTTTGTCTACATGGCCAATATCATTGTCCATTACCATGTTAACCTGTTTCTCTGTAAATAGGGAAAGCCCATATCAATTAATAGTTTAAGTTGCCCTCTTAAAGTTTGGCAAATCTGGGTCATTATTTACCACAGTTAAAACTTTATTTACTGTTGAAGGTTCACAGTTGAAAAGGAACTTCTGCATCTTAGCTCGAATTGCATACTTAACAAATGCATGAAGGTTTTCTATCACTGGTTTTTGCTGGATTCATTTCTTCTTTAGTATTCTTAAAGTTCCTGTTTCTTTAAGCTCCATAACAGCATTTGCTACAGAATATTCTCTGATGCCTGTATTCAGAAGTTAGTTTCATATATCATTCACTAATACTCCTGAATGGGTTCCATTAGCTTACTAAACACATTTGAAATAATTTGCTTGTAACCATCTGTTATTGGTTTTCCTTTGTAATGCTTCTTCACTCCATAAACATTTAAATCCACATTCAAGTTGGAAAAGACATTTTTTAAATGCCTGCCATAACATTGCAATTTTCAACTAGAAGAAGGTGGAGCGGGAACAGAAGTTGAAAGGAAAAGTTCATTTAATAGCTTTTACAATGTGATTGTTTTTATACACTTATTACCTAGAAAGTTATGTAAATATTATGTATTATGAGCTTCATTCGTAAGTTGTTAAATAAGCTCTAGGCCTCCCATTTAGAGGAACAACTTAGAGAAATATTTTCTTTTATACACCATCAAGCGAGAACAGTGCACTGGTAACCAATTAGTCAACATGAAGAGAAACGTGTGGTAATGTTTACTTCTACTACAGTTCCTAAGATGATCAGAGAATGCCCATACAACTCCGGACAGCCAGCTAGTTTGTAATAACATTTTTGATTTACTTTCTTTTCTTCTCACTCTCTTGTGTCATTTATAAATGACTGTGGAATTACCCAGTCACACTTGGAAAAATAGTTAAATCGGAAAACTGAAGTCATCTGCAACTAAGTTTATCTTTGTTTTGAGTAATTCTGGCATTTGTGTTATAGTTGTGCACCTATTTTTCTGACAGTGGTTTTCACAAAGTGAATCTTGTACTGCCCGTCTTTCCATGAAACTGACATAGCTCTAAGTGCTGAAAGCTTCATTCTTCCATCTTAACTTTTATGTGTGTGTACATCTTTATGGTTTAGGATTAGGATTACTATGGAGGGGATTTGGCACCAAAACCTGTGATTCATTGTATCTATGCCCCAAGTAGGGCATTGCTGGGAGGAAAGATGAGGCGAGAGGAGACAGCGGGTGCTGACCCAAGGTATCACGACAGCACCAAAACACCCGCCTACACTTCCACCCTGAAAGAGACCACCAGATGAGAGATGATGTGAAATGATAGGAAATTCGGGGGATGTAATTAACCTACACAGCATCATCTAGCGACCCCGGAAAACCCCGAAAAACTCCATGAGTCAGGTGGGTTGGCCACGGGAATCGAATGCAGGCCACAAATGAAACTGCCTGAGCCATCCAGCTCGGTTCTTTATGGCTTAATCTAATAATGTGTTCAAAATACCAGCAATCCTTTAGCATAGTATGTAAATTTGGAATCATGGCAAGGCAACTACACTTGCAAATACTTCCAAAATGTAACATGCTGCTAAAATGTTAGTGTGACATGGCTTTCCCAAACAAGAGGGAAACAAATGCTGTCACAAACTCCTTTCATTGTGCTTCATTAATCTATATACTCTTGAAAGATAGTCAACATGAAAAATTCAATGCCATGGCTGGGATTTGCACCACGGATTTCCTGGTTTCCGTCCAGTTGCTTTTAGCCATTGAGCTACCATGGCCAACTTGCTATCATGACACTAAATTCTACATTTGACTCGTGGTTTACTGGGGAAATATACAAGTCAAATGTAGAATTTAGTGTCATGACGGCAAGTTGGCCATGGTAGCTCAATGGGTAAGAGCAACTGGACGGAAACCAGGAAATCCGTGGTGCAAATCCCAGCCATGGCATTGAATTTTTCATGTTGACTATCAAAAACTTAAGCCTATATACGGCTAGTATAAAGAAATGATTAATTTCCATCAATTAACTATATACTCTTCTTTAACAAACATTACAACTGTCACTGAAGCAATTTAGACAAGCACTAATAGTCTATTACTTCTTTAGTATCTTACTTATAATAGGTAGAGGAAGTATTGCATTCCACCCAACAGTTTAATACTATAAATACATAATTTGAGGACCCTTGAACCAGAAAAGGCCATTTTCAGAAAAAGAGGAGGGAGAGAGAGAGAGAGAACTCAAAAGTAATAAAAATTAAATACTAAACCTCTTTTTTGGTTTGGCATTTTCTACAGGTGCAAGAACTGCAGGTCATTTTTTAAGTGTTCTCACTACTCTGTTGCTGCTTATGGTCATGCAAAGAATCAAATTTCAAAGTCAGCATACAACAGACAACTTTATAAAGACGTGATTTTCACTTCAGGTTTCTGTGTTCCCCTTTTTCTTACAACAAAATGGGTAATGAAATAATTTTTGCATTGTTAATCTTGACTAGTGTAAGTTGTTCATGCATTACAATAGCTTTCATAAGAATAGTTTGTAGAAAAGATAATAATAGATGATAGTGAATAGAGAAAATCATGGGAAAATCAGGCTTTTTTTTCTCTCTTTATTTTATAGATTACTCGCTTACTGCAAAAACTCATAACTAAAATGTTTAAGGAAGTAAAACTTTTCTCAGTAAGACACTTAAGTGGAATATCCAACATTATTGAATCTTGTGCACTGCAATACAATCTAGGAGGTATCTAGCAGTACAATTAAGAAGTTTTGAGGGCAGTTATATACATTTTCTCTGTAATATCTGTAAGAATATGTAATTACTAGAGCCTGGATCGGTATGCAAGATGTATGTTCTTTTTTATATACTTAAAAGTATACCTCAATGATATATTTTGTTTGTCACACCTTTCCAGACAATTTGAGCAGTATTTGTTAATGCATATAAAATCATATTCCAAGGGATTTCCAAGGCAAAAGTTTTCAGTGACTCCTTAGCTTTCTTTTAGCCAAGTGGAATACAGTATGACAATTATTAGGCTCAAAATATAAATGGTGCCCCTCATATCACAACCACTTTTTTTCTAGGTTCTATGGTATACAAGAGTCAGTTGATATATGAATATCCTCAGTTGCATAGTCACTTTTCTGTCCCACCTATTCTATTAACCTATAGATAGATGAGATCAATTGTGAAGGTGTCTCCTTGTCTCATAGTTTATTGCTATTAGTTTAATCGAGGGCAGATTCCTGGAAATGGAATTGTTCTGTGTTTTCTAGTAGATATTCTAAACAGATGGCCTTAGTTGAATAGCTAAACATCTCAAACACTGATACTGGGCTCAATTCCACATTTATTGTCGAGCAATAGTATACAATTTTATTCTAGAATCTCTACTTTTATATAGCGCATGTTATCTATAATTTAATTTATCAATTTGTCACCAAGTTTTAATACTCTACTTAAGCCTCAGATGACTAAACTTGACCCTGGATTTCAGATTGCAATGTGTGGAAGTATGAGAGAAAATGTCCTGATGATGACCCATTGCCAAATAAAATCCCTCTGAAATTCTTGAAAGATGGAGAAGAAATAACTACGGAAGGAGCTACATTAAGGTATTCAGAACTTAGTTAATTATAGCATGAGTTTTGTCAGACTTTTCTTTTTCTTTCAGAAAATGGGAAAAGATTGCATTAAATTTCTAAATGTGTTGTAATAAAATTAATATGGAAATGTGAGAAAACATTTTAGTTAAGTAACATGAGAGGTATGTGTCTCATTTTGGAGGTTTGCTTATTCTTCAGCTGCAGAAAAACCAAATAGGGAAATGAGAGTAAAGAAATGATTCTTGAGATCTGAACCATAAAGCTAATAAGACAGTTACACAAATAAAAATATTTGTTAATTGATGTCCACTTATCTTAACATGTTGTTGTTGTTGTTGTTGTTGTTGTTGACTAATGGCACTGGGGATTAGTTGATTTACATCATTTTCCCCCTAGCTTCCCAATATAAAGCCTGTAGGTTCCCACTTTTGAGACCATTAATTACATTTGTCCAAATGGTGTTTGTTCTTGATGACATCCTCTTTACAGATAGTACATTTGGGTGTAGGTATGCAGTGTATTTTATAAAGGTGTTCTGCAAGACAATCATGGCCAGTTTCCATTCTAAATAGGACCACTGCAGTTTTACTTGGTAGGTTTTGTACGTCAGTTTTGTCACCCATGTTCTTATAATCCTTGTCTTTTAGTTTATCTTCTTCATCAAGTCTCTGCTGTCTTTTAAAATGTAGCTTAATGTTGTTTAACTGTTTGTTAATTTCAGTTTGTCTTACGGGTTTTATATTTTGAATTGCACCTTTTTTTGCTAGTTGGTCAGCATGTTCATTACCTAAAAGTCCAACATGGGCTGGAATCCATTGCAGGGTGACATGGTTTCTTGATTCGATAGCTTTAATTACACTTCTTATTTCTTTGATGTTTCTTGTTGTTTTGTTTTTATAATTTACAATCCCATCTATGGCTGATTTTGAATCTGTTAAGATGACTATGTTTTGCTTTATGTACGGTCTGTACAGGACATTCTCCAGTGCTGCTTTTATGGCTGTTGGTTCTCCGTCATAATGGTTTGAAGTTTCGTCTAGTGTTAGATACTGTACAAAATGTTTGCAGTATACTCCTGCACCAGCATCTTGTATGTTAATAAAGGATCCATCTGTATATATTCGGAGCCATTCTTTTTCTGGATATCTTTCATTTTCTGTAGCTATTGCTATTGCTCTCGTTTCATCTGGTAAATTGTTCTGCTTATGTATTGTATATAACAGGTCATTCTTATAATGTATGTCAATATATTCTGTTGGGCTTGTTTCCTCTATTGTTGTTAAGAAGTTGATGTTAATACTTCTTTCTACTTCTTAAAATCGATTTCGAAGGCACATTGCATTCATCCTCAGTTAAACTCCGTTGTTAAGGAAATCTCGCTTACCATGTTTTTTTCTTTTTTTATGTTTTCAGCATTATCAACATCCAAAGACAAAACAAACCTAAAAACAGAATCAATCGCCAGTATGTCAAAATTTATTATGTGATGTTTATTTTTTAAAATATATATTTTTTCCCACACTATTAAATCTATGGGAACATTTAATTGTTTTAATAATTTAACTTCGGGATTTATTTCATGGTTAAATGACCAAAAATGATCTGCTACGGCCGATTTATCAATTTGTTTATATTTAATGTTACGAAAATGTTCTTTCTGTCTGGTTTCCAAACTACGTTTCATCTTTCCAATATAAACCTGATCACAATCTAAACAATTAAATTGATAAATACCAGATTTTTTATTATTAGGAATTTTATCTTTTTTAGAAAATTGTAATAAATTTTTAATACTATATTTATTTTGAGGAACTAAAGTTATACCAACTTCTTTAAAAAAAAATTTGAAAATGTTTATTAACCCAAGGATGGTAAGTACATTTTTAAAATTTATAATCATCTTTTATTTTTTTAAGAGTAAAAATATTATGAATAGTTTTTTGATATTTAAATTTTTCAATCTTCTTTTGTATAAAATCTGTATTAAAACCATTAATTAAAGCAGTATTAATAATATGTTTATATTCTTTATTAAATTCTTCTTTATTCAAGGATATATATTTATTAATCTATAAATCAAACTATTAAAAACAGCAAATTTATGTGGAAAAGGGTTAAAACGTTTATTTTTTATGTAATTATCAATATGAGTAGATTTCCTATAAATATCAAAATCTAATTTGTTATTATTTCTTATTATTTTCAAATCTAGAAAAGGAAGAAATCAATTAATTTCAGTTTCTAATGTGAATTTTATAGCTTTATCTTGTAAATTTAGTAATTTTAAAGCATCATTAGTTTGTTTTTCAGGAACAATAGCAAAAATATCATCAACATATCTATACCATGTTTTAAAAATCAAAGGAAAAGCTTAGTGACTTGAATTTCGAAAAAACTCATAAAAAGATCAGCAAGAAAATTTAATTTAAAGTTTAATTTAAATTTTATAGATACTAAATCTGAAATTAAGCTATATAGTTAGTTACTAACACTCCCCACATGGCAACCTTGGCCTTCGGGGTAACCTCACCCCACCAAGTGATGACCGGACCCATTTCTCAGGTGGAGGCACCCAGAGGGCGGTGTCCATTACCTCCGATGATAGGGTGATAGTGAAGATGGCGGTGAGGTGAGAGGACCTACAGTTTTTACCGTGGACTACGAACCACGTTGGGCATAGGGGATACTTCACGTGTGCTAGACAGAGGTGAAGGCGTGGATAGGGCCGACTTAAAATCGCCAACCCCAGAGTCGGGAATCGAACTCGGGACCCTTAGAACGGGAGCCGCGAACGAAACCACCGCGCTACCCCGGCGCCCAAAATTAAGCTATATTTAAAACTTCAAAAGGAAAAAAGATAAGCTTGGTTTAAAACAAAGTAGTTCTTATATTCGTTAGAAAAACTATTAAATTTCATAACAGTATTCATCAAAAAACAGCTGAGAAAAAAGTAATTCAAGTTCAAAGAAGTTTACTTTTTAAATGTTTAAGTAATATTGAACTTAAATTATATGATTTGCATCTTAAATTAACAAAGATTTTAGGTTATACAATATGGCTTAGTTTAGAATCCAAATTATTTCATATTCTTAATATAAATATGAAAAATAAAACTGCTAAATTAAAAAAGAAATTATATAATTTGCATTTGAGACAAAATAAAATAAACCCAATTAAGAATAATAAAGATAATGTTAATTTATCAAATTCTAGCCTTAATGAAAAAAAGTTATATTTTTTAAATCAAGGTTTAAAAACGTGTGTAAATTTTTCAAAGAATATAGATGATTATATTGCAGATATAGAAATTGCTAGTGAAGATTTAAGTGAAAATAATAAATCTTTAATTGAATTAAAATGTAGCAAAATATTGCAAAATTTAGATAAATACAAACCAAAAAGAAATAATAATAATAAACATATTATTAAATCATTAAATAAAAAAGATTTAATTTTCACTAAAGCGGATAAAGGTAATCGAATTGTAATTTTAGATAAATTAGATTATATTAATAGAGTAAACCTTTTACTTCAAGGTGAAGATTTTATAAAAATTAATGAAGACCCTTTAAAATCTTGTATTACAAATTTTAATAAAAT
Organism: Mantis religiosa; assembly: GCA_030765055.1. Lineage (NCBI taxonomy): Eukaryota > Metazoa > Arthropoda > Insecta > Mantodea > Mantidae > Mantis > Mantis religiosa. The sequence goes on from CM060950.1 coordinate 390,122,796, forward strand.
ACTTACTAGTCGGCCAAGAGGGGAATGCATTTGAAGGAGGGCAGCACTGTTTCTGTTTACTACTTGAAGCTTAGGGAACTGCACAAAGCGAGGGGAAGGCGACACTGGCTATGTACAGTCGCACAATTGAAACAGTACTCACCTGCTGATGTCTTCACATTAATTCTCGGAAGTAGCACGTCCGGGAATGTTTGTGTCAGGTCCTTCATCTGCAGCATCTGTTTCACTATTCCCTTCATCAGCTGTAATATTGTCACTGCGTTCTTTTCCTTCAATATCCATATTCTTGAAATAACATTCATCACGACTGCAGTCTTCGTCATCATCACTGCTCTTTAGACCCACATTTATAATTATATCTTCAATTGCTTCCTTCATTAAACCATCTCAGCGCTTAAAATCTTCCTCAATTCTTTTCACGTGTTTGCATGCTTCTATCCAATCATTTTGTGTAATTTGAGCTATGCAGCTTGTTGTCATAGCTTTCAGATTACTCAAAGTAATCGATACGTTCTTTGCTGCAATCTTTTGTTTTATTAAATTCCAGATAAGCGCAATAGGGTTAAGGTCACAGTGGTATGGAGGAAGGCGTAAGACTGTAAAACCTCTTTGTTCCATTATTCTATCAAGCCAATAAATGGGAGTCATGAACTTTGAAACTCCACCACCGGACATCTTGGACAAGTATAATATGCCATCTATTGACGATACGGAGAAAGAAGAAGCCTCTACAATTTGCACTAGTCGAGTAACAGCTGATGATAAAAGCAAAAGGTCTTGAAAAATGTCCTGTGAATAAACAATGTGAGTGAAGCAATGTGTCAATATCTTCTCGATTCACTTTTGTGGGTTTTTCTTTATTGATTTTCACTATCTCTAGAAGTTCACTTTTTGTCAGTTGTGGATCATGTTCAATTTTCTTTTCTGTTAGCCAATGAATAATCTGTGCCTTTCGAGATGAAGTGTTAGGGGATTTATTTTTCTGTACGGTATGGTAGGGTGCAACTTTTTTTAAAAAAGTTGGTATAGCTTTAGTTCCTCAAAATAAATATAGTATTAAAAATTTATTACAATTTTCTAAAAAAGATAAAATTCTTAATAATAAAAAATCTGGTATTTATCAATTTAATTGTTTAGATTGTAATCAGGTTTATAGTGGAAAGACGAAACATAGTTTGGAAACCAGAAAGAAAGAACATTTTCGTAAATTGATAAATCGGCCGTAGCAGATTATTTTTGGTCATTTAACCATGAAATAACTCACGAAGTTGAATTATTAAAACAATTAAATGTTCCCATAGATTTAATAGTGTGGGAAAAAATATTTATTTCAAAAAATAAACATCGTGTAATGAATTTTGACATACCGGCAATTGATTCTGTTTTTAGGTTTGTTTCGTCTTCGGATGTTGGTAATGCTGAAAACGTAACAAAAAAAGAAAAAACATGGTAAGCGAGATTTCCTTAACATCGGAGTTTGTTTAACTGAGGATGAATGCAATGTGCCTTCGACATCGATTTTAAAAGGAAGAAAGAAGTATTAACATCAACTTCTTAACATAAGTGGACATCAATTAACAAATATTTTTATTTGTGTGATATTTATTACTCCACTGTAACTAGCTTCATTTTCTGTGTAATTAATAGGACAGTTTTTATTGCTGGTCATGAGCACCAAGCACGTTAGTCTGAAGAAATGGATGCTATTATTCTGTGTTAATACTTTTGCATTATATATCAAATATTCATATGCATTAAATTAAAAGGCACATGTTTTATTTACTATTTGTCAGGATTCCAAGAAGTTGAATATTGACTTTCCTTGCCACCTCTTTTTTTCCACATTTACCAAAATATTTCCTAAATACACCAAACCATATAGACGACATACTTTGCTTGTAAGAACACATATTGACATTTAGAAATAAGCATTCAAGGGTAACATTTACATGCTTAATTTTTAGTGACTCGAGTTATTTATAAATTACAAATGCTTTTTACAGAGTGATACACACTCCTGGCCATACATCAGACCACATTGTCCTGACCCTTAAGGAAGAAAATGCACTGTTTAGTGGTGATTGCATTCTTGGAGAAGGCACTGCAGTATTTGAAGATTTATATGATTACATGAATTCTCTGAATCACATATTAAAATTGAAACCCTCATGCATTTATCCAGGCCATGGACCAGTAATAGAGGTGCATATATATATTTTTAGTATAAATATGCAAATTATTTTGAAGTATCTTAATTTTTATGGTAATGACCAGGCATAGGAATTTCTAAGCATTAAATCCAGGATAAAAGACTCAATTGAATATGAATTGTAATTGGACTTTACTCAATGTCATCGCAGGTTATATACCATCCCCATCCCTCTTACAGTCTGTTGACTTTTGCAGAGAGTACTCTTACAGACTATTTATCTGCCCATCAGTGATTCATACACTGGTTTTTACATTCTTTGTATTAACATTACAGATAACTTGAAGCCAACTCCTTAAAAATTCCTATGCCGGATGATGAGTGATATATTCTTAAAATTTCCTGACTGGTGCATTAATTCACCATCATCATCATCATTTATGCTACTTATGGATAGGCATTACCGTATTTCCACATGGAGAGAGACTATATTGTCATCTGATAGTGTATGAACAATGTTTCTCTTTCTAGTTAGTCTGTATCAATGAATGGTTATTATTGACTATTATAATAAATACGTCAAACTTTTGTAACATTTAATTCAGTTTATTATTTTAATTGTACTATTTTTGAGTTTGATTTATGAGACACTATGTTTACACTCAAAGTTTAGTCACCAAACAGCTGAGGATGTGATCCAATGATCTTGAAAATGTTTCAATTATACAACAACATAGTAAGTGAAGTTGAGTGTAAACATAGTGACTCATAAATCAAACTCAAAAATGAAGAATACTTCACTTATAATAATGCTTCTGCTTTTAATATTTAATTGTACTACTTCTGATTTCTGCATTCCCTTATCCTTATGATTAGTGTTTCTTGCTAAATTTTCATTGAACTACACAGTTCTATGATAATTTGATTTTGCTGCTTGTGGACCCTTACCCCCATTCTTGCCAAAATGTCACTTTGCTTCAGCTTCTTTCTTGATCTTTTTTTTTTTTTTCTCTCTCTCATATGAAATTTTGTCTTATTTTGCCTAAATTTTCTCTGCATTCCTTGTTAAAATGTGTTTTTCCTACTATGTATTTTAATTCTTCATTATTCAAGTAACCTCATTTATCAATCCCTGCCTTTTTTCAACATAATTTTGTTTCCTTACACTCATCATGCAAAGTAGAGAGCCAGTCACTCCCAAAAATAATGGTCCCCTCTCCAGTTTTTACTGAGAGCTCAATTTTATCTATTTAATTCTTTTTTCATTCCTCTCCTCCACCCCTACAGCCGGAAATTTGCAAAAAGGGACTATTACAGTAGGTACTAATTATTGTGATACCTATATACAAAAAAAAAGTTTTAAGTAATAATTGAAAAGTTAAAATCAATAGAACATTGTAATATTTGTAGCAAAAAAAGTACAAATCAAAATTATGTGGAAAATGACTATTTTATAATTTAGTATTTCAGTGTATCCTCTTATTACGTATAGGGTTGTAAGAGAAGTAGTGTGGGGGATTTACTTACACCCCCATACAGCAATTGGGGACGTACCTACTGGGAACTAGGAATTATAAAATGGCAGAGCTACGTGAGAGGAAGGTAGAGATAACACTTAAGGTCAAACCCAAACTAGTAAGTATATTCTAAGTGCTTAACAGAAGTATAGGGTCCCTGGATCTTTAAGAGATCAGGGGTGCAGATGGAATATTAAATACATGGTGACATGGTGCAATCATAGTTTTGTGATGCATTGCTTAGATTGTTGAGTTTCGTGCTTGCAGTCAAGCAATGTTTGGATCTGTAGACCCTAGCTGTTGGTCAAGTCTCAAAGACACTGTAAATAAAATCTCGGGCAGAATAACCACCCACGAATGTCCCACACACGGTGGCTCAGCTAGCCTTAAATATAGGTCCTGCCAAAATGGCATCTAACAGTTAACTCAGCATTTTCCACATTAGTGGGGCCACATAGATGTTTCCCAAACTAGCTAAGCATTATTATATTTCTCCAAAATATTGTGGCCCCCCAATCAGTGTTTATTTAATTCAGATAGTGCTGATTCATTTGTCCAGCCATCTGTGTGTGATTGACATGAGTCAGCAGGAAGCTGATGCAATAGTCCAAAATACTTGTTTTTGTTATCCAGCAAAATTGAAATCTATTTAGCACATGCAAAATATGCCAAAATCACGACACAGGAAATGAATATTAAAAAACAAAATTAAAGTAATTTCTTAAGTCTCGCTGAAACAAATATGCAACACTACTGTACCTGTCTACATCCTGTTAACTCGTGAACATGCTATTGTGCAGGGAAATGGTGAAATTCTGATACTATGCAAACAGAGTGACCCGGCAGTTCTAATTTATTGTCTACTTAAACTGTAAGCACTGTTAATGTAACTATATTATATTTTATGGTTTCTTATATAGTCATATTATGTTTTACAAGTATACAGATTTAATGGGTTTACTTATTGAAAGTATGATCATATTTGTTTTGTTTAATGTGGTAATATAAGGCATTACTGATACTGCTTTGCATAAAATGTACTGTCCTGAAAACAAAAAAGGATAAGTTACCTTTGAAGCAGGTGTAAAATATCAAAGTGAGAGGAATATACAATGTCGCACTATCTGAGGTTCACTTGTGTAAACCACAAGGTCATAGCTAAACTCCTGAATCAAATACAGTGGACCAATAAAGTATGTCTAATAATGCTGTACATTCCAAACATATAATTTCCAAACATTTTCTTTTGATATGCTAAATTATACAATACGTAAGAACTGCACTTCAAATTACTTTTTTCTGTTCCCTCTTTATGCACCACATTTACATTGACAAACTTAAAGATAAAGACTCAGTTTAAGTACAGTACACAATGAATATTTGTAATAAGGGTTGCAGATATTTTAAAAAGATGATTGTTTATTTTCTCTGGCTGCTTTACAAATCATGTTTAATGAGAATTATCCATTTCAAATTCTCAGCCAGTGAGTGAGTCTTATTTTTATGTTAAATCACATCATGGTGAAATAATTATTCCAATATTATACATAGATTATTTATTCTTGGTTCTAATACGAGGTTTGATTAAGAATTCATTAAGAATTCAATGCAACTATTTCCCAAACAGGTACTGATGTAGAACATTTAGTATATACATCCAAAAGTATGTTACATGAATCTCCAAATGCTGACACAAGACGGGGTATGCGTGACTGGCTTGGGCATGAGCAGCTGCTTTACATCAGTCGTCTGCTGATAGCGGTGTGTAATTGAGGTAACCAAAGTTGAATAATGTTCATACATAAAGATAGCTGTTCTTCACAGCTGCAGTGCACACAAATGCCACACAGAGTTACAGCAAGCACTGGGTAATCAGGCTTTACTCTATCATACAGTGGCAAGGTGGATTGCGACCTTCAAAGAAGGAAGAGAGTCAACTGCTGACCTGCCTCACAGTGGATGTTCTTTGTCAGCCCACAAAGCTATATCGGTGGCTGTTATCGAACAGTGCCTTGAAGACGACCGACAGGACTTAATTGTGCGGAAGATTTCTGCAAAGTGGGTACATTACTTAACTGAGGTAGAGATGTGGATGCAATATGAGACATGTTGCATCAATCTGGAAAGATTTCACTGGAAGAAAGCTGTATCCTGAACCGCATCATTGCAATTGACAAAACATGGGCAAGACCATACGAACCCAAATTGAAGCAACAATCCAATGAATGGCATCATCCTTGATCACCATGGAGACGAAATCCATCACCCACAAGGCTGATAATTATATTGACTTATGACACTCAAGGTGTGTTAGTGTGTCATTCAGTTCCTCAGGACCAAACTGTAAATGCACAGTACTACTTGAGATTCCTGCGGTATTATCTTCGTCGTGCAGTACAAGAGAGACATCTGGAACTGTTGGAAAATGCTATAATCCTACATGACAACGCTAAACCTCCACAGCAGAGATGGTAACACATTGTTTATGACATTGGGGGATGAGAAGTGTTGCCGCATCCACTGTACTCACCTGATCTTTGTCCTTGTGACTTTGATCTCATACCTAAACTGAAGAATGTGTGGGAAACACTTTGCCAATGCATATGACACTGAAATTGCTGTTTGGCGTGGAATCGCACATATTAACGAGACTCATGCAGCCAATGGTATTGTCTGTCTTCCCCATCACTGGCAAGAAACTGTGGACAGCGGAGAAGATTACTTTGAAGGGTGCTAAAAAGTTGAACCGTTTGTAATGTTAAACAGGTTGTACAATAATAAAACAAAGTTGTCAAAATGTTATGTTTGGCTTATTATTTTTATGAGATTCCTGCTTCCATACCCCATTCGGTGCCAACATTCAGAAGGTCATGCAACATACCTATAACTGTATATACTAAATGTTCCATGTTTTCACCTGTTTGGGAAATAAAAAATAGTTGCCATGACTTCTTAAGCAATCCTCGTATACAATGGACTTCTAGAAACTTCTCCTTCCAACAAACATTTTCTTCAGCAACTCTTTTAGGTTACCCTGGATGCGTGATCCTCACATTTTTTCAACAGTATTTATACAATAATGATAGAATTACTGATTTCTCTTACAATAATTTAATATTAATTAAATTAAAGTTATTATATTATAAATGTACTAGAATTGTGAATACAAGTGAATGAACTCTAACTTTGTTTAAATCAATTTGGACTTACATTGACTGTATACATGAAGAGTAAATAAATAATGTTTTATACTAGTAATGCATTTTTGTAAAATTAATTTATTTTGTTCTGGAAATAAATTTGGGTTTTTATTTATGGACGCTCTTTAACGCTGTGGCTGTCAGTGTCCCATTTTATATTGGACATGAAAGGCAACTTAATTTTGCACAAGGCCTCTTTATCAGACTTGAGGTTCTTTTAAGTGCCGTAAATCTACAACCCAGAACCACCAGCTTTACTTCCCTTCCAAAGGAAGCCATGCTATGGATTTTTACTTCCAAAAAAATCTATCCCCTCTGCCAGCTTGAACCCATGACCTTGAATATTTTGTACTGGACTTATTTGTACTGGTATATTTCAACCTGGGCCTATCATGCATAATTTTGTAAAGAGTTGGATTTATAAACAAGTATCAACAATAAAAAAGACAAAAATTGATTTAGATATAAATGTAAATTTTCTCTTTGCCCACTTGCTAAAGTAAATTTGTCAGTTGGTTGGCGATAGACTATAAAATGTCATATTTGGAAGATAGAACAAGTGTATTAGGTAGTCAAACATCTCCCGTGCTGCTTCTCAGTCTATTTTTGACAATCTACTCTCTCTCTCTCTCTCTCTCTCTCTCTCTCTCTCTCTCTCTCTCTCTCTCTCTCTCTCTCTCCAGAGAAACGTGATTTTGGCAATAAAAGAATGATCTGTTAGGTAATTGTTAGATTTGGGAAGCCAACATATTTATTAAAAATTGGAGAGAAACATGATTCTGGCAATAAAAGAATGATCTGTTACATAATTGTTAGATTTGGGAAGCCAATCTATAGAGTGTAACAAAACCATTTTTAACCACCAATCCAGAAATTTATCTTTTGACATCTTGGATCCTTCAGCTGGATGATATGACTCATTGTCATGGTCTGGGGTGTCACCTTCATTTTTGCTCTAATCAGACAAGCTCAGCAGATCTGATAAGTCAATGTTTGTGTAACTGCCTTTGAACATGTTAAACACATATTTTCTTCACTAGATTCTACACTTTAATGTCATAATACTGGCACAAATCATTAATGAGAATTGGGCTCAGAGTTCCTTCTATATTATTTCGAATATTAACTCAATGGTATGTGATTTGTTGGACAATGTTAAGAAAGCCTTCAGGAAATTGGTCTTGTTACTGAAGAATTAGAGAACCAAGTGCGTGAAAGTAGATATACTTTGCTGTGATTTTGGTAATTGGGTTGGTTATTGCCTCATTAGTTGAAGCTCATCCACAAACCTTTTTCTTTTACCAGTTCTTCAGTTAAGTATTTGAGTAATAGTGTTCATCTGTGAATTGTTGATTTTTTTTTTTTTTTTTAATTTACGTCCTCCAACTTTAAGTCATAACAGACGAATGAAATGGATGAAATGATGCTCAAATGAGCCTGGGGTCCATGGAGCTTAGAGTTACCTGACATTTGTCTCTCAGGATAAGGGAAAACCCCGGAAAAACCCTATCCAGGTAACTCACCCTGACCGAGATTCGACTGGGACCTCTTGAGCGTGAGGCAGACATGCTACCATCTACACTACGAAGGCGGGCATATCTGTTAACTTGTTCCATACTTGATCACTCTTCATGGCCTCCAATTTTGTGTTTGTTCAAGACAATAGTAAATGTATCGAGATTTAACTGTATTGGAACATCACAGTGAAGCGAAAAATTATTAAATTTTAGATGAGTCGTATTTCTTACACATCTGCTTCACTTTCGTACCTATTTTGAGGACATGTTTCGCAAATCGTAGATGCATCGTAGATGCAAACGAAGATTTGCGAAACATGTCCTCAAAATAGGTACGAAAGTGAAGCAGATGTGTAAGAAATACGACTCATCTAAAATTTAATAGTAGTAAATGTTTTTGGTAGCAAACCTTTGCTGGTGAGAGGATTACATACAAGGTTCTGCAGTGATTGATATTCTTGTGAACTGTGTCATAATCAGATATAGCTTTCAATAGACTGGCATAGCTTTTGTGTAATTTTCTGACTTTTGTCTTTAGATATTTCATCTTAGCTTTGTCAGCGGATGTCATAACATCCTAGAACTGTATTTAGAATATCACTTTTGCTTGACCATATAGTCGTGTGAATTCTTTTTAAGTGCCTATCATTTTGTGAACTGCCTTCAAGCCCTTCCTTTTAATTTTAATGTTCAACTTCTCTAGGAAATATGTGATACATTTTGTATCCAGATATAAATATTTAGAGTTCTTGAAGAATAGAAAACATGCTCCTTATTTGAGGACAAATATCCATTGACTTAACCAAAACAGATCTGTGAGACCATCACCATGCTTGTAAGCATTCTCTGGGCACAAAACACTGTACTACATTAAGTACACTTCACAGTGTGTAGCAGAGCTCCGCTGAAGATAATCACTGCTTTTCTCACAGGTATGCACCTGTGAAAAAGCACCTCAACACAATAGGGGTATATCAGGGTAACATAGATTGCAAATTCTGCAGGAAAGAGACTGAAATGGCCCAACATATTCTAAGTTCATGTGAAGCTTTGTTTCACTGGAGATATTATGCTTTTGGGACAGTGTTTATAGGAGCAAAAGAAGTATCATCCACTGGAAGACTGTATACCTTTCTAAGAGATGCAGGTGTAGTGGGATGGATATGAGCAACAATATAGGTAGCCCAATAAGCCCTAGGCTGAACTGCATCCGGAAAAATTACAGAAATCTATACTGAAGGGATCAAAAAAGGGCCTCGCCATGCTGCTCTGTCTATACTCTGCTCCACTACACTACTTGTATCAAAGCCTACTGTTCATAGAGTGAACAACTCAGATGATAAATGTTCACTATATATTTTACTGCTTACTCACATCTTGAGTGAAGTCGAGGGTAATGGAATACATTTTAGTTTCTGTTACATTCTGCACAGTCTTTTAAATAACCTTACCACTCATGAAGATGATCAAAGTTTCAATTTGTCCTCTGAAATTGTGAAGCTTCTCTTTTTTTATTTTACAAATACATCCGTTTCTTATATCTCTCCTAAATTTTGGATTACTTCCTGAAATATTTCCTGATGGTGCAATCTGTATCATGATTTCCTTCTAAATGCAACCCTGATGCAAAGGTGTCCTATGGCCGATATAAAGGATATGCCTCTGTGCTTTGTAGGTATGTATGTAAGTTGGGAAGTGCATATTGATATCCTCATTAACAGACTTGGTAAAATGTGCTTCTTAGTAAGGTTAATAAAATTTATGTCAAGCAAACATATTCTTAGAGTGGTATATTTTGCGTACATTCATAGTCTATTAACATATAAGATAATCTTCTGGGGAAATTCAAAAAAATAGCATTAAGGTTTTTAGGATGCAAAAGAAAGTAATATGGATTATGGCTGATATCACAAACAAAACTAGTTGCAAACCATACTTAGAAATTTAAAATTTTGTCTTTGCCATGCATGTATATATATGAAACACTTAACCACATGAAAAGAAAACCTAAATTCATTCAAAACAAATGCAGAAGTTCATACACATTATACTAGAGCAAAGAACAATCTATTTATCAATTCGCATAGAACCAAATTGTATGAAAGTAGCTTCACATATGCTGGTCTACATTTATTCAATAAACTATCACAGAGTATAAAGAATATTGAGTCCAAACCAAAATTCAAAAAGCTATTTAATTTCTTAATGGAGAGAAACTTTTTTAGTGTAGAGGATTTCCTAAATCATGAAATGGAATAAACTCTACATTTGTGAATAATTACTTTTATATAGCATTTCTCTATGGTCTTTATATATTTTGTTTTTATTTCATTTTCTACTTTAGACTTCAGTTGGATCCTATATCTGTTACAGTTTTTAATCTTATGTAACTTTTTATATTTGTCTTTGTATCTTGAACTGACGTATCCTATGACATATATATTGTTCCAAAGTATGAAATAAATACAATACAAAAACAGGAAGAGCCATATCTCTTCAATCTACGAAATGATTGACTGCATGTTATATGAAGCATGCTTTCATAAGGAACATTCCATTCTTTCAAAACTGGGTTTTTGTTCAAGTTGCAAGGTAATGGCTGGGATTGCATACTTCTTAAAAATTAAGGTTTTAGGCCCATTTTTGAGTGTTAAGATTTTCACATTTGGTGGTCATTTAGTGCAAGAAAGTGATGTAAAAATTTAAGCCAGCAACATCAAGGGAATGCTCAGAAGAGTGGCTTACCACACCAAGTACAAAACAAACTAATCAAAAACAGCCCTAAATATTACTGCAAACCAAAATCATTTCAATTTCTGAAAAAAAAAAAAAAAAAAAAAAAAAAAAAAAATACCACATACAGCTAAATGAGAGTGGAGCCGTCGTAGTCAGTCTTCTTCAAAGAATTATGAGATATAGATCTTCTCCAAAATATTAAGAAGTTCTTGAGTTTCCTTAGATACATGTCCTCCTTTGACATTTCATATTACAGATTATGTATATTCTTTTCAGGATCCATTACCTAAGATTGAGTATTATATTAACCATAGGAATCAAAGGGAAGGACAGATATTAGACACACTCAGAAAAGGAGGGAATATGAGTGCAATGGACATTGTAAAGAAGATATACGCAGTGAGTAAAGCTTTGGTTGTATGCAACTTTAACATTACTCAGAACTACTATGTATGGGAACTTTTAAAAGTCACTTCAAACTTCTAAACTTTACAAGTGTTATAATACTATTTAGTTAATTAAACTAGTAAATATGTTTAGTCAATCAAAACTGACAAATGAACTCTTTATTAAACAGAAATATTTTGTGACCATGTATCTTCAGGGTTAAAGCATGTGTTGTACTCCCTAAATTAAATAGAAACTTAGTGCTATAGAAATAGAAATTAAAATAAGTCTTTATAAGATAAATTTTGCACTGTTCTAGAATGCATAATGTTAAAAAATATAGGCATCCTATACATTCCACAGAATACTGCATTTACTATCTTTTAGTACTGTAATAGGAACAGAAATAAAGAGTATGGTTCAGATAGATTTACTTTCTCCATCACAAAATTTTCTTTACATTGCCTATATATTTTTTGTGTGTGGAATTGCAACTTGTCTATTTCTCTTCCCAATTTCTCTGCTAAGGACTTGCATGCATATTAGGTCATAAAGGTATGTCACTGCTGGTATTGAAATGCGGCTGTTGCTTCCTTAGAGATATTGAACTTAGTATGGGCATTAATTTTACTTTAGGCTGGTAGTTGTCAGTATAACCTTAAAGACAATGAGTTATGCTTGATCTTTATTTGAGAGTAAAAGTGATTCACACCAGCCATTTGTATGAACTGTTAAGTAAATCACTGTTAAGCTTCCTTAGAGATATTGAACTTAGTATGGGCATTAATTTTACTTTAGGCTGGTAGTTGTCAATATAACCTTAAAGACTATTGAGTCATGCTTGATCTTTATTTGAGAGTAAAAGTGATTCACACCAGCCATTTGTATGAACTGTTAAGTAAATCACTGTTAAGCTTCCTTAGAGATATTGAACTTAGTATGGGCATTAATTTTACTTTAGGCTGGTAGTTGTCAATATAACCTTAAAGACTATGAGTCATGCTTGATCTTTATTTGAGAGTAAAAGTGATTCACACCAGTCATTTTTATGAACTGTTAAGCAAATCATAAAAATGTTTGATGTCTCAGTGTGTAAGATTTTAAAACCATAGAGCACATAGTCAGTTTATCAAGATACAGTCAAAATTTAATGGAATGACAGTAATTTACCCTACAGTGAAGTGATTCAGAGAGGCTTATACAGAAATCTGCCTTATGTGGAAAATATCCTAGGCATTTGTGATTTATTTAAATTATCTGTATTATCTGTGTGATAATTTTAGTTTATACTAACTAAAATATTATGATTTAACTTTTGAAATGGCTTCTGAAACTGCACATCTTAGTTTCCATTGTACTGCGTAATCAAATGCATTTTACATTTAAATTTTCAAATTTGTGTTCATTATTTTTGTTTTAGGAAACACCTGAAAATCTACATGCTGCAGCAGCTGTTAACGTGAATCATCATCTAGGAAAACTTTTAAAAGAGGGAAAAGTTGTCCAAGATGGATTACTCTGGAAGAGCACAAATCTAAGTAACCTTTAGAACATGGACTGCTAAAGGAGGGGACATTTAAAACTGAGAGAAAGTATCTTAAATATCTCTTCCTTTATAGCATTTATTTTAGTAGTGCTGTTGAAAACAAATATATACTTTTCAGCAATTTCTAGAGCTGTTGGTGATAGTGTTAAAAGTGACTACCTAATTGGACACTGAAGAATATTAAAAAAAAAATGTATTGGAAAATTGAAATTACTGTGCCTTTGTTAAGCAATAACAATAAAGTGAAATTTATTATTAATATATTTATTTTAGTAGTGCTGTTGAAAACAAATATATACTTTTCAGCAATTTCTAGAGCTGTTGGTGATAAGTGTTAAAAGTGACTACCTAATTAGACACTGAAGTATATTAAAAAAAGTTATTGGAAAATTGAAATTACTGTGCCTTTGTTAAGCAATAAAGTGAAATTTGTTATTAATATATCTTATTTTGGATTCCACTCCTTTCTACAGCTGTAAAAGGAAATCTAGTTATTGCCAGAGTATTTTACCCTTTTAACAAGCAAAGTGTTCTCAGAATACGGGTAGTGTTAAAAGAGTTGTTCACTGTTTGGCACATTGTGTGGTAAATTATGTTTCTACACTGAATGCAACAGATGAACATTTTTAGCTTTAATGACTTTAATGGTTTCAAAATAACTGTAGATTTTGACTCACTGAAAATGAAATGTATTTCTATTCAGTACTGTATTACTGTTGTTGCTATCAGATCAGATATTTGGTGGCCATTGAATTGTAATTGTACGGTGATCAATTATTATACAAATCGGCCATCCCAAATGATATCAGAAATCAATTTTCACAGCATAGCTCCTGTGACCTTGTGCTTATTAAGGCCCATATCCATATAAAGGACCAATCACTAGTCTGAGTTCCTGATTTTTTTAAGTAATCCATGAAGCATTAAGACTCAGATTTTTGTATTATATCTTATTTGGAAGCTTGACTCTAGTTTAATAAAGTAGTGCTGAAAGTTAATTAGTTCTACTTGTTTAATAGCCAACTTCACATCTGTGATACTGTAGCAAGTTAGGAGTATGTTTCTGTTAACTGAAGCTAAATAGCAGATGGTTTTGATGAAACTGTTTCAGATTCAGTTTATTCTTCCTTTGTATCTTGTACAAGATAATGGACATGTCAAGTGCAATATTTACAGAATAATCTTAGCATAGTAATAGATAAAAAGATTGTCAAAAGAAATAAGTAGCATAGTAATTGCTGAAGCCAAAAATATATAAAAGAAAATTATAATATTGAAGAAGAGAAAACATGGTAATAAAACTTGCTGGAAACTCTTGTGTAGAATAAATACATTTTTCAACTAAGAATATGTGTAATTTAGTTTTGAAAGTCTTTATTTTGTCTACCTTTTTCATATGTTATACAGTTGTATACTATTAAAGTTGAAAAAATGTTAATATACAGGATGTCTCAAAATTAGATCGACAAACTTTAGAAGCTGATGGATAACATTATTTTAAACACTTTTTGTTAAGGAAAGTTTTTTGCTGCAGTGCTTCTATTAAGCACTAGACGAGTTAATGTCAAACCAAATGTTGGAGTGCATGCCCATTGCAATTAACCAAAGAGTGTATCAGCGTGCCATATTCTGCTGTACTCTTGCAAAGATACCACCATTTCTCCTTGGATAGATGAGCAGAAAGTCAAGGATGGCCACGTTCTGTATGGACTCTTGAGAACAATCCTCCAGCTAGTACTCGTGTCATCGCTTGACAATTGCACCTAAGTGGGAAGAATTCTGCAGGAAATGTTGTTGCGTCCTTTGCACCTTGAAAAGGTCCACACAGTAGGCCTAAAGTCTATCCTCTGTGACAGCAGTAGTATATGGACAAAATTGAAAATGATGTAGTGTTTGCATCTCAAGCCATGTTCACAGATGAAGCAATTTTCACACATAAGCAGTTATTTAACTTTCGGAATTCACATGTTTGAGACTTCGAAAATCCCCATGCTACATTTCAGAGGTCACATCAAATGAGAGTTGGTGTTAATATGTGGACCAGTATTGTGGATAACTTCTTAATAGGAGCATATATTTTGCCAGCCCAACTCAATGCTTATAATTTCTTATTATTTCTGCAACAAGTTTTGCCTATCTAATGGAAACATTTCCCCTTCATATCCAACAGAACATGTAGTTTCAACTGATGGGGCAGCAGCTCACTTTGGTGCTGAAGTAAAACGTCATTTTACGGCTATCACTGGATAGGCAGAGGTGGACCTATTGCCTGGCCAGAATGCCCCCGTGACCGTACTCCACTTGACCTCTTTTTGTGGGAGCACATGAAGATTGTAATGTATGAGACACCTATTGGATTTGAAGAAGACCTTGTGGCACAAACAACCTGTGCAGCTGGCAAAATCAGAGAAATGGCTGGTCTGTGCAAGAGTATGGTAGAATATGGCATGCCGATGTACTCTGTGTTAATTGCAATGGGCGTGTGTTCCAACACTTGCTTTGACATTTACTTGTCTAGCGCTTAAACAAAGCACTGCAGCAAAAAGCTTTCCTTAACAAAAAGTGTTTAAAATAATGTTATCTAATAGCTCTCAAAGTGTGTAATTTTGGGACATTCTGTAATGGTATTATGGCTAATTGTTGACAGAGTTAAGCTTCCTGTTGTCATGTCATGATTATGTGTCATTTGATAAGTTTTAAAGTCTCTCTCTCTCTCTCTCTCTCTCTCTCTCTCTCTCTCTCTCTCTCTCTCTCTCTCTCTCTCTCTCTCTCTCTCTCTCTCTCTCTCTCTCTCTCTCTCTCTCTCTCTCTCTCTCTCTCTCTCTCTCTCTCTCTCTCTCTCTCTCACACACACACACACACGCACAATTTTATGTTATTTAAAGTCTGCTTCCACAGCTCACATAGGTCATTCATAAAACTTGTTTTGTATTTGGAAAACTTTTTGGGCATCCCCGAAGATGAAACCATAATTTAAAAAGGTATGAAAGTATGTGAAATATGCTCTTCTCACTGTATTCATGCCTATTGATCTTTTTTTATGTTTTTATAGCATAACAGCATTTACTTAAATTTTTGACCGTATCTTCTATGTGTTTATTTTGTTCATTTGGTTCTGTAAATGAGAAGCACTCTAGGACACTGAGCACATCTTACAGAAAACAACCTCACCAAATCAACCTAAAACATTTTAACTACCAGCACCATACATCAAAACATGCTTTTTTTATCTGTTTTTTTACATTTTAGTTATTTATTTACATATTTATTTTATCGCCACCACCAAACATATAACATCTGTAACATTCAACTGAAAGAGGAAAATATTTTAACTGCCGCCGCCACCGCCACCACCACCTTCCCATTACCCATTACCTAAACACAGTTGTCTGCCTCACGTTCAAGAGGTCCCGAGTTCAAATCTCGGTCAGGGTGAGTTATCTGGATAACGTTTTTTCCAGGGTTCTCCCTTATCCTGTAAGATGAATGTCAGGTAACTCTACACTCTATGGACCCTGGGCACATTTGAGCATCATTTCACCCATTACATTCATCGTCCAATATGGCTTGTTGGAGGACGTAAATTAAAAAAAAAAAAAAGAAAAAAAACACAGTGTCTAATCCACATACAAGATTAAAAAAGGAAAGGAAATTAGATTTAAAAGAGTCCTGCATAAACATGCCAATAATCCAAGAAAGTGTGACAACCATTTGTTTATGGAGATAATATGTTACTCCAATATAATGATGCATTACATTCCTTTTATTGCTTAGGACACTTTAACAATCGTCCATAAATTCCTGTACTGAATAATAAACCTTGCTGGATAGATAGTTTTTAAGAGCAGACTTATACCTATTCATTTTTTCTGAAGATAGGTATTTTAAGTATTTTGGAAGGCCTTTGAATATTCTGACACATTCATAATATACTCCTTTTTGGAAACAAGTCAATCTAGCACTTGGTTTTTGTAAGTTTAGTTTTCTGTCTAGTATTTATACTACATATATTCACATTTTGTGAAAAGTAGTCTTGAATTTTTATATGGAAATACATAAGCATAAAGATATATTCACAAGAAAGTTTTAAACTGTTCAGCCTTTATAACAGACTCTTACATGGAGCCATAACATAGATGCCACATATTGCAATGATGGCTCTCTTCTGTAATATAAATACTCGCATACTCTCCACTGAGTTACCCCAGAATATCAAACCATATTTCATTATTGAACAAAACTATGCATAGTATACCTGTTTTAATGTCTGAATTAGACAAAAAGAGTTCATCAACCTAAGTGCAAAAGTAGCTGATCTCAACTTGGGTATGATACACTCTATATGAGCTTTCCAATTAAGATTCACATCAACCTGCAGACCCAAGAATTTAATGAGTGAAGTCTGGTCGAGCACAGCCTTATCAGTACTTATGCACAGATCAAGATTTTGTGAACTGTATCCCTCAAACCTCCAGACCTTAGTTTTGTGAACATTTAAAGTGTGTTTATTCACCTTAAACCAAGTGCAATATAGTGCTGAGAGTATTATTCTATATATGGCTTTTATGCGTAAATTGTAGAAATGAAGAAATAGAATGGTGTCGTTAGAGGTATAGGTAACAGACATCAACAGATGTGATACAGCTGTACATATTGCGGAAAGCTACTGGTGAAGTTAAAATAATTAGTAACAGGGAAAGTGAATGAAAATGGGGTGATTTGTAAGTGAGAAGCATTGAAAAGTGAGGTTAAGTAATACAAACAGTAGAACAATAATAATAATATGATGCAGAAATGAGTGTAATAATTTACAGAGATAGACAAAAATATGGCAAATATTAAAAATCTAGCGCAGCATTGAAATTAAATGAAAAGCAATGACTATTGAAAAGGAACAAATACGTGTAAAGTATGTAATTGTGTTGAATGGTTGCCCTGTTAGCAAAAGAGCCAGGGCCTAGCTCAGGGGTAGCCCAAGATGTATTTGTTTTAGTACTCAATAAATCATATCATATATTGAATTCATTATTCAGTTTTAGTGCAAAATCATTTAAATTGCTGCTGGTCACTATTATTCTAGTATAATCAGCAAACAAGACAGTAGTTGTGATGCTACTCATTGCTAAGAGGAGATAGTTGATATAAATTAAGAAGAGTAGTGGACTAATAATTGAACCTTGTGGAACTCCATGCTTAATGATCCCCCAAGCAGAACTCGGCCACTGATGAAAATTATTTACCTCAACTTGCTGCCTCCTGTTCTCCAAATACGACTTAAACCAACTAAGGTGCACATTAAGTTAATTGATGGAAATTAATAATTCTTCCATAATAGCCATGTATAGGCTAAGGTTTTGGATAGATAAGAGTCAAACTGAAAAATTCAATGCCATGGCCGGGATCTGAACCACAGATCTGCCGGTCTCCATCTGGTCGCTCTTAACCATTGAGCTACCATGACCAGCATGTTGTCATGACACTAAATCTTCCAATTGACTTATATTTTCCCGGTAAACCACTAGGGGCTCTCGTATTTGAGATACACACCGTTAATGACGACTTACTATTGTAAGTATTTGAGTCCCAGGCTTCGTACATTAAACCCTTATTATTAAGTTAATGGAAATTAATCGTTCTTCCATACTAGCCATGAAGCTAAGGTTTTGAATAAAGTCAAACTGAAAAATTCAATGCCATGGCCGGGATCTGAACCACAGATCTCCCAGTCTCCATCCCGTCACTCTTAACTATTGAGCTATCATGGCTAACATGCCATCATGACACTAAATCTTCCAATTGACTCATATGTTTTCCCGGTTGACTCCAATGGTTTACAGTACAAGCTTTCTGCACCTTACTAGATATTTCATTTGAGCTTTTGAGCTTTTTGATTTTAATGCTCGGATAATTTTTATAAACTCTGCTGGCATAACAAATTCTGGCTTAAATTCCAGAAATTCAGTTTGGTAGCTACCCTTCAAAAAACTTAGAGCAGCATTATTAAATCTTAGATGAGTCGTATTTCTTACACATCTGCTTCACTTTCGTACCTATTTTGAGGACATGTTTCGCAAATCTTCGTTTGCATCTACGGCTCTTGTGTGACTGACAAAATAGGTACGAAAGTGAAGCAGATGTGTAAGAAATACGACTCATCTAAAATTTAATAATTTTTTGCTTCACTGTGGTGTTCCAATACAGTTAAATCTCGATATTTAGAGCAGCATATTTACTCACTTAACTAATGTTAAGACGTGATGTAACATATAAGAAGAAATTATTAAACATATTGCCTATCACCTTGGGATTCTTAATTTGCCCATTATCTACTTTCAGAATCATGTCATTAGCAGGGTTAGGATTTTAGGTGCAAATTTCAGATGAAAAAAGTAAGGGAAAAGGTACTCAAATAAGGCAAAAAAAAAAAAAAAAAAAAAAAAAAAGCTGCTGGTTTATTCAACTAATTCAACAATTTCTCTATTCTAATCTATTGAATTACAAACAAGTACATCAAATTATCACTGATCAGAAGAAGGAAAACACATGAAGCTATTATACTTCAAGGCATTAAGCATCTCTAACTTTTTAAAAGTAAGTCTGTTTCTGTTAGGAGATAGAATGTCTTTGTAGATGCTAAAGCTTCTTTCGACATCCACAGAAACCAGTGGAGCAAATCTTGTATTCACTTGGAATGGTAATTCTACAGATGTGGCAAAATCCTCAATGTCCAGATTCTTCTGAAGACTAAATTTAAGTTTGTCTTTGACAAAGCTATCTAACTGCTCACTCATGGAAGTAAAAATATTCCACTGTTTCTCCTTTCACAAACCTTGTTGTTCTAATATTTTAATAGATGCAATCAGGTACTTGTAACTATGGGCACAATATAGTTCTGTCTGCAAATTATGTATTTTCTCCGGAAACAGAGGTTGCTGTGCCTTGGAAATTACACTTTACATCGGCTGGATCCGAAGAAAGCACAAACTCCTTAATTTTGTCAAAATTCCCATCAACATAGCACACTCAATCCAAGATCACCAGGAGTAATGACCGGGAAATTTGGGAGGGGCAGGCCAGTGGTTTCCTTGTAGACCACTACACGATTCCGAGCTTTCAGTAGATTCTTCTTCAGAGCAGAAATGAACTGATTTGCAATGTCATATTTGTTCCTTATGTATTCACAAACCCTGTGCAGGACATGAACCAAGCATGTCACATGCTTCAACTTAGGAAATAAAGGCTTTAATTGGTTAACAACTAAACCATGTATGGTGCCTGGTCCGTAACCACAAGAAGTTTTTCAAACTTGATACCAGCAGACCAGAGTTTTGTGACAAAAGTCCATAATTGATTGCATTACTGTACTTGCATGGGCTTTCTTCAGCTCATATATTTTTAACAACATGGGCTTAACTTTCTCCCCTCCTAAGGGAAAAACTAAAATGTTGAAAATATTTGTTCCATTGAGTCTATGGTTTCAACCACAATGATTCCCACATCGCAATTAGACACTTTGTCCTTGATTCTTTGTATGGTTTCTTGGTAAACATGCTCCAAGAAGTTTTTTTTCTTGAAGTACTCTCATTTGGTGTTGACATCTTTGTGTATTTTTCAAGAAATCCCTTGAAGGCTGGATGGTTCATCATACTGAGAGGAATTTCTGCTTGTGTAAGAGCTGCACATAGCACAATATTGATTTTCTTAAAAATTTTGGCTTTTTGAAGAACTCTGTTGAAACGCATTTCGTAATAAAGGCTGCCACAATTTATTTGAGTGAAGAGTCTTGTTCATTTGATGCTTAGAGCTGGAAATGTGCTGTTTGATGAGATCTTATTGGTGTTTTTCATGTAACAAAATTCCTGAATTACAAATAGTACATTGAATAACAGTTCCATATGTGTCTATAAAATCTTGTTTGAATATTACACAAATATAAATATTTGTAACAAAAGGCTTCACTTATCTTAAGAAAATGGTGTTAATTCTTCTTTCTAATGGAAATCGATATTTGTGTAATATTCATTGCTTCACTGTATCTAGCTTCATTTTCTATGTAATCTTGTTTGAATTCCATGGTAAAATCTAGGAATACATTCATTTAGTAATGTAACAAATGACTAACACCAGTTCACTTGCTAACTCAATGCGACTGTTACATAACTCATTCACTAGCTGTCCACACTCTCATATAACACTGCAATAATTACCAGAATGTTCTCATTCATGTTGGAACTGCAGTCTCAGAAATTTCTAGTAGCCTCAAGCAGAACCCAGAGTCAATTCTTGGAACTACATGTGTACGGTTACTGCTGTCTGCATGACCTTGGAATCCATGTGAACAGACATCTGTCACAGTAACAAACTCACATTCACGAACAGTAGGTTACTGATTCTGGTGAAATTAAAAGGGTAGAATGATATACAATGACAATGAGTCATTGTCAGTTGCATTATTGCGGGTTGTTTCATAGTGGTAAAGCAAGAGAAAGAGGATTTGTTGTACACAATTATTTTCCATTGTTGTAGGTGTGTTTTCAACTACCATGCAGGGTTTTACTGAGTTAGGCTGCTGAAGAGATGTTAATTAAAAGTTAAATATCTTATAGTGATTAAAATGGAAGGAAACTTAAAAGAAAACAGGGGGAAAAGAGATAAAGGTACCCAAAAAAGGAAAAAGGTGCATGGCAACTAGAAACAAAACTTCACACTGTGGTATCTTTCCGAAGAGCTTCAAGTTACTCTAAGGAAAAAGGTGCGCACCTAAATCTCCTAACCCTGGCCATTAGTTTTGATATTTCTATCTGTTTCCCCTTTTACAATATCCCAAGTGGTTTTTACTTTATAATTTGCTTTCATGGAAGTGTTGAAAACAGTGCTGTAATAAATTAAATTTAAGGGCGAGTCGATTAATGACACTAAACAATACTTACTTTTACATTTCCCGGAACATGTTTCGGAGGCTACTTTCCTCTATTGTCAACAAGTGGTTCTCTGTGGTGTAGCTGGTGTAGCTGTTTTACAAGTTATACCCTTTGTGTGTGTGTGTGTGTGTGTGTGTGTGTGTGTGTGTGTGTGTGTGTGTGTAATTTATGTCCTCCAACATTAAGTCATATGGACGATGAATGAAATTGGTGAAATTATATTAAATTATAGATGAGTCGTATTTTTTACACATCTGCTTCACTTTCATGCGGTGCACTTAAAAAGGTACAAAAGTGAAGCAGATGTGTAAAAAATACGACTCATCTATAATTTAATAATTTTTCGCTTCACTGTGGTGTTCCAATACAGTTAAATCTCGATATGGTGAAATTATGTTCAAATGAGTCCGTGGAGCTTAGAGCTACCCGACATTCGTCTTTAAGGATAAGGGAAAACCCTGGAAAAACCTTACCCAGGTAACTTGCCCTGAACGAGATTCAAACTTGGAACCTCTTGAACGTCAGGCAGACACTATACCCTGTTTTAAATATATGAACACTCTACCATCCTCTAAATGCTTTCATGAATACTGTGCTCCCATATAATATCTGTGCAGTAACAGCAATGAGAATTCCTGTTGTCTCAAATGATGTTCCGACAAACATATAACATGGAATTTTAGTTAATTGATGGAAATAAATCATTTCTTCATACTAGCCGTATATAGGCTAAGGTCTTTGATAGAGTCAACATGAAAAATTCAATGCCATGGCCGGGACTTAACCACGGATCTTCTGGTTTCCGTCCAGTCGCTCTAACCCATTGAGCTACCATGGCCAACGTGCCGTCCTGACACTAAATTCTCCATTTGACTCATATTTTCCCGGTATACCACTAGGGGTGCCTAATACACTAAATGGTTGCTCAGTGGGACAGATCCTTCATCCCCAACAAAGCGCCATCATTTCCTCCTCCACCTTAAACTCAATTCAATCAATCAACCAAAGTTTTGATTTAACCCATACCTAAACAATTTGTCTGTTACATAAGTAATCCTAGTGCCATTTACATGAAAATCTGGAAAAGTAATTGCTTTATGCCAATAACCTGTTGCTACTTTGGTTTCCTTTTTTATAATTAGTCTGTTTTGAGCAAACCATGGTACAATTATTTCATTTATTTTATTCAAATTCTGAAGTTTATGTATGACCTTTGTCATTTCCAGTAATGAGTATATTTGTATCATCTGCAAAAATTGTAAATTTCATTATCATTTATTTATGCATGATGGAGGAATTTAGTAACAATATCAAAATTAATTGAAAAAACTATTTTTAGTCAGTTTTTTTGACGCTTCATCACTTAGATTTTATATTATTGAGGGACTAGTTTCAGAAGCCATTGCCTCCATCTTCAACCTCCTTCCAACTCAGAAAAGGAATTGGAAAGAGGCTGAAGATGGAGACAACGGCTTCCAAAACTAGTACCTAGTAAGTGACAAAGTGTAAAAAAAAATACAAATAATTTTTTCAATTCATTATCTATACTATGGATTATATTGTTTATATAAGGTTGTCTCGTAAGTTCATTCATTGTGCTCACAAGTTACATCTATACCGTCTGAAAATCCTGAACCCACTGTACACCAGGTTATCATAGTTGCCTAATTTAGAGGTCAACAACCAGACTCACTATTGGCTATGTCAGTGTGTGTTTGTGACTGACATTGGACGAAACAGCATATACAAACTATGGAATGCAAAACGAAACATTTCCAACATCTTATGCTGTTTTACTATCTTAAGGGTAAAACTGTTTCATAATCGAGCATGTCAAAGGTGGTCTGGTCGATCTTGAGCTGGGAATTTCTCCCTGAAAGACATACCTTGATTTGGACAGCCATTGATTACAGACATGGAAAGAATTAATGAAATGATAGTCAAGGACCCATGAATGGCAACTCAGGTGTTTGCATTGGAGCTCAATTTATCTTAGGAAAAAAAAAAACAGACTGGTTTATGTAAATATTTGCAATGCATGGATTTCTAACGAACTGAGTGAAGAAAATTTTATTCATCATGTTCCTATCTGTGGCTCCTTATTGAAACACATTCAGAATCGTCCTTTTCTGGATTGGCTGGTAACTGGAGATAAGTGGATTATGTACAACAGTGCCGAAAAGAGAAATTAATGGCACCAGAAAGGGCAGCCACCACTATCAGATGGCCGCGCCGTGGCTCAGTGGTTAGACCACTTGGCTCTCACCAAGGTGGCCCGGGTCGATCCCAGGCGACCGCAAAATGAGATTTGTGGTGGACAACATGGCGTTGGGGCGGGTTTTCTCCGGGATCTCCGGTTTCCCCCACCATCTCATTCCACCGGTGCTCCATCTTCATCTCATGTATCATCAGTGTCATCGCCTGCGGTGCCGTATGTAGTAAAAGCGGGCGTTAAACACTACACATTTCATTTCATTTCACCACTATTCTATTCTGTCCCCTGCAGAATTTCCTGAATGGCAAATGCCTCACTTCCATGGAAGACTGCAGACCAAACCTCAAAAAGTTCATCAACCAGAAAATTCCCACATTTTGGAAAAGTGGAATTTGCTTCTAGAGAAATGGCAATATTTGTCAACAATAATGGGGTATACTGCAGGAAATAGTTTGTTTACAGAACCTAACTGCCTTATTTATATTGTGAACGACCTTGTATTTGTAAACACTTTTGTAAACAGAAAGTTCAATAATTATTCTGTCATAGCTGTGCTGTGGGTAAGAAGTGTTCCTTCTTAGTGATTGAAACGTAATGAAAAATGAACTTATGAGACAACCATATACTTAGATGGAAATTAATCATTTTTCCACACTAGCCCCATGAAGGCTAAGGTTTGGATAGGTAGAGTCAGACTGAAAAAATTCTATGCCATAGCCAGGATTTGAACCATGGAGCTTCCAGTTTCCATCCGATTGTTCTTAATCATTGACCTACCATGGCCAACTTGCCCGTCATGACATTAAATTCTCCAACTGACTCATATATACAGCTAGTGTGAAAGAATAATTCAATTTCCATCAATTAACATAATAGTGGTAACTATAAAGCCTGGGACTTAGTACTTACAGCATAGTAAGTTGCAACAAAACGTGCATATCTCATTGTATATGAGAACCCCTAGTGATTTACCAGGAAACATACGAGTCAGTTGGAGAATTTAATGTCATGACGACATGCTGACCATGGTAGTTCAATAGTTAAGAGCAACTTGATGGAGACCAGGACATCTGTGGTTCAAATCCTGGCTGTGGCATTGAATTTTTCAGTCTGGCTTTATCTATTCAAAGACTATATCTGTTGATCTGCCGTACTGAAAACCAAGTTGCTAATCTAGCAAAATATTGTCTGTCAAAATAGGATATTAACCTCCTGAACATATTTTTTGTTCCCATGATTTTAGAAAATGTTAGTAGTAAAGCAATTGATTGATAATTTTCAACCTCTTTTCTTGATATTAAGAATAACTAAAAACTCTACATAACTCTTTCCTTGACTCTTATTTTAATATAGTGGTTTTATTTTTGAAATCTTTAAATAGTTGGGAAGTTTACCTGTACTGAACAAAAGATTTATTGTCTTAAAAGCTCAATTATACAGTACATTTTTCTTTCTTTAAAAAAAAGTTACAAAACTGGAAAGCTGGTCTACACCACATGATTTTCTGTTATTGAAGCTCTTGACTTTGTTATTACCTGTAGACAAAACGAACACAGAGAAAGGCAAATATGGTACATTTTAATTCATTTTGTAATTATGGCTAAACTTAAAATTGTATACTTCATTGAAGTATTAAAAGCATTCACTACAGCATTCGCAATCCAAAAACAGTTTACCCATATATTGATTGGATATTGTGGAATTCATTGTATTTGTCCTTATCAGCTTTAATAAATGTGCCGCATTAATTTAGATTTTACTAAAATCATGTAAAATTTGAGTAGTACAAGAAAAAAGACTATTGTGATTCAATATAATTACCCAACATCTGATAATAAATAATACCTCACATTTGCTTATTATTGGATAATTTTTTGGCTTGCTTGATGATTTTGTTATATTCTCTTATAGTTTTACAAATATGTCATAAACAGGACCCAGAAGTTCATGCCCTAAAAAAGCTATCAAATATGCATGCAAATATGCCCTTAAAATTCTAAAAAAATATGCCAAAAACATACCCTAAAAGCTGAATCAATTCATGATTCCTGAGAATAGAGACAACTTAGCAACAAATTAATAAACCTTACTTCATTCTTTATTGGCTGAAATGGATGTGGCCCCCATGCCAAAGTTCACTAATAATTATTGCAGTTCACAGCCATCACTTTACACAAGTTTCCAACTAAAAAGTTTCTTCTGTTGTCAAGCAAAACACTTTTGTATCGCGAAAAACTTCTCTCTACATCGCAAGATGTTACTGGGGCATATTTAAATGATGCTAACTGCTCCACCAACAAAGATGAGTCTCTCGACGTGGCAGATGGGTTTCCTTCAAGAATGTCTCAAAATTGCACATCTGTTTATAACCAGGATTTTTTTAAACTATACTGTTCACTTTCTCTTTAACTTTTTAACCTAAAAACTACCAGGAACATAACTTATTTTGCACACTGTTTCTTCAAAAATATGTAATGATTCATTTAGGGGAGTCCCTACAGTTTCCAGTGATTTGATAGCTGTTGGCAAGTAAGAAAAAGATCACATATGAAAACAAGATAATCTTCTAATCCACTGTCAGACAAAATATTCTGCACTGCTTCTATTGATGCAGATTCATTCGAATCCAATTAACAACCTCTTTGCTGGACATAATACAAGGCTTCATCCAGCCATGTTCCCCATCTAGTTAATACAAGTGCAGGAGCAAGTAGAATATTATGTGCCATTGATTTAAACAACTGGATTCTAAAAGGGGATTTCAAAAAAAGTTTTTGTAGACACTATAAATCGTCTCAGCAATGCGATGCAGAGCATGTGCGAGATATGTGATATGAATTAAGTTAGGAAATATACCGTTCAGTTACGTAAAAAATGAAGCTAGCCACAGTGAAGTAATAAATATTACACAAATATAACTATTTGTAACAAAAACTTCACTTATCTTAAGAAAATGATGTCAATTTTTCTTATTAATTATCTCAGATACGAGAGCCTGTAGTGGTTTACCAGAAAATAATATATGAGTCAATTGGAGAATTTAATGTTAGGATGGCACGTTGACCATGATAGCTCAATGGGTAAGAGCAACTGGACAGAAACCAGGAAATCTGTGGTTCAAATCCCGGCCATTGCATTGAATTTTTCATGTTGACTCTATCTATACCTTTCAGTGTTTGTCCTGATTTGAACATGTAACTAGCTGCATCTGTAATGACTAAAAGTAGCTGGTTGTATTTAATACCAGAAGGCCGTAATAATTTCAAGAAGTCCATCACACACTGGATCACAGTTATGTTGTTAATGGCTGGTAATTCACATATAGATGGTCTTTTGCTTCTTGTTAAGGCACTGACAACTATATTAGCAATAAAATGGCTCTCAGCATCAGTGCTTGCATCAGTTGACATCCATACAAATTGATCCGCTAAATGTTTTTGTGAATATGAGATTACTTTCTTGTAGCAGCATTCTACATGTCTTATGCAATGTACTTTCTTCAGGCACATGATGTATGTATTTGGTAAGACAATCTTTCAATTTGGTGTTGTTAATTTTCCACAGTAGGATATCAGCAGCTAAAAATGCCTCGCACAGCTAATAAGGAAACTGACTAATCCTACTCTCTAAGCACTCTACTAATTGCTTTTGAATGGGCTCTTTATTTGCGAGTTTTCTGGTTAAATTCTCTTTGTTTTGCTGTGTTTATATGCTTGAAATCCTCTTTCACTCCCTATATTTTTCTCGCAAGCTCCCCAAAACAGTACCCTATTATCCGTAGATATTAAGTTACCAGCAAATTCCTTCAGTAAGTCATTTAATCTAGCACTTGAATTAAATTTCACTTTCAGCATTTTTCAGTAATTTGTATCTTAATTTGTCCACATCCAGTTCCCATTGTCTGAGTCGTCGTTACAGTTGGCAACCTGAGGAATAGCCTGAGGAGGGTTAATTCGTGTACCTACCCAATATAGTGCTTAACAACAAAGTGGGTAGAAGGGAGGTAGCTTAGTAGCTCCTCAACGGCTGCAGAGTCGGGTGCAATGGCCCTCGTTCACTGCTGGAGGAAAATAATTTTGAAAAAGGAAAATTATAAAATTTTGAAAGTCCAGGCAAGGAACTTGGGTGGGTAAATTTAGTTAAGGCTGGTGTGATGTACAGTATGCGCAATTTATCTTGAGCGTTCGTCTCCCAAGTCCTCACTTGGTAGGTTTTGGCTAACTCCGTAAACACAGATGACAACTTAAAAACATGAAATGGGCTATACTAGTACACTACACCAGTACACTCTGACATCTAGTGACTAATATGCTAAGCTTTTACGCATGCTCTTTGTTTTCTGTGTGCATTCGTTTTGTGCAAGTTTGAGGTTAATTACTACAGCTTAACCAGTTTGTAATTATGGCTGAGGGCATACCAAACTCATCATCATATGTACCTTCCGAGCAACGAACTTCGACTCGGAAACATGCACGTACAGTCGTGCATAGTGATGGCCGCAAAATAATAGCGAATGTTGCAGAAAGTTGCGATATAGAAAAGGATAACAACCAGTTAATGTTCCCACTCAGCAAATCAATAGAACGAGCTGCTGCTTACACAGGAAAAAGCGTCAGCACTGTCAGGCGTGGTAAATCGTTTTGTGCATCTCATCCTAATGAATCTCCAAAAAACACCACGAAAAAGCAGGTAAGGCTGTGATCGGTATATGGTAATAACTAATAGTGATGTTTCCTTTCTTTCTTCTTTTCCCTTCAATCCTTTCCTTCCTCCTTTTCCTTATTTCTTTCTTTTTATCTTGCTCTTAGTCCTTTGTATATTTCTACATAGCTTTCTATTTCCCTCCATTACCAAAGCTACACCGGTATTTAATAGAGGCCAACAAATCTAGGAGCAAGACTTACCTATGTTGTGGATGTTATGGCTCTCAAAAGGGGACACACTATTATTCGTTTACCTCCGTATAACTGTGATCTGAATGCAATTGAACTGGCGTGGGCAAAAATAAAGAACGTTTTCAGAGGACACAACATTACTGGTGATATTTCAGCCACCAACCTGCAGAAACTTGCTATAGAAGCATTCTGTTCTGTAACTGTGGCGGATTGGGAAGGATACTGCAAGAAGGTCCAAGAACTGGAAATGAAGTATTGGAGAAATAATGGAGTAATAGAAAATGCGACTGATGAAATTATCATCAACACATCAGAAGATACTAACGATGAAACTGATGCAGTGGACTCAGAAAATGAAGAATCACAAAGTGAATGAGTGAGTATTTATACCTGTCATAATATTTGTTTACTGTTTTTATGTGTTTCATAAATAGTAAGTATATAAATATACAGGTTATCGGATCGAGTACAATTTACACATCTACACATCTCACGCTTGCGGTGCATATCTTCATTTATGTTACACGCTATTTTGCTGAACTGTTTTTTTCAAGGTTGACCACACTGCAGAAACAAAAGAGTGTTAGCTCTTGCAACTTCCCCTCTGCCTGCACTACACCGTAAATCCAGCGCTCTTCTTATCTTGTGCGTACTGTAACATGCACCCTTTACAAAAACACACACAATTATATACAAACTTAGTTCTTCAGCTGGTTTGCATTCAGTTTTATCATTACAACAAGCAATGCTTAGTGCTTACTGGCTATACATGCGATGGGGTTTCCTCGCACAAAGAAGCAAACAAGGGGATTCATCGCAATGATCACGTGATACACAACTCACTCCTCTTCATGTTCAACTGCATAATCTTTTAAAGCTTGTAATTCACTGATTCATCCTGTGCAAGCTTACTCATCACTGTATGATCCAGATGGTGGAAAGACTTAAATAGAAAATTAAAACTCATTAAAATATGACGTACCTATACAAATTGCAAAAAATATGCACTTACATGCAAAAACATGCAACTGCATGAACTTCCCGACCCTAGTCATAAAATAATCCTGTGTTGTACTATTTTCTTTGGCATATATATTTAACCCTTTCACCGATATGGACGTCATATGACGTCCAAGTTAAAATGCCCCAAACCGATATGGACGTGTATAGACGTCGTGCACATAGATACATTTAATGCTCATTTAACGCCAATTATTTTAATCTTCCTATTTTACAATAAATTTAAATTAGTTCTATAAGGGATGTAAACGTACCCCTAAAAGTTTCTTTTTGAATTGTACACCTCCAAACCTGGATAAACACCCAAGGGCACATCTGCAGATTCACACCAAATAATATTGGTTTCCTTGTGATCTTCTTTTTCGCAACACACTACACATTTTCGAAATGGTTACAACTTTTTTGGTTGTGGGTGGTATCCTTTTAGGAAAGTGTTTTCTCTCAACTATGAGGGCTGATTCTTACCCCCCAGTATAATGAGGCCTCTGAGTATTATAGTACTCAATTAGGTTACGAGCTCCTTATATGCGCAAGTACAGGTAGATGAATGTCTTACATGAATTTACAGCTCTGAAAATTACTAAACAATTGTGCATGGTTACATCCAGTGGTATAAAAATACATTACCATTTAACTGTTTTCCGTAAAGAGGGATAGCTAGTAATAGCTGATCTGCATCACCCATATTTGACCCACCATTTCCCCCAAACAATGGAGTAGCTAACATGCCATCTGTAGGCCAGTACACGTCACTGCTAACTATATCCTAAACATCTCCATAATCGCACAACAAATCTTCCAAATTTTCTACAGTAGTATCAGAAGTCTGTACACATCATACCCAAGCTAATTTATTTGCTACGTTACAGGGATAAGCCATGGTTAACATTGAAATTTAATAATTTCAAATGTGCCATTCATTTAGCTCTTGATAGCTATAAGAAATCACTCTGAATACAGAGAGTTTTCTTTCCAGTGTAACACAACATATACTCGTATGATTATCGCTTGGTATAGCATAAATAAACTAAACTTGAACCGGAGAAGTCGCTTGCATAGCTATACATACATACATTGGCTCGTATACACACAAAACAAAATGATTCAATTATTAGGCGTGTTCAGCGCAAAGAATGGCTTTTGCTACAGTGAAACAAAGTAGTGAAATTTCAACGATTTATTAATGTAGTCTCTACTTTATTGTTAATGTAGATTTATACTGCCTTCAATGAGTTTTAAACCAGTTTTTGTTTCGTTTAAATAACTTAATAAATACGGAAGATACGGAATTGTATTTATGATGCAGTTTTACAGCATTTAACAATTTAAATGTCTTGTTCTGTTCATTGGGTATCCGTTTCCGGCCCCTGAAGGGTTTAAATGGCCATCGGCGAAGTGGTTAAGAATCTCAGTCTCTTACTTGATGTTAGTATTCCTGAAGTAATCCAGCCCTTGCTTGACAAGCTAACATAAACCCTTTTTTTAAGATGCATTGCAGCATCAAGTAGTGGATGATAGTCTTTAAAGATTCTTCATATGAGTATTTATCTCCTTCAATTTGTATATATCATCCCACTACTCACCTTATAACAAAGAGTTTAAGTAATTAACATTTTCATCTTTGATTACCCTGATTACTTTTTATACATATTTATTAATTCTAGCTTCATTAAACTTTTCATATTTATGTTTAAGAAGAATTATTTGCCCAAAATGATCTGTAAAGCTGGTTTCTAGCACTAAGAGATGTACTAAAATACATATGTTTTATGATTATTTGGTCTATAGCAGTTTTAGCTTGGTTTTGTGACCTGTTAGGTTAATTTATTACAGCTTGAAGGTCATACATATTTAACAAGTTGACAATCTATCTCTTCTCATTGCTATCTTTTAAGCAATTAATATTAAAATACCTGTTATTATAACTTCAGTTTTAAGCTTCAAAGTTTCTAGAATTATTTCCAAATTTTTAAGGAATATTTTCATATTGCTATCTGGATTTCTGTATACATATTATCACATCTTAATCAATTTTACAATACTGAATGCTGCTTCACATTTAAGCGCTCAATTGTTGTAACATTTCAGAAATTAATACCAGACATATATACATCTGTAATCCAATCCAATTATTTTACTAGTTTGTGCTAAGCTATTACATATTATGAATATGACTTGGCACTCAGTCCAGGCTCATGGCCAGTCCTATCCATTCTAAATATTACAAAAAAAAAAAAAAAAAAAAAAAAAAAACTAGTTTGTTGGTATCTAATGTTAAGCAGTTGACAAGGAAGCCATTCATTATCTTGCACTCCAGTATTTTGATGTTCTGTTGGTATGTTGGCTAAAGGTTGGGCAGCAGAGTAGGTGGTTTCCATCCATATCTTTTTTAAGCATACAGTAAGGACGCAGAGGAGATCCACTATACCAATCCTGAATAAATGTTTACCGAGGCAATCATGGCATGTTAGAAGTCTAAAAGTTGCTACAGAGGATTTTCTTGGTAGTGTATTGATTCTAGACATGATGTTACATAACTTTTCCCATAGTTTTCCTTTTGTTTTTAATGAACTATCTTCTTCAATTTTTTATTAAATGTTGATATAATTATTCTTTTCATAGAGTGATAACTTAGTGGCTCAAATGAGTTTGACATAATTAATTAATAGTGAATTGTTAGCTAGCATGTTAACATCAGACAACTTGAATGACTTAACTACGCTGCTTCTGAATGCTTTCAGTATGCTTTCATCTACATTCCGCTCTGTGTTGAAACTATATTGTTCACTTTCTCATTTACTTTTTGACCTAAACTACTAACCTAACTTAGTTTGCAAAGTGTTTCTTCAAAAATATGTAGTGATTCATTTAGGGGAGTCTCTACAGTTTCCAGTGATTTTTTTGCTGTTGGTAAGTAAGAAAAATGGGCAGGTTGATAGAGCACCTACCTGCCGTGCTAGGAGTCACGGGTTCGATTCCTGGCGGTGAGGTTGGGGATTTTTCTCCAACCAAGATAATTCCTCATTTTCCCCAAAGTCTGGAAGTATGAATGAGAGTACAAATGTGTGTGTGATCTAATAATTAAAACCCAATGAATATGAGTTAACACCTTCGGTATGTTCCAAAGGAGAATGGCCACCAATAAGACCACTGCAGTTAAAGGCGGGATATAAATGGAACAAAAAAGAATGGGTAGATATGAAAACAAGATCATCTTCTAATCCACTGCCGAGCAAAATATTCTGAATTGCTTCTATTGATGCAGATTCATTCGAATATGTTTAATATCAGTTGGTGAAACTGGCCGTGAAAGTTTAATCATTCTTCCACACTAGCCCTAAGTTAATATTTGAATAGAGTGAGACTGAAAAATTCAATGCCATGGGCGGGATTTGAACCATGGATCTACCAGTCTCCGTCCAGTTGCTCTTAACCATTGAGCTATCATGGCCAACGTGCCAGCATGACATTAAATTCTCCAACTGACTCCTATGTTTCCCGGTAAACCATTATGGGTTCTCATATACAATAAGATACGCACCTTTTGTGGTGACTTACTATGGTGTAAGTACTGTCCCAGGCTTTATTAGGTTAATTTATGGAAATTTAATCTTTCTTCCACACTAGCCATGTGTAAGTTAATATTTGGATAGAGAGTCAGACTGAAAAATTCGATGCCATGGCCAGGATTTGAACCACAGAGTTTCCGATCTTCATCCAGCTGCTCTAAACCGTTGAGCTACGATTACACTCTCCAACTGACTCGTATGTTTCCTGTAAACTGCTAGAGGTTTAGAGTAGCCAGATGGAGACCAGAAGATCCGTGGTTCATATCCAGGATATGGCATTGAATTTTTCAGTCTGACTCTATCTGACCCTGAAAGTTTTCATTTCTTATTTTCCCTAAAATGAGACATAATTTTACCTAAGATGTCATGCTTGATGTCACATGGCAAATAAAGAAACTTAAGATATACATTTTAAGAGCTAACCTATCAATAGCCACGATGTTGGATATATTTACATTAAAGGTAACTAACTAGAATACATCTAAAGTAACAATTATAAAAGAATTATGAACAATGATGTAAATCTATATACATACAACTTTTAAAGAGTTCAAGAAGCTGAAATAAATTCAAATAAAGAGCTAACAAATTCATGTCATGGATTTGCTGTAACAAGAGAACAAATAATAAAACTAACTACCAGCAATATGCAGATCTTATACTACAATAATATATAATTGTAACAAACTTTACTTATGTTAACAAGAAATTATAAATTTCTCACAGTACTCAGGACTAGTTTCACATATGATGTAAGCACTGATTACATAATTTAATAAGTGATTTTATTTTATTTAATATTTAATTTAATAAGTGATTTCTACGAGGAATCTATAATTTCTTGATAAGTGAAGTTTGTTACAATTATTATATATTATTGTAGTATTTGTATTGCTTCACTGTTATTAGCTTCAGTTTTTGCAAATTATGCAGATCTTGTTAACATATGTAACTTATTTAACATTTATTAGGGATTAATAAGCTGGCAAATTAAAATATTGTGACTTTGTGGGTTCGTAGAATTAAAAGGCCAAGTTGCAGAAATTAAAAAAACTCCTTTATTTTCGTAGAAATACTCTTATAGATTACAGCAGCATTACGTTACATACACCATCAGTCTACCTAGGTCGATCACAATAACAAACAGTGACAGCAGATTATATCCTTAGCTCTCGTTACAACAATACAGCTGGCTGTCTCTCATTTCACAACACTGTTTCACAACTAACTCTTTGCGAGCCGTCACGTCCTTAAATACCTATTTCATAAATTCGAGATATTTCTGGACCCAACAGGAAAACAGGAATCGAATGTTCTATCACCTTCCAGAAGCATAACCATATCGGTGCTGGCAGGTCTTTATCTCGCGCTATCATTATTTCTTCTGGCATACTCCTTATATCCAGGCTTTTTGTGTACACAAGCCGCGCTATCGCGATCGGATTCGCGACAATATTATACTTTGAAATGTTAATTGGCCATTTTATTTTTCTTACATGTGACTGTGATTTTAAAATAACCGACTTTTATGTGAAACAGAAATGTTACTGCTTTATTAGCTTATTGTAATCATTTCTTACAAATATTTATCATTATAACCTGAACTATGTAAAAAGTCCAGCTTTGTGTGAATATGATTAGTATAATTGGAAAGGTTGAAGCTGATATTGCATACATGGACATATTAGGTAAACATGGCCATCTGTAATTCAACTCAAGTTAATAACCAAGCAGGCCATATAGATGATGCAACAAATGCTTAGGTTTATTGAAATCCCAAATTGTGATGTAGGACCAATCAGAATTAAGTATTGCGGTGGCTTAGCAACAAAAACAGAAAAAAGAACCGATGATTTTATTCTTAATTTTTTTTTTTTTTTTTCTGTTTTGAACTCTCGAAGAGGGTAGGTGCATTTCTGGTAAAAGACTTCTTGAAACTATTAGAAGTTATTTGAAAATAAAATGAAATGTGTAGTGTTTAACGCCCGCTTTTACTACATACGGCACTGCAGGCGGTGAAGAAGTTATTTGAGTTCATCATTTATGAATGTTTAGTAAACGTTTAAAATATACATCCAAGACGTGACGCTACGATAAATAATTTAAGTAAAAAAAAAGCTGTTGCATCATTTATAAATAAAAGGAGAAAATTAATACAAAGTAAAGGGCTATATACATCAGTGGAAAAAGTTGCATGTAAAGAAGAAAATGATGTCGAGAAATATAATTCCAAGTAAAGTAAAAAGGTATTAATTATTTTATTCCATAGTTGCCCTAAAGTGAAATCACTTTTGTATCGATACCACGCCTGAGAAGTTTCACATCTCAACGCTCGCTGCAGCTGCCGGAGAGAGGATTTATAGAAATCTTCGAAAACATCATCTTCACAGCTTTTAGACGAAAGGTTCATCGCTTCTACAAGCATCGCCACACCGAGGGAGCGCAAAACTTTTGCGCGTGTGGAGCGTAGATTTCACAACGGGGCGAATCCTTCTTCAGATATGTCACCGCATCATGTGATATAAATCCAAACCACAAGGAGGGGATCCGCTCCAAATATAGCGCCCATCGCGGAACCTGAATAGATCAAAAGGGAGAGTGGAAAGAAGAAAATCAGTGTACATATATGTGTGTTAAAAAGAAGAGAAAAGGGAAGACTGCAAATTCCATGTAAGAGTGGTAGAAAAACAATTCATTTTTTTTTGTAAATTTGTGTTGCTAAGAAATCAAAAGATAGAAAGATGGAGAGTAGAAAAGAAGTAGATAAGTGTAGAAATGTAGAGGAAGAGGTTGAAAAGCTAAGTATGGAGGAAGTAGGGAAAATTGAAGATAATGAGATGACTTTGGATAGGTTAGGGACAATGATGATTAATAATGAATGTTAATATGGAGGCTAATATGAAACATTTAAGACAAGATATGGGTAATATGGAGGCTAATATAAAAAAAGATATGGGTAATATGGAGAATAATATGAAGTCAGGGTTAGAAGCTAGTTTAAATGATGTAAAATCAAGTTTAGAAAGCAATTTGGAAGCTAGTTTAAATGATGTAAAATCAGGTTTAAAAGATAGTTTTGCACAAACTATTAGTAATTTAGAAACAAATCTGTCAAGAGAAAATTGATAGGAATACTAGAGATATAAATGAATTGGAGGTTAAACTCACACAGAAACTAAAGATAGAGATAGGTTCTGAGCTAGCTCAAGAAGTGAGAGAAAGTAGGAAAGAGTGTAGGGAAAATATGGAAAGATTTGAGGTTGAGGTTAAGGAACTAAGAGAGATGATTCAAGAAACTAGGTTTGGTCAGGAAAATGTAAAACAGGAAATTAAGTTAGAAGTGAACAAAGAATTAGAAGTATTTATGAAAAAGCAAATAGAGGTAGCAGATAAACAAAAAGATGAGTTTGAGGAAAAATTAGATCAAAGAATTGCTATAATTAGAACTGAGATGCAATTACAACATAAAGAGGTAAAATCTCACCAAGAAGAAATTAAGTTAAACCTTGGTGAAGTAAGTAAATCAAAAGATGAGACAATTAGTCAGATTCAAGAAATCAAAGACAATCTTGAAAAAGAAAAAGATAATGTAAATAAATTGACACAGGTTGTAATTGCATTGCAGGCAAATAAGTTAAGTAATATGAAAGATGTGTCTAGAGTTTAAAATGTTAATGATGGTTACCAGACTGGTAATGTAAACACTAATCCAAATCCTTGTGATGCTATGAGCGAATCTAGTGATCTAGTAAGTCCAGAAAATGAAGTATATTGCAATAGGAATAATCAAAACGTGCCCTCACACACACATTTTCACACTCAAGGTCATAATGAATGTGTTAACTATTCCCTTAATGATATCAGTCCACCATGTTTTGATGAAGAGTCCGGTGATAATCCTAAGGTTTTCCTAAAAGAACTGGAAGAGTATTTCCGCATAAAACGAATTCCTAATGAATTTAGAATGATGATAGTTTAAAGATGTTTGAAAAAGAATGCATTAGAATGGCTTAGATTAACCTTAACCTCTCATGAAACGTATAACACATTTAGGACTTTGTTTTTAAACAGATTTTGGGGAACAGAAAGACAAAACAGAGTGAAAATTGAGTTGGCTACAGGAAAATATGAGGCAAAAAAAGGTATCTCAATGACTGAATATTTTCTAAAATTGGCGAATAAGAATAAGTTAGTGAATCCTGAATTGTCAGAAATGGATATAGTAAATACTTTGATCGGACATTATCCCCCACACATTAGGAATCACTTAATTGTGGCAAGACCTGTAGATTTTTCTGATGTGATTGAGTTGCTTTCTTCATTTGAAGCATATAATACAAATCAAAATTCAAACACTAACCCAACAGAAGGTCATGGCTCATATGTAAATAATAGGTTAGATGATCAATCAAATGGAAGAGTAAATTCTGGTCGAGGTCAAAATCTTGAGAATCTTCGAAATTTCAGGGGTGAGGCACAAGATCATAGAAAATCATGGGAAGAGACCATAGTTTTAGATGTAGGTATGAAACCATTATGCCTCGGGGAAATAGGAACATACCATCATTTGGGAGGTACAGGTATCAAAATTCCAACATACAGAGAATCGATCGAGAGGGTCAGATCAATCACATACAATTTTACAGAAATTACCGGGAACGTAGCAGAAATTTAAATCAAAGGCGTGACATTTCACAAGATCATTCTGTGGGTAAAACCTCAACTCAAAGGTTGCCTGAAAACGTGAGAGAAGAACCAGAAAACCGACAAATTAACTCGACAGTTTCATGAAATACAGTAAGTGGTACCAACTTAAGATCTAACTCAGATACTCAAAATTCTCTTCCAAAAAACTAATCACGTCGTCACTTTGTGCTCTGGAAGGTGATGGGAAAACAGTAAAACAGAGCGAAAGTAAAATTAATATCGGGAATACCTTGAACAATATCGTAGTATCAAACCCAGAGAAAACTGAATTAGTAAACCCTCCACAAATAGTCATTCAAGTATGGGAAAAACCAATACCTGTACTAATAAACACTGGGGCAAGCTCTTCGGTAATTAGCGAAGAATTCTTTAAAACATTGATGGCTAATTATCGAGTTGAACATCTAAATGTGAGTAATGTATACTGTAACACAGCTATAGGAAAAAGAAAAGATCGCGTTAGACATCAGGCATTGATTGAAGCGAAAGTTAAGGGAAAGAATTTAAGTTTCATTGCATTAGTAATACCATACCTAACTTAGCTAGAGAGATCATTATCGGAAATTATTTGTTGTATAGTTTGTATGGTTTGATAAACATGAGATTAGGATTAAAGTGGACAATATTATTTTAGATATTAAACTATTAGAAGATGTACATATAAAAGAGGAAAGAGATGATTTAAATAATGAGATTCTTCGTAGAAAATATATATTTGCAAGAAAATGATGTTATGTATGATGATACAGATAATTATGATGATACGTGGTATAATGTTAAAGAAAACATGTCCCAGAACATCGATCCTGATAACAATTATTGTCAGTTGTATGGTTTGCAACTAAGTGATAGTAAGATTATAGATAAACAAGAGGAAAGCAAATTCATTGAAAACCTGAAAGTTAAGTTAGAGAGTACTAATAATCTAAATGAAGCACAAAAAGAAAAATTGAAGATGTGCATCCTTAAAAATCGCGAAGCATTTAGTTTGAAGCCTGGGCTCTGCAACAAGTATACACATAAGTTCAAAGTTAAAGACGTTGCCCCATACACTCATAAAAGTAGACCTGTTCCGATGTCAATACGTCAACAGGCTACAGACGTCATTAATAAAATGTTGGAGGATGGAATTATTGAAGTGTTTGATTCCCCATACTTACATCCACTATGGTGGGTTCATAAACCTGATGGATCAATAAGGATGACTATTGATGCCCGGAAAATAAATGCCCTCACACAACCCGATCATTTTAGACCTCTGGGAATAGATGAATTATTTTCAAAACTGGGACGCGGCCGATATTTTTCAAAAATCGATTTGGTTTCATCTTACTGGCAAATTCCATTAGACGAATCGGTGAG
Source organism: Mantis religiosa (assembly GCA_030765055.1). Lineage (NCBI taxonomy): Eukaryota > Metazoa > Arthropoda > Insecta > Mantodea > Mantidae > Mantis > Mantis religiosa. Next base: position 390,162,537 of record CM060950.1, read on the forward strand.
GAAGTACACAGGTTTTAATTTTGGAGGTAAAATATACCAATTTAAGACTTGTGGTTTTGGGTTATCTACCAGTGGTAGCGCCTTACTTCGTGCACTATACCATATTTTTGGTGATACTATAGAAGATTTTGCATTGCAATATATTGATGATTTTTTAATTTATGATCAAGATTTTGATGTGCACATTGAGCATCTGAATTATATTTTTTCCAAATTCAGGGAGAGTGGAATGACAATAAACTTGGCTAAATCACATTTTCTAATCAAGGAAATTAAGTTCTTAGGTTATATAATTTCTGAAAAAGGAATGGCACCAAATCCTAACCAAATTAAAGCTATTGAAAACATTCCTCCACCTAAGAACACCAAACAGTTAAAAAGGTTCCTAGGCATCCTACAATATGAAAGCAAATTTGTTATAAATTATGCAAAAGAACTAGGTCCTTTAAGGGAATTATTAAAGAAAAATACTGTTTGGAAATGGTCAGATGAGCAGCAGATGGCTTTCCAAAGAATAAAAGATTTATTTAAAAACACCATCCTCTTGGAAAGACCAATTCAAAATTATTCATATAATATATATACAGATGCTAGTATTCACGCATATGTGGCAGTATTGACACAAACTGACCATGAAGGAAATAGCCATGTGATTGCCACTGCATCGAGAACATTAAGTAAGGTTGAATCGAATGCATGCATCACAGAATTGGAAATTGGCGCTATTTACTTTGCTTTACAAAAGTTACGGCAATATGTATATAACAATAAAATTGTAGTATATAGTGACCACATAGTTTGTCCTTCATAAAGAAATGCAAAATAACAAGTTCCAAGGTATCTCGATACATAAACGAGAATACTTCGTACGATATCGAGATACGTCATATTCCAGGGAAAGAAAATATTTTTAGTGATCTGTTATCCCGACAGAAGATCGGAGATGAAATCCCTGAGACCCTCTCCCATCCACATCATGAAATAAAAATATACAAAATGGAATTCCAATGGAATAAAATTTGGAGAAGTAGTTCAATAACATAAAATTATGGTGCCAAAGATCCTCGAAGATGAGATAATAATGTCCTTTCATGAATATTTGGCACATCCAGGAAGTGAGAAAACTTCCTTAGCCAGACAAGATAGAGTATACATTAAACATTTGGGCAGGAAAGTATGAAAAGTCATATCATCCTGTGCCTTATGTCAAAAAGCAAAGCCTCTGAATGTGAAATACGATTATGAGCCCCAGGTAATCGTAAGGGAGAAGAAAAATGAGCTCGTAGCAATTGATGCTCATGGAGAAATGCCCGCAAGTCAGTACAATTATAAATACATTTTTGTAATGCTCGATGTATTCACAAAATTTGTGAAAATCTATCCTGTAAGGAATATAAAGAGCAGAACTTGTGTATCTAAAATAATTAAGGATTGGATTCCAAAATTTGGAAAAATAAAATCAATTATCTCCGACAACGCTACCGTACACCGGAGCAAATTGTTTACTTCTGCGCTCCGAAGCCAAGATATTAAATTGCGCAATTCTTCAGCATATTTCCCACAAGGAAACCCTTGTGAAAGGATATTAAGGGATATAGGATTCTACTTTCGTATATTATGCCACTCCCATCACCAACATTGGTTTAAGTATTGTGAAATAATAGAAAACGTTATAAATCACAGTCCCGATACAACCACAAAATTCACCCCCTACGAGCTGATGACGAGTTGACCACCTAAACCTTTAGTAATAAAATTCCCCACCACTGTTGAACCCTCCGATATACAACTTTCAGAAGAAGAAAAGATGGTAATTGCCTACCAAAGATTAGTAGATAGAGCTAATAAAAGATGCCAGAAAATTAAAAGAGGGAAAGCTATTTGGGATCCCCAAATCGGTGACGAGGTTCTACTGAAAACTATCAATCTTTCAGATTCTAATCGAAAAATTTACTGGAGAATGAATTTGATTAACAGAGGACCATATAGAATTATTGAAAAGTTCGGGGAACACACTTATGAAATTGCATCAGAAAATGGCAAAGAAATTGGGAGATACCACAAATCTTTATTGACACCATTTAAGAGACCAGACACACATACACCTTGAATGACACTGCAAAATTTCTGAAATTAATAATAAAGTTATGTGTAATTACAATTAAAGAATGAATTTATGGATAACTAAAAGAAAAAAAAATTTAGTTGGTGTTTACAATGTCAAATCAACTTATTCTTGTTTTAATGTTGTATTAATGTTCTCTATGTGTTGTATCCCTAAATGTAATTTTTTTCCAGTCAAATGTTAATGTGTATTGACAAGTTATTTTGTTCACAAGTTGTTTAGAAAAGATATTCGTAATTCAGGGGCAACATCCAGAATTTATGAAAAAAAAAAAAATAGATAAGATTGTTTTAGAAGAAATTAGTTCATAAATTCTTGATGGAGGCATTTGAAGCTGATATTGCATACATGGACATATTAGGTAAACATGGCCATCTGTAATTCAACTTAAGTTAATAACCAAGCAGGCCATATAGATGATGCAACAAATGCTTAGGTTTATTGAAATCCAAAATTGTGACAGAATTAAGTATTGCGGTGGCTTAGCAACAAAAACAGAAAAAAGAACCGATGATTTTATTCTTAATTTTTTTTTTCTGTTTTGAACTCTCGAAGAGGGTAGGTGCGTTTTCAGTAAAAGACTTCTTGAAACTATTAGAAGATATTTGAGTTCATCATTTATGAACGTTTAGTAAACGTTTAACATATACATCAAAGACGCAACACTATGATAAATAATTTAAGTAAAAAAAATGTTGCATCATTTATAAATAAAAGGAGAAAATTAATACATAGTAAAGGGCTATATACATCAGTGGAAAAAGTTGCATGTAAAGAAGAAAATGATGTCGAGAAATATAATTCCAAATAAAGTAAAAAGGTATTAATTATTTTATTCCATAGTTGCCCTAAAGTGAAATCCCTTTTGTATCGATACCACGCCTGAGAAGTTTCACATCTCAACGCTCGCCGCAGCTGCCGGAGAGAGGATTTATAGAAATCTTCGAAAACATCATCTTCACGGCTTTTAGATGAAAGGTTCATCGCTTCTACATCAAGGTAAGGTTTGGCTTCTATAAGCATCGCCACACCGAGGGAGCGCGAAACTTTTGCGCGTGTGGGGCGTAGACCTCACGACGGGGCGAATCCTTCTTCAGATATGTCACCGCCACGTGTGATGTAAATCTAAACTACAAGGAGGGGATCCGCTCCAAGGTTCACAATAAAGCACATCATTAAAATAAAAACTAAGTTGCACACATTTCCACATCTCCCCAAGTGATCACTTGTGGGTTCTGAAGATGTAAGTCCTCCATTTGAGGAGTGTAAACAGTTAAAGAAGAAAAAGCTGTACACATTTTTATGTGCCTTAAAACATGCTTCACACAATCACTGCATGCCTTTCAATTTTCCATTAAGTTCATCTGCCAGAAACAAGCAGCAGAGTTAACCACATTGGACAAAATATGGTGAAATTTAGAAACAGGCTGCTAAACTTTGATGTGCTGTTGGCCAAAGGTGACATTTAGAAACAGGCTGCTAAACTTTGATGTGCTGTTGGCCAAAAGCCCTGATTTTAAGTTCATCAAACTACCAGAGAGGACCATAAACATTTACAGAAGATACCCAAAACAAGGCTATCAGAAAATATGATGCATACATTGGGCATGCAAAACTTGTTTTAATGCAAGAACTTTATGGCACATAAATATGTAACTCAATTTAATAGTCTTAATTTGTATGAATATTGTAGAATATCTTAATGAGTAAGGACTATGATAAAATGAAGCACAAAATTAATATAATTTTGAGTTGAACTAGTATTCCATGCTCCATATATTGCTAGGGTTGTAGGTGAAAAATTTAATTTTATGTCATGTTGGCACGTTGGCCATAGTAGCTCAAATGATTAGAGTGGTTGGACGGAAACCAGATGATCCATGGTTCAAATCCTGGCTATGGCATTGAATTTTTCAGTCTGGCTCTATCCTTTCATAGTGCATCTACACACGGCTAGTGTGAAAGAACAATTCATTTCCATTAATTGTACCAATAGTGGTCTGAACTATAAAGCCCGGGCCTTAAAGTACTTACAGCGTAGTAAGTCACCATTAAGGTAGTTGTCTCATGTGTTTATGAGAACTCCTAGTGGTTTACTGGGAAAAACACGAGTCAGTTGGAGAATTTAATGTCATGTTGGCACATTGGCCATAGTAGTTCAAATCGTTAGAGCGGCTGGACGGAAACCAGATGATCCATGGTTCAAATCCCGGCTATGGCATTGAATTTTTCAGTCTGGCTCTACCCTTTCATAGTGCGTCCTACATACGGCTAGTGTGAAAGAACAATTAATTTCCATTAACGTGAATATGATACAAATTTATAATTGCCTTCAATCCTATATCCAATCTGACTGATTCGTTAATCACAATTAACCTTAACAAAGCAATCCAAACTGGAAGTGTTACAATCCCTCAAAAGAAATCTGGCATCATTAATTGGAAAGAATGAGTCATGTAAGCACTGTTTGTTCATCCCTAGCCAGTGGAGGGAGGAACTACGGATTGTGCAGTCAGGGCACTTATCAATCAAAGCAGCAAACAAACAGCCGGTTTTTGAGTTCTACATTCTGTATCACTAATTTAACACCATTACTTTACAGGATAGTAGTCTGCACTGATAAGACACTTAATTTAAAAAACAATGTTTTTCTACAAATAATCATTTACTTGTGCTTTATAATTTGAAGATGGATCAAAGAAGAAACAACTGTGCTCTTTTAGCACAGGGTATTTATCCAACTGAAATATGTCAGATGACTGATGGAAATTAATTGTTCTTCCGCACTAGTTGCCTGTAAGCTAAGATTTGGATAGGTAGAGGATATGTAGTTAGAAAAATTCAATGTCATAGCCGGAATTTGAACCACGTATCTCCCAGTCTCCATCTGATTGCTCTTAACCATTACACTACAATGACCAACATGCCAGCATGACATTAAATTCTCCAACTGACTCGTATGTATGAAGCCTAGATCTAAAGTACTTAACAATAGTAAGTCACCACAAATGGTCCGTATCTCATTGTATATATACGAACACCTAGTGATTTACTGGGAAAAATATGAATCAGTTGGAGAATTTAATGTCATACTGGCATATTCGCCATGGTAGATCAATGGTTAAGAACAACCGGCTGGAGACCAGGAGATCCATGGTGCAAATCCCAGCTATGGCACTGAATTTTTCAGTCTGACTGTACCTATGTCACTATTACTGCTAAAATGTACTAAATGTACTTAAATATGTAGAAAATTAAATTACATAATGATCATGTTGACTTTTCACTGTGACATACAGATGTAAAAAAACATGATAGAACAAAACAAAACTTATGATATAGATAATACCAAATGTTTAAGATAATTTATGACAAGATAAATATATAGGTTCAATTTTCTGGGAATCTCCTCATGAGTTTCCAGTACTTATACTTTTCTCTAATATGAATATATATATATATTTTTTTTAATTTACGTCCTCCAACGTTAAGTCATATCGGACGATGAATGGAATGGGTGAAATGAAGCTCAAATGAGCCCAGAGTCCATAGAGCTTAGAGTTATCCGACATTTGTCTTTCAGGATAAGGGAAAACCCCGGAAAAACCTTATCCAGGTAACTCACCCTGACCGAGATTCAAACTCGGGACCTCTTGAACGTGAGGCACTCTACCACCACACTACCAAGGCAGGCATATTTTATATCTTGGCCATACAAAGCTGCAGAATTTCGAAACCATCATGTAGCAGCCAGCTGTGCTCTTAAAAGATTTGACCATCTACTGTATTCCTATATTCCATTTGTACCTACAAGAAAATTAGCAGTAATTTCTGCAAAAATTTATCTCAATGAACTTGAGGTACACAGAGAAATAAGTGTAAGAACAGTTTGTACAAGAGTGCAGAAAGACATGTGAACACAATACCAGGCTTTTAAAAGTTGGTGTAGATACATAGATGATATTTTTGCTATGATTCCTGATAATTATATCAATGATGCTGTTAAACATTTAGATTTACAAGATAAATCTGTAAAGTTCACATTATAAACTGAAAATAATGGTTGGCTTTCTTTCCTAGATTTAAAGATAAAAAAGATAATATATTGAATTTTGGCATTTATAGAATATCAACTCATATTGATAATTGCATAAAAAGTTAACAGTTTTTCACATAAATTTGCATGGTTTGTTTAATTTATAAGTTGAAAAACATGCTCATAATAAAGAAAAAAAGTAATAAAATTGTAACGGGAGCGCTGGAACACCCTGTGAACCAGCTGGGAACGGAAGGCAGGGGGAGGACCGCGTTAGCCACACCTCCCCCTCGTTTGTCTTGTAGTGGTGACAGGCAGTGGTTGGGAGGAAAAACATCAGTGTGCCGTCTGTTTCTGTCCACCTGGTTCCAGAAATTACGTAATCTGGAACATTCTCCTGGTCACTAGAAACCGGCGATATTCCTATATAAAGAAGGTTACAGACAGACGGAGTGGAGTTGTTAGTCAGTCAGTCAGTTGGTTAGTGTGTGAATGAGGACAGTTCTTGGTGTAAGAAGGCAGTGTTAGTCAGTGACGTGTTAATGTACGAGAAGATTGTGCAACGGAAGACTGTACGTAACTGGTATGTGCAACGGAGTTTATGTAATCGCGAGTACAAGGAAATTGTAACGGACGAACTGGTGAATTGTAATTGTGTGCAGCAAGTAATTCTGTGTAATTGGCAAGAGTTTAACTGTAAGTCGGTGGAAATAAAGAACATTTTTGAGTGGTGAAATTGGACTTTTTATTCCACGAACCCACAAAGTCACAATATAAACACATTAACACTCCTTTAATTCATAGTTTCAATCCAGATTTTTAATATAAGATTTGAAAACATGTTTTTACTTTAAAAAAAATAAAAGATTATATTTTTAAAAATATCTACTTATTATAATAGAGCTAATAAAACAGTCACATAAATTTGTGAAGAATATGCCATAATATTAATTCCTCAAAATATATAAAATTTGCTTTTCATCAATAATTATTTTTATTGAATTATTTAGCTACTTGGATTGACAGGGTTTACACTGATAAGACCAAATGTCATTTGGGAACTAGAATTAAAGAACATTTTAGAAATACTAAATATAAACAGATTGATCAAGTCAGTCAGCACATCATGTTTGCCATTTATTCATGAAATAAATCCAGAGGTTAAATTATTAAAACTCCAACCCAAATATTCCTGACATGTCATATGTTGTTTACAAATGCTAGGCTTTGGCAATGAAGACATTAGCTCTCTTGCTCTCCAGTATTTCTGTGTAGTAGGTCCGGCAGGTAGGGCTTCACAGGTTAAAAGATGTTCTTCGGGCATTTCCTCTTCTTTGTTGCACAGAGGACAATTTGGACTTGTATAAATTCCTATTCTGTGTAAGTGTTTGGCCAAATGATCATGTTCCGTAAGTAATCTAAAATTTGCTACTGCAGCTTTATGTGGGATTTCTGGATTTTTAATTAAAATGTTCCATTTTTTTATCTTTGGCTTTGTTAGATATTGATTGGTTTTGTTTGTTTTTATATTTGCTTTTGATTAATCATTTTATGGATGTAAAGGGTAAGTTTTTACTTTTTTATTTCTGAAACACCTAGGACCAAAGGGAAGAAAGGTACTACTGACATTATTTAATATATCATGGACCTCTACTATACTTACAGAGTGGAAAAAAGCAATAATTATTCCTATTCTAAAAAATGACAAAGCACCCGACAAAATAAATAATTACAGACCAATTCCTTTCTTGGAAGTGTTGAAAACAGTGCTATGATAAATTAAATTTAAAGGGAGTCGATTAATGACACTAAACAACACTTACTTTTAAATTTTTCCGGAACATGTTTCAGAGACTTTGCCTCTATCCTCAACCGGCAATCAACTGGTTCTCATTGGTGTAGTTGACGATATTTTGTCATAGGTCTCCTCTGGTGGCAGTCCAAGGAACTTGCTGAACAAATCTTTCTGGGGGATGTCGAAATTGAATACTTTGTTCCTATTTTTTGAAATGAAGATTTGTTCCCATGTGGATAGTTCTTGTTTTCCTGATGTATGTTTTAGTAGTTTTGGTTCTGGATTTATGTTGTGGTTTTTTTCCCAAAAATGTGTGGCAACTGCTGATTTTTCTAATTGTTTATATTTTATGTTTCTAAAGTGTTCCTTTGCTCTTGTTTCTAAATTTCTTTTGGTTTTTCCAATATAAATTTGACTACAGTCACTGCATTCAGTTTGATATATACCAGAATTTTTGTTAGATGGAATGACATCTTTGATGTTTGAGCAAATTAGGTTTTTTAAGGAGAAATGGTTGACTGGTGCTAGTTGAATGTTTTGTTTTTTGAAGACTTTTTTGAATTTATCATAGGCCCATGGATGGTATGTGAATTTTTTGAAAATCATATTAGTTTCTGTAGCTGAGAGGGTTGTGGTTTCCTTTATTAGCTTCTTCTTTTTTGCTAAGTTCACTTTTTTGTCAACTAATGATTTGGGTAAGTCATTTTTTTTTTGTGCTATTTCAATTATTTTGTTGTATTCTGTTTTGTATTCTTCTGCTGTAAGAGGGATGTTGACCAGTCTGTGTGCTAAACTATTGAAGATTGCCTGTTTGTGGAATCTTGGGTTGTAGCCATTAGCTTTTATGTAGTTATCTGTCTGTGTTGGTTTTCTGTAAATGCCAAAGTTTAGTCTGTTTTTATTTCTCATTATTTTTAGATCAAAAAATGGTAAATACTTGTATTTTTCTATTTCTATGCAAGAGAAAAGCATCAAGTTCACTGTAGAAGAACTATCCATATGGGAACAAATCTTCATTTCAAAAAATAGGAACAAAGTATTCAATTTCGACATCCCCCAGAAAGATTTGTTCAGCACGTTCATTGAACCGCCACCAGAGGAGACCTATGACAAAATATCGTCAACTACACCAATGAGAACCAGTCGATGGCCGGTTGAGGATAGAGGCAAAGTCTCTGAAACATGTGCCATAAAAATTTAAAAGTAAGTGTTGTTTAGTGTCATTAATCGACTCCCTTTAAATTTAATTACAGACCAATTTCCTTAAAAAGTGTCATTGCTACAAGTCTGTGGGACAGTTTATTTCCCTCTGATGAAGCAGTTTCAATACATCTGCCAAATAGCAGCTGCATAAACCTGTTAAGGAAAGATATTTCAAGGCCTCTATTTTGTGAACACACTTCTGGAACACCAAAAGGCAGCTGGATCTAAAGCTTAACTCCAGAAATTTTGCCTAGTTCTGCAATACATACACCGAAGGTAATACTTTATGGAATCATTATTGTTATAGATTACTACAAAGTTTTAGAAAGATATAGTGCACTAATCATCATGATTATTAACCTAATATTTATGTCATGCAATCTCCTAACAAGGGGACTATGATAATGTTGGTATCCTACATATGGGACTCTAGGCACATGCTGGTATTAATTAAATTTATTGGGAGTCGATTAATGACACTAAACAACACTTACTTTTAAATTTTCCCGGAACTAGTTTTAGAGGACTTCCCTCTATCCTCAGCCAGACATCGACTGGTTCTCATTGGTGTAACTGGCAATATTTTGTCATCAGTCTCCTCTGGTGGCAGTTCGAGGAACTTGCTGAACAAATCTTTCTGGGGGATGACGAAATTGAATACTTTGTTCCTATTTTTTGAAATGAAGATTTGTTCCCATGTGAACAGTTCTTGTTTTCCTGTTGTATGTTTTAGTAATTTTGGTTCTGGATCCAAGGAAGTGATCCTTGACAACGAAGTATGTTGACTGAAGATGTGGGCAAATGATCATGAAATTAATCTCGTATAAAGAAGATAGAAGTATTAACATCAACTTCTTAAGATAAGTGGAAGTTAATTACTAAATATTTTTATTTGTATAAGATATGTATATTGGTTGGTACCAGTGACATCAGTATAAAGAAATGAACGGTTGCTATGGAGAAAAAATCAATAATCTTCCTTGTGGAAAAAGGACACGGGGAAAATGAAAGTTTTATAGTGATGAGTGGACGTGCAAGAGTGAGCAATTTTATGTAATTAACGAAAATTATTTATTAAGGAAGTAAGGATTTATCAATATGCTGGAGGTAACCTACAATGATTGATTGACTAGGAAAGAAAGTTCGAGTAAAATGTAATCCAGATGATACAATTGGGGAGCTGAAGAAACTGATAACCGCACAAACTGACACGAGATGGGAAAAGATTGTACTGAAAAAGTGGTACTCAATATTCAAGGACAAATTCAAACTTCAACGAAGAAATACTGTAACATATGGTGCCCGTTGCAGGACTCGAATTAGAGTGAACACGTCGTGGAAAGAATGTGAGTACTATACAGATTGATAGTATTGTTATAAAAATGTACCTACACCCAAATGTACTATCTGTAAAGAGGTTGTCATCATGAACAAACACCATTTGGACAAATGTAATGGTCTCAAAAGTGGGAACCTACAGGCTTTATATTGGGAAGCTAGGGGGAAAATGATGCAAATCAACTAATCCCCAGTGCCATTAGTCAACAACAAAAATTTTAATTATTATGTTTTACATATTTATGTTATTGTTCATTGTTGTGAAATATTGTTGTTGGGGTGTTCTTCAAAATATATGGAAACACATTGTGTAAGTATTAAAATTAAAATTATTTTCCATATATTTTGAAGAGCGGCATTTGTAACAGTTGTTTTTGTTTGGCACTAAAATGAGTTTTGTTTATTTACTTGGTAGTGTTATTTAGAATTTAAAAAATAAATGTTTAAAAATATTATAATGTTTATATTAAGTATGTGGATGTGAAATTCTAGAAAAAAATAAACAAGATATGTATATTGGTTGTCCTGCACCATGGCGTAGCAGGCTAAGGCAGCATGCCTTGGTCCCTGGCCACGAAAAGCGGCCTGGGTTCGATCCCACCCATGTGGTGGGGATTTTAGGTCCCAGGTATAGGACTGGTGCCCACTCAGCATTGTGAGGAAAGTGAGGAGCTTACGCTTGGTAAGCGGCCCTGGTCACGGAAACCAGCATTCCGGCTGGAAGATGCCGAGATGCTAACCACATCTCCTCCCCGTATCAGTTGGATGATCGTCCACCTCTGCCGTGCATAAGTGGACATGAGGCCGGCAGTCGGGTTGGTAGGCCTTGGCCCTCTAAGGGCTGTCGTGCCATGGGTTATTATTATGTATTGGTTGGTACAAGTGACATCAGTATAAAGAAATGAACGGTTCCTATGGAGAGAAAATCAATAATCTACCTTGTGGAAAAAGCACGCGGGGAAGATGAAAGTTTTATAGTGATGAGTGGATGTGCAGGAGTGAGCAATTTTATGTAATTAACGAAAATTATTTATTAAGGAAGTAAGGATTTATCGATATGCTGGAGGTAACCTACAATGATCCAACAGTACAATGTTATGGCGATTTCTTCAGTACAATAAACATATGGTAGGTATGTGAGCTTTTATAGAATATCCATTAGAGGCAAAAAATGGTACTTCTCTCTCACTTCACACTATTACATGAATGTAGAAAATGCATGATCAATATACTGAAAATGTGGTGGTAAACAGATCCATTTAGTTTCACAGAAGAATGCAACAGTAGTATTCCACAGATATGGAACTCCAAAATGAACAGCTGGTAAGCCTTCTAAAGAGTGAAAATTTGGACTCTAGATATGTTTGTATAGTCATTTTATAGCACCACAAGAAATCAGGACATGTTGACTGTGCCACAGGAAGACCGCCTGTGAAGTGTTTCCTTGCATTCCCCACCAAATTATGGAAGCCTAATGGAAATACTAAAATATTTTTAAAAATTCTCATTATTAATTATACATATAAGTACTGCTTTTCTCCTAGCATACGTTCTGTATTTTCAATTATATATTACTTGCCTACTGAAATATTAGATTTGCATTTAGTATTCAATATAGAGCTCTTTCCCTTGAAACATAAGTCAGCATCTTTAGCTGTTCATTATCCTAACATGAGACACTTAGTTTCTAATTGACAAATATGTTTGGCAATAATAAGTGCTAAAATACACAAAACTAACACAACGCTATATGTAAGAACAAAAAATTTAAATTGGAATTCACTTCAGACATAATTGGGTTAAATGACCCATAGATTATAGGTATGGGAAAAAATTGAATAATAAAGATTGGGTAATGAATTTTGAAATACTTCCAACCGATTCTGTCAACAAATTTATTTTCCTTCCAGTGCTTGGCAATACGGTAGCTAAGAATCCATCACCTACCAGCAGTAAGCATAACAAAAAGCACTTTCATTAAGCTGAGGATGCACACTTGGAAGTGTGAACTATAGTCTTGGGGAACGTATGATTGATTATACCACAAGAAAAATGAAGAAGTGTTACAAAAAAAATTGTTACAACTATTTTCTTAGTTTCATTAACCTTATTTACCACAGGGGAATATCTCACAGATATGTAGTCCTGCATCCTCAGCTGATTTCAACTGCTGGGAAGTGTTGCTAGTGTTCCTGTAGAAATTTAATTCCCTTTGCCAGGCATCTTATGAACTTGTATGCAGCGATATCTTCAGAACAAAAACTGAAACCAAGTATCATTTATGGATACTCTTTAACTGCTATGTTTCTCAGCATCCATTCTATACTGGACATGAAAGACTGCTTAATTTTGCTCAAAGGCCTCTATCACATTTTAGATTCTTTTTCATGACATAAATATATGACAATAGACCACCAGCTTTACTTCCTTTGCATAGGAAGACATTCTAAGGTTTTTTACACCCCAAAAAATCCATCGTCTTCTAATGGGTTAGTTCCCAGAGGCTAGTATGCTACCCCTAGATCACAAGGACAACTATCTTAAGAGGAAATTTAAAAATTCTTTATATCTAAGTTTACGTAAGCTTCCATGGCCAATGTAAAGATTATCTTGAACCAGTAATTCCAGTGTAGACCGCATCTTGAGGCTATATCATAAGATGAGCGAAACACTGGCAAGTTTATGTCTTAGGTCTACGCCAGAAGTATTGGATCAACATATTCTTTATAAATGTTTCAAAGTTTACGTAAATCTTCTCCCAAATGTCAAGTTCTTTTGCTTGGTGAAAAAAATATTAACATTCTACAGTCAAAATTGGATGAAAATGCAGACATGTCTGTTTGGTCCTGTTTAATGGCTGCTTTAAACTACTTACATTTTAGGCAGTGACAAAGGTGATAAATGAAATGTTAACTGGGAAAGGAAATCTGGGAAAGAAATGTTCCAGGCCTAAGTTTAGGGTACCCCCTAAAATTTGTCAATTATTATGACTAAGGAAAACAGAAAACAAAATTTAAGTCATGGAGTATGGCCCTGCTGGATTTGAAGCACAGACCTCCCATTTACCAGTCCATGCTTTAACAAGTTCAGCCAACTATGTCAATCTACACTTATGTGAAACCTTTCTGCAATAAATAAGCTTAATGAAGCAAGTGTTAAAATTCAACTCAGATGTGTTACTTATTACAGAATTAACCCTGTTTTATTATGATGTTTCTTGCTTCTGGGAACTGCAATTTAATACAAAACTTCAGACTTACTCTTTACAAGCATAATTTAACAATATGCTATCTTTCTTATCCTCATTATATCATGTGACAAAAAAAAAGAAGACTGTAAGGTATTTTCCTTTTTTTAATGTATGACAAAAAACTTGCTACAAATGTTTAAATTATTGAGACAGTAAACAAGATATGCATTTTTAAACATATAAATTAATTACTTTGTTTTATCATAAATAAAATGCAATGTCTCTTTATAAAAAATGATGGATAAATATCTTCAAGTACTTTAAGTTGATGACAGTGTTGTTGAAATAATTAAAAGCAGAAGTTGAGTTGATTAATAACAAAACACTCACTTTTAAAATTTCTGGGATGTTTACAACCGATTTAATTAAAATAGATATGTCCAATGATATATTGGAGAAACTAGTCCTGTTATTACATACAATATCAAAGATAAGTGAAGTTTAGTCACTAGCTATTATAGTTTATTGATTTAATTTTCTTCACGGTTAATAGCTTCAATTGTTTTACTTCTATTCTTTGTGAAGTTACCTCACCAATAAAGGAAACTGAAGAAAAATTATTCAACATGGCCTTATGTTAATACCTCTCCCCCCCCCCCTTTCTCTCACTACAGTATAACCTTGATAAGTAATAAAAAACTTTGTAAATTACAATAAAAACAGCGAGTGTTGTTTTGTGTTACTAATCTACTAAATTTCTGTTTTTAAAGATGCTTAGTTTATGACAAAATTATTGGCGCACATAGATTGGCTTGTGAAGGGCATAATGTCACTTCTATGATGCACATTTCACTGCACTTGGTTTTATAACCAAATTAAAAAAAGAAAAACAAATATCTGTATCACTTCTATGGTGCACATTTCATTGCACTTGGTTTTATAACCAAATTAAAAAAAGAAAAACAAATATCTGTATCACGTCTATGGCGCACATTTCATTGCACTTGGTTTTATAACCAAATTAAAAAAAGAAAAACAAATATCTGTATTATAAACTGGAACTCTCATTCTTATCTTTCAGTCTGACTTATCACTTAGTATCTTCTTGGAGCTTTGCTTGGAGGTGGCATCAGATCATGATCATCTCCCATCCACCGCTCTCGATTAATGAAATCTAGCAATCTTTCTGTTGTTACAGGATCTATGATACTGTTACAGACAGCTGCAAAAAATGACAAAATATATATATTAACATAAGTAAAATAGTTTCTTTAGTATGCGTGAAATGTATTTACATTACTCTTAGAAAAAGTATTAAATACAATATTTTTCATATCAAACATGGATATTCTCAGGGTTTCATATGGACCTGAGAGAATTTAAACATTTCTAAACTATCAAAGTCAAAGTGCTGTAATAAATACAGTGGGCAGTCACAAACTAGTAAAATGTTTTAACATGGTCACATATACTTCAACTGTGTTGAAATAATTTGGAAAAAATATCCAAGAAACGTTTCTGGGAGAGTGGCATACAGCTGATAATGGAGACAAACATCTTTGAAGCATACTCTGATTGAAGACTTATTAATGAGACTATAGTGTCATCAACCCACACACAATTCTATATATTCAATATCTATTAAATTGTGTTGCTAAGTTCATTGTAATTTTATTTTAAGTTTATTACCTTGAAAGAGACAATATTTTTAAAGAAAATGTAATTTGCATATATAACAATTGTTAGAAACACCCTTTTTAATTTAAAAAGATGACTTGGATTAGAAACACTTAACATACTTCAACTATAACACTATTTTTATTGACTTTTAAGATTAATATACAATGAACTTAAATATTTCACTGATGACCAGTTATATTCAAGCCAGGTATAAAAACAAACAACAAAAGCACACTTTCCATTTTAATTCAGCAGTTTAAAAAAAAAATTAAACATATCTTAAGCATATATCGAGATTCAACTGTATTGGAACACCACAGTGAAGCGAAAAATTATTAAATTTTAGATGAGTCGCATTTTTTACACATCGAAAGTGAAGCAGATGTGTAAAAAATGCGACTCATCTAAAATTTAATATCTTAAGCAGTTAGCTAACAGCACAGTCAGCTAGCATGGTATAACTGTCATGAACAAAAAATCAACCCAGTATTTACATTTCACTTTACAGCAATAAACCTCAGTACAAACAAATTGATTGAGTCAAATTATATACTATCAGAAATTACAAAACATGAAGGACTGACTTTAAAACAAACACTCCATTAATTATTCTTAATGTATGCAATAAAGAAGAATTACCAAAATTGTGGAAATAAGGAACTGACTATCCAGTGTCTAAGAAAGAGGACAAATTACGAGGGCCGTCCAGAAAGTAACAGACCCTTTGGCCTATTGTGGCAATGGGTCAGCTGCCATCTTGGTGTCAAAACGTTCCTACATTCAGTACGCATCCAGCTGTTGTGTGAAGACTGTGTTTCTTACTTTGCTCTCTGTGAGTCATCAAAATGTGCCCTGCTATAGAAAACCCTGCCACTTGTGAAGTGCGGTCTGTGATTCGGCTTTTGTTGGCTCAAAACAACAGACCAATTGAAATTTATTGTCAGCTTTGTGATGTTTACGGGCAGCAGATGAGTGAAAGCCGAGTGAGGCAATGGTGCATTGATTTTAAAAATGGCTATACCAGTATTTATTAATTTTTAGATGAGTCGTATTTATTACACATCTGCTTCACTTTCGAAAGTGAAGCAGATGTGTAATAAATACAACTCATCTAAAAATTAATAATTATTTCCCTTCACTGTGGTGTTCCAATACAGTTAAATCTGGCTATACCAGTGTTCACGATGAGGACCACAGTGGTAGGCCTAGTCTTGTGACTGATGATCTAGCAATGAAAATCAATGACAAAATTCGTGAAAACCGTCATTTATCTGGCTGCAGCACTGATCTTTCTCCAACAATGCAGCACAAATAGTAATGTAGTTCTGAATCGTATCATAAATGGGGACGAGACTTGGGTGAAGCATGTCAACTGTGAAACAAAACAGCAGTCGATGGAAAGGGGGCACACACATTCTCCCAAGAAACCACAAAAGTGTTTGCAAATGCTGTCAGCAAGAAAGGCCATGGCTACTGTGTTTTGGGACTCCAAGGGAGTGCTTCGTTGATTTTCTGCAACATGGAACAATAAAGGTATCCTGAAACACTAAGAAAGTTACGGCGTGCCATACAAAATAAGCATCGGGGAAAACTTAGCACAAAGGTGGTGTTTTTTCACGACAACGCACATCCACTCATGGCCAGTCGTACCCGGGCACTCTTGGTTGGTTTTGGATGGGAGGTGTACAGCCCGAATTTGGCGCAGAGTGATTACCACCTCTTCCCAGCGGAAAAAATGGCTCAGTAAATAACATTTTGAAACAATGCCGAACTGCATGCCGGTGTAAACCAGTGGTTGAAATCGCAGGTGGCAGATTTCTACAGAGACGGTATTGAAAAACTTGTGCCACGATATAAATGTCTGAGTTTGAATGGAGATTATATAGCTTAATAGCTTAAGAGTGTGCCTTTCAAATGTATATAATAAACTTTGAGTTTTTCAATTTGTGAACTATTTCAAAACGTCTGTTACTTTCTACACAGCCCTCATATTATGTATGTGATAATGTGAGGCCGACAACTCTTTCAAACATAGCTTATAAAATATTTGTAATAACACCAAATAAACTCACCGAGCTAGCTGAGGAAAACTAAGTGAAAAACAAGCAGGATTTAGGCATAGTAGTCCAACAATTGATAGTATGGAAATTAATAATTCCTCCACACTAGCAGTGTATAGACTAAGGTTTTTCATAGAGACAAACTTGACTCGTCTGTTCTCCTGCCACACCACTAGGAGTTCTCGTATTTGACATACACACTGTTTGTGGGACTTACGGCTAAGAGCGACCGCACAGAGAACAGGAGATCCGTCGTTCAAATGCCAGCCATGGCATTGAATTTTTCAGTTTGACTCCTCTCAACTGATGGTATATTTGAACTAAGACAAATATTCGAGAAACATTATGAATATAATATTGGTCTGCATAATATACTTGACTATTCCCAGAAATTTGGGCATTTGACTCTATCCCTTGCAATAAAATAACAGATAGCTTTGAAAATTATGAAATGCCACCTAAACTAATAAGATTAATTACTCACTTTCTTCTCAGGCAGCCAGCCAGGTGAACAGATGATTAGATATCAACATTTCGGGAGTGTACATCTCTCCCATCATCAGGATATTTATAAAATGTTATTAACTCAAATGAAATATTGGGTATAGCACAACTATAAACAAAGACAGAACACTATCAAAATTCACATTACTGAACAAAAGATTGTTTTCAGTAAATTAAATGCCAGGTCAGGAGATGCTGGGAGTATAGAAAATTAATTGGGTCAAAGAAACTTAACTACTTAACTTAATTATCAAGCTGTATTGAACTTTGCTTCTTAAGTTGATGGATTTCCATTTTAAAGGCTGGTTTCCAAGAGGAGATGAACTGAAATCCAGTATCACGATTAAGCGTGCTCCTTTTGGCCAAAGCCTCCTTAACTCTCCGCTCCTAGTAACTGTTGCATATTGCCAAGATTGTCGTCTCCCACAAATTGGCTCTATGGTCATTATCAAAACAATCCTCTGCCAGCCCAGACTTCTCAGGTTGCATTAAACGAATGCTACGTTCATGTTCGATTATTCTAGTAACAATGGTCCTTCCAGTTTGTCCTATATATGGTGTCCCACAATCACAGGGAATGCGGTACACTCCCAGAACTTGGAAGTCCAGTTTGTCTTTCACTGGTCTCAACAGATGTTTAATCTTCGGAGGTGGCTTGTGGATGGTCCTGATGTATTTGGCGAGAATTCTGCTGATTCTGCCAGATTGATTGCCGGTAAACGGGATGCAGGCTGTAGTGGTAGGCTTATCTGACGCTTGCTGTATTACAGGTTTCCCTTTCCTAGCTTTGGTGATCGAGGCTGCAACGTCATATTCGGAGTAGCTGTTTTGACGGAAAGTGAGTCTCAGGTGCTGTAATTCTTGTTTTAAGTGCCTGGAATTAAGAGATAGACAAAGCTCTGTGGGCCAGTGTATTGAGAACTCCCAAGTGTTGAGACTTATGATGGAAACTATGAGCGTTCAGATAGAGATCGGTGTATGTAGGCTTGGGATATACAGCATGCCCCAGTATACCGTTGCTGTTTTTTGAAACAAGAATGTCCAGGAATGGAAGAGTTCCATCCTCTCTACTTCCATGGTAAACTGTATTTGAGATCGAAGGCTGTTGAGATGCGCAAGAAAGCTAGGAAAAGTATCTGATCCATGTGGCCAAATTACAAAAATATATATACTTATTTATATATATCCGTATATAGGACAAACCGGAAGGACCATCATTAGTAGAATAACCGAACATGAACGGAGCATTCGTTTAATACAACCTGAGAAGTCTGAGCTGGCAGAGCATTGTTTTGATAACGACCATAGAGCCAGGGAGACGACCATCTTGGCAAAATGCAACAGTTATTGGGAGCAGAGAATTAAGGAGGCTTTAGCGATTTCCTTTGAAAGGAGCACGCTTAATCGTGATGCTGGATTTCAGTTCAGCTCCTCTTGGAAACCGGCCTTAAAAATGGAAATCCGTCGAATTAAGAAACAAAGATCAATACAGCTTGATAATCAAGTTAAGTAGTTACGTTTCTTTGACACAATGTTCTATACTCACGCCATTTCCTGACCTGGCATTTGATTTACTGAAAACAGTTTTTTGTTCAGTAATGTGAATTTTGATATTGTTTTGTCTTTGTTTATAGTTGTGTTATATCCAGTATTTCATTTGAGGTTATAACATTTTATAAATATTCTGATGATGGGAGAGATGTACACTCCCGAAACGTTGATATCTAATCATCTTTTCACCTGGCTGGCTGCCCGAGAAAAAAGTGAGCATATTCGTCGCCAGGAAAGCTTCAGGTCTTATTTTATGATTAATTGCATTACCTACCTCTATAAAACAACAAAGTAAAAATAAAAGTCAACAATAATATCAGTTAACTGATGTTTGGAGGAACTACAAACAGTGACATCCACATTATTAAAATAACATTTCCACACTATAAGATTCTACTAATCAAACCTTCAAGGTTGAAAATGGAAGCAACTGTTCCTGAAAGTAGTCCCTCAAAAATTAAAAATTAAGTGATGTAGTAAAAATGTTTATTTAAATCTCAGTGTTGAAATTTAAAGAAATCCAGCAGTGATCCCTTATCTCACAACTTAGTAATTAGTACAGTAATAGATATGAGGCACGTCCAGAAAGTAAGTTTTGTTTGGTAATAAAATTAAATTGTGTACAGATAAAGAAAAATTATTTATTGCACAAAATTCTATATCTCTTAAATTACCTTTCCACGTAACTGCTGAAATTTTGCAGGCATTTGTCATAGCAAGGCACAAGTTTTTGTATACCTTCTTCATAGAAGTTTGCCGCCTGTGTCTTCAACCAGTTGGAAACATTTTCTTTCAGCTCTTCATCATTGTTGAAGTGTTGACCGCCAAAGAAAGATTTGAGACTCAAAAACAGATGAAGGTCCTTAGGAGCGAGGTCAGGGCTGTACGGGGGGTGATCAAACACATCCCAGCCAAATCCCTGTAGGATGTTTTTCGTCGCATTTGCAGTGTGTGGTCATGCGTTGTCGTGGAGGAACACAACACCTTTTGACATTACAAATTTGTCAATATATTTCAATTGGTTTCACTTTCCTAGCATTCAGAAAATGAATCACAGATTGGATTTCACAAGCAGCGAAATTTTCAATCAACACCGACATTGTAAACAAGCACAACAAAGCACACGTGGCTGACAGCGATCTCACAATGGCGCACATTTCTTCTCCTTGATACAGAGCGTCTACCATGCATGTGCGAAACTGCGATCGCAGGGTGCAGCAGAGATAAATTGAAACGGAACTTACTTTCTGGATGCCCCTTATATAATACTGAAATAACTTCACCTAAGAGGGTCTGTTTTAAACACACTTAAATAAAATCCAGTATATGCAGATGAAATGAACCTAACAGTAAGAACCCAAAATTCTCTATTAGAAACACCTTAAAAATTGAAAGCACAATCTAATAATAAACACAGACAAAACAAACTACTTGAGGGTTATGAGAAAGAAAGGCAACTTAGATATGAAAGGAAGCACAATCTAATAATAAACACAGACAAAACAAACTACTTGAGGGTTATGAGAAAGAAAGGCAACTTAGATATGAAAGGGGACTGATAGGTCTGGTAAAAAACAAAGTAAGTAACAGTTTTTGCAAAATCAAAATGTTATTTCTCAACATAATCTCCTATGAGCTCAGTACAATTGGTCCAATGAGATTCAATTTTTTAAATTCCCTCAGAAAAAATGTCCACCTAACCATTCATGCCAAAATTATTTTTTCATGTGATGAAAATTTCTTCCCTCCAAGTCATGTTCTGAGGTTGGGAATTACAAAAAAGTTAGATTGCAAATCTGGAGAATAAGGTTGGTGGGTGGGTGAGGATATAATTAACAACCCATCTCTCACACTTTTATCATTGCATGGCCAATGTGTGAATTGCTGCAATATCCTGTTGAAGGAGCACCTTTATGAGCGCTCGTCTTGTCCACTTCTGCTTCAGCTCACTAAGCAGATGGTCACTAAAGCAGTATGTCAAATTTTTTAACCTTATGGAAATATTCAATCATATGATTCCCTGGAATTCCCACAATACCACAGTCATCACTTTTCCTGCCAACAATTGTGTAAAATTTCTGGTGAATCCAGGTTCCATCTACAGTCACACAGCAAAGCCTAAAGCCCTTGCCATTGTGCTGTAGCTTTTCCAAACATATTGAGATGTTCTTTCTTGAGCTTTTAGTCTGAAGTCAACAAACCCAATATCCACTGCACACTCAGCTTTCTCATGTGCAGAACTTCACGTACAGGATGTAAAGCATCCATTCATGTTACATGCCTACTAGCCTCAGAATCTTGCAAAAGTGAATATGATTCTATCATGATGCCATAATTGTTATCCATTTCTTTTAACCCTTTATTTGGCGGTGTTGCCCTGGGGCAACATTATGCTTATTTCAACTTCAAAATGTTTAGTGCAGTTTTTTTGTTATTATAGTATTGTACTGGCTTTTTTCGGTATACTAACACAATTTTGAGTCTTTTGAATTGTAAATATATTATTTTTATCATTTCATTGTAGTGCTTCTTTTTTAGTATAAAAAGGCAAAATCCAAGCAACTGCAGTTAAATGATACCCTGTCAACATCATTATTAAGTTTTTTTGTCGTTGAGCTTTACAGCAATGGACAACGTCAGAAGATACAATACAAATTACAACAATATGATACAGAGTAAGTACAAAGTCGAGCTTAACAGCAATTGATGTCAGAAGATAACAACAATACAGTACAATACAATCTTTCTATTCTATTTTACAGAATATATAGATATGAGAAAATAATGTTCAGTGAATAGGTGACACTATTTACAATTGAGATGCATTTTCAAAAAATTCCTGTAGGGAGTAGAATGGGTTGATTAATAATCTGAAGCTTATGTTCAAAGCTGTTATTTGGCAGTTGAGTTACATAATCTGGAAGTGCATTATACATTCTTATGCCTAATATTTCAAAACTATTATGTGATTTTGCAAGCCTATGATAAGGTGTATCAATTTGGTTTGTATACCTAGTATTATACTTATGGATATCCTGTCTATAGCTGTAATCAGATAAATTCTTTTTTATATAAATTAGGATGGTATAGATGTATAAGTTTACTACTGTCATTGTTCTTAATTTAATAACTAATGGCTTACAATGTGCCAATTTGTGTGTATCAGATATAATATGGATAATCTTCTTCTGCAATAGTATGATATTACTAACGTGGCTACTACTACCCCAAAGTAAGATACCATATAATATAATGCTATGAAAAAAAGGAAAGTAAGCAGATCTAATGTATGTATTCTGTACCAGCTTTTTAAGTTTTTAATAAGATATATAACTTGAGAGCCTTGTAGTGATGTAATTAATATGTGGTTCCCAGGAGAGTATGTCAACTATTAGACCCAAAAATTTGACTTCTTTAGTATCATTTGAACTTGTCAGGTCACTTAAGCTAAATACAAGTTGTGTTTTCTTTTCATTAAGCAAGAAGCCATTTGCCCTAAACCATATGCCTGCCTGCCTCAGGGTGTCCTCGGCAATTGTTTTAAGTCCTGTAACGTCTGAGCTGGTATTAAAGAAAGTAGTGTCATCTGCATATAATATTGTATGGGTATTTACAAAGGAGGGCAAGTCATTCATCATTAGTGCAAAAAGTAGAGGTCCCAGAACAAAACCTTGTGGCACCCCCACTTTATTTCTGTCATTTTCGATCTCTCACTATCAACACACATGACTTGATAACAATTACTTAAGTACAACTGAAAAAGTTTCAAGGCTGTTATCACCTATACCATAAAATTTAAGTTTATTTATAAGGTGTGTATGATTCACACAATCAAATGCCTTACTCAAATTGCAAAAGGTGGCCTCAGCTATATTTTTGATTTCAAAAGCAGTGAGTATCTTTTTTACTAACAATACTATGGCATCTATTGTCGATTTGCATTTTCTGAAACCAAACTGCAATCCACTTATAATATTGGCTTCCTCTAAGTAGGAATAATCCTTTCGATCACTTTTGAGATTATTAGAGTTAACATCATTGGATGATAGTTAGCTGGACTGTTTTTATCTCCTTTTTTAAATATTGGGACAACTCTTGAGAATTTTAATTTATCAGGAAAATTTCCTTCTATAAGACATTTATTAATACAGTATGTTAGTAGATACAGTATGCATTCTATTACTTGTTTAAGGAGATTATTAGATATATTATAGATGTCCACAGCATTAGATGACTTTAGTTGTTTAACAGTATTTAATACAGTATTAGGGGTCACTTCCCGAAATTCAAAGTAACCTTGTCTGTACCTCTGCTCACAATTTTCCATTAGTTCTTGCACTGATTCCTTGGGGATTTTATGTTTTGTGCAATATCTACCAATTTTGTAAAAAAAATCATTCAGTTCATTAGGAGTTAACTCTATGCCATCCCTATTACTTCTTTTTGCTATTGAATTAATCAAAGTCCAAGCCTTCTTGCATTTATTACTAGAGGATTCGAAGCTTTGAAGATTAAACTGTTTCTTAGCTTCATTTATGGCTTGTTTGTATTCCTTCTAATCTCGAGATGGAATAACTTACACCTTTCATACTTATTCCTCCTGTATAAACCTAAATACATTATTACTCTTGATTTCATGCTTGCAAGTTCAAGCGTGCCTTGACACCGATTATTTTACTTGAGCCCTCCCCGTCCTTTAGCACAAGCACATTTGACTGCAGTTGCCAAGATTCAAACCCACAACATTTAGCTTTGAACGGGTGGCCAGCACATTGCATATTGCTTTAACAACTATGGCTATTTGAATTTATTGCGATCAGGCACCGTAGAAAGCCCTATGAGAACCAGTTTAGTAAGTACAGCAAGAACGGCATAAGCAGCAAAATAGCTTGTCAATTAAAGGGTTAAACAAATCTCATTTGTTTTTATTAGTCTTCCAGAGTAGGTCGTATCATAATTATTGGCTGCTGACATTACACAGAAGAAACCAGCTGTGTGTTTTAATTTATTCTCTCTTCACTCCACCCTCCAATTCAACGAAGAGCCTTGAGTTCTATCTGGCAATCTTTCTTAACTAATGATGCCATTGGCCCTCCCATACCAATAGAAATGGTGGGCTGAGTAAAGAGAATTAAGACGCACAGCTGGTTTCTTCACACATGGCCCAAGAAGCAGGCCACATGACCTGCGAAACATTGGCAACCAATAATTGTATGACATGGCCTACACCGAAGACCTAATAAAAATAATGGACACCAGCCTTGGAAGCTTTCGTTAACATTTAAATCTTAATTGGACATTTGGAACATGTGGCATCTGCAGTGCTTGTGTAGCCAAGTTTAAATTAATTAATGCAATAATTTAAGGTCTTGATTGCTGATGCAGTGTCGCCATTGAGTTTCCTCCACCTCGGTTTACATCCGAGTTACAGTCCACTTTTTTTAAATAAAAGTGCTTTATTATGGCATAATACTCATCTTTATACATTTTGTATAAAAGTTTTACACAATTACCACATGTCACTATCGCCAGAAAATTACTGATGCACTATTTGCAATTTTTAACGAAGACTTTTCACGGATTACTCCAGAAGTGCCAAACTTGTACAAAATTACAGTAAAACATAGTTACTAACGTGTGTTAAGAAAAGCAGAGGCAACAACATTACTACAATTTGAGAGTAAAATATTTAGAAGAATTTTGTGATCAATTAAAGAAAGAAATAGAAACTGGAGATACAAAAGGACTAAAATGAATTATACTTAACAAAATAATAAATAATTATTCATGTGCATGCAATAATAAACAGCCTTACACACAGAACATTTTCATGGATAAAGAAGAATATGTCAAACAACAAAAAGCCATACTACACATAGCAGAAGAAAATGGATACGACAAAAGTCTGGTTTTTAAGAAAATTATAAAAGCTAAACTAAAGAAAATCATTAAGGAAGCAACCACATTTACAAAAGAAAAAGAAAGCAACAGCATATTCAGATCATTCACATATTACCCAAAAACATTTAATAAATTTAAAAAGATCTTTAAGGAACAGAATATAATCTTGGCACCTACTAATGGACATTCAATTTTAAAATTGCTAAATTCAAAAACTAAATATGAAATCCCATCAGTTAACAGATCCAGAATATACAAAATAAGTTCTGAAAATTGTGAAAAATACTACATAGATTAAACTAGAAGAAATCTAAAAACCAGAGTTAAAGAGCACTTTAGAAACATCAATCGCCCACCTCAGTAGCGTGGATGGTAGCATGTGTGCCTCACGTTCAAGAGGTCCTGAGTTCGAATCTCGGTCAGGGTAAGTTACCTGGATAAGGTTTTTTCCTTAAGTTTTCCCTTATCCTGAACGACGAATGTTGGGTAACTCTAAGCTCTATGGACCCTGGTCTCATTTGAGCATTATTTCACCCATTCCATTCATCACCCAATATGACTTAATGTTGGAGGACGTAAATTACAAAAAAACATCAGAGTGAAACAAGAAGAAAAGTCAGCAGCAGCATTTCATTTTTGGAACAAAAATCATGACATTGATCCAAATCCATACTTACTAAAAAGAGTGATAAACCAAAATAAACTAACAACATGGGAGAACATATTCATATGGAAAAATAAGGACCGGGTAATGAACTTTGAAATCCCACTAGTAGATAATTTGACAAAGAAGTTCATAGTTCCATCACCAGAGAGAGGAGAGCAGACAACAGATGCTAGCTGGAGAAAGGTTTAAAATGGAGGCAATGGCCTTTGAAACTAGTCCCTCAATAACATAAAAAAAGTAAGTGACAACTGTCAATAAGCCGACTACAAATAGTTTTTACCATTAAACTATTCGTTTTATAAAATCACAAAGGCTGCAGGGTTTAGTTACATATTGAGAATGGAAAAGGGAAGACTACTCAAAGAAATATTTGAATGGAATCCATATAGAGAAGACTGAAAGAAGTTACGCAGATAAAAAGATTCAATAAACATGACAGAACTAGGTGCCAACAACTGGAATATGCTCAACCGGGACAGAAAGAAACTTACTGAGAAAGCCGAAACATTTCACTGGAAGTTGTAAAGCCTTTGGAAGAAGAAACTGCTAAAATTTGTTGGCTGTATACTTTAAAATTAATTTTTCTATCTTTCACAACTTAAAATACTTCCACCACTGTGAGTGTTGAACTTATCCTTAATGAAAAACAGATAACTCCCTACCTGTAGCTGTATTGTAGCTGTTTGGAAAAGACTTGTCAGTCCTTTCTCGCATGAATACCCATTGATTATCTTGATATTTACATTCAATTATCTTGTTGTTCAGATCCTTAATAGCTTTGGTGATCTTCATTTGTGCAAATGGACGATCCAAACCACCAACAAACAGCTGGCCTATTTTTCGAGGCAAAATGCTGAAAAGATTTCAAATAATTACATTATTCACTCAATACATATGAATTAAACGATGTGTAAAAACATTTGCAATTAAATAATATTACCATTAGGTAAAGAGTTTTCAAAGGTAAGCAGTCACAATTTGTTTATATTAGCAGAGACTGATAGATCTTGAGCAGACATTGGATTCTCAGTAAGAATGCAAATAAATTCTGCTTATGCAGAGCAGCATTCCTCTAAATTTAACAATTTTAAGCCATTGACTATTACTTCAGCTTAACAAGGAAAAATGCCTTAAAATCAATGCCTTAGTTAACCTATGGTGTATGAGGTTCATTTCAAGAAGCTTCTGGCTCTACCTGAGTAATGTTTTAACATAAAATGCAAACATACAAACTGATGATAATAGTGACACAATGATCATGAACTTGACAATATCAATGACTAAAAACTTGTATTACTTTTGGTTAATATTGATGTAAAATTAAATAAAACATAGTAGCTGCTTGCAGTTGGGAGATAATACAAAAGACAAAAACATTTAAAGGACTTTACAGTAGAGGTCTCTAAAGATATGGAAGGCAATGCATGAACATCAGCACAGCCTAGAGATGATAAGTGTGTCTGCCTCATGTTCAGATGTCCCAAGTTCAAATCTCAGTCAGGGTGAGCTATTTGGATAAGGTTTTCCGGGATTTTCCCTTATCCTTAAAAATGAATGTTAGGTAACTCTAAGCTCTATGAACCCTGGGCTCATTTGAGCATCATTTCATCATCCAATGTCCAATGTGACTAAGCTGAAGAACGTAAATTAAAAAAATAATAAAAAAAAAACATCAGCTATCAAACCACTGATTAGAAAAATCTTTTCATTCCTATTTTGAATCAGCAGAGAAAACTTGTCAATGGGAATATTTAAAACACTCAAATACTGTCTCAAATCTGCTAGGCTCACTGGTAAATAAATGTCTTACCAACAGTCATTTATTCTCGAAATTTCCAAATTATGTTGGAGACACTGCCTTAATGAGAAATATTAAATGTAGATAATCAGATAT
This sequence comes from Mantis religiosa, assembly GCA_030765055.1. NCBI lineage: Eukaryota > Metazoa > Arthropoda > Insecta > Mantodea > Mantidae > Mantis > Mantis religiosa. Next base: position 390,190,481 of record CM060950.1, read on the forward strand.
AAAAACCAATTGAAATTGAGCCTTGTTTTACTTTTGGAAACTCACAGACTTACAGTATGCGATATTTATTTTAATTATACAATATTTACAACACAATGTTGGTACAATGTGAACACAATTACCTTTTTAATATAGAATGCATATACATATTTTAATATGTGTGCCATATATTTTTCAACAGTGTAGCTTTTATCTTTATTGATACAATCCTCCATAAGATGTAGATGTTTATTCTCAATTGCTACTGTTCTGTGCCACATTTTCTGGCCACACTAACAAGTATGTGGTTATATGCAGAACTACAATATGCCTAAATAGTAACAGACATGTATACTGTACCAATCCAAAGTTTTTGATCACCTATGAAAAAAAAACTAAATACTTTATTTCAATGTATAAATCTGTCATAAATATTAAAAAGATCAACAAAATTAGTATTTTCTCTCTCTAGTATTAAAGTTTAGATTTTAGCCTCTTCAAAGAATCCATCCTTTGCCCTCAGAACCGCTGCACAAACTCTTGGCATTCTGGAGATAAGACTGTATAGTGTTTTTGCTGATATTGCAGTCCAACAGGTCTGTAAATTATTCCACAGATCTTCAACATTAGATGACCTTGATTTTCGCACTTCCCTGTCAAGTTCATCCCACAAGAGTTCAAATGAGATTTAAATCTGGTGACTGACTTGGCCAAATCATCTTTTCCAGTTCCCTGCATTGCTCTTTTTTATTGACATACCCTCTGTGTAACTTAGAAGCATGTTTCGGATCATTGTCTTACTGCACAATAAACCGACTAGTAAATCTCTTACCAGATGGAACAGCATCTTTTATCAGTGTCCTATGCTATCCTTCCTTCCTTAATATTTCATTAATTCTCACTAGATCACGAACTTTATCACCTGCAAAACATCCCCACACCACAACTGACCCTCCACCATGCTTCACCATTGGCATCACACAGTGACACTTCATACGTTCATGAAGTCGACGAACAAACCTACAATGGCTTCCAAACACTTGAAATTGAGACTCGTTTGTGAATAACACCTTGAACCACTGCTGCACGCTCCAGTTTTTATGTAGCCATGCCCATTGTAATCTTTACACCTTTATTATTCTTGCATAATATAGGTTTCTGGCTGCCATGCACCCCTTTAAAACTTGTTCACAAGGCGACACTGCACGGTTGAGACAGACATTGGACTGTTAGCATACTTTGTGAATTTCAGGTGCTGTACGAATTCTCTCACATTTACTCTGTGCACATATGAACTGATCATATGATACCAGTTTGTTTGAGCCACTGCAATGTAAACTCCACTGTTGATTGGGCAATGCCAACTTTTCTTGCTATTCTCCTACTAGAATAGCCTCCTTTATGCAGAGCTACAATTACAGCACGTTTTTCAATTCCAATCTCCTCCTTTCATCCCATCAGGAGGTAATATGATATGAACTGATCAGGTACACAAACATGCTGTTCGATGCGCACAATGTACTGTAAACCAATGTGAATTGCTTGCTACACAGGCTGCTGAAGAAATGAGGCCTATTTGAAGGGAAACATCATAGGGGATACCAATCAGCACTCCTTTATGCAGACAACCAGTTAAATACACAACAGAAGCATGTAGTACTTACATGTTTATACATACTTTATTAACAGAACGGGGATATGATAGAATACTCAAAATGAACTCCCTGTTTTATCCACAAATCCATAGTAATACACCATGGCGCTGGGACAGGTTTTCTCCTAGATTCCCCCGCCATCTCATTCCACCGGTGCTCCATCTTCATCTTATGTATCATCAGTGTCACTGCCTGCAGTGCCGCATGTAGTAAAAGCGGGTGTCAAACATTACACATTTCATTATTTAAGTTAATTGATGGAAATGAATCATTTCTTCACACTAGCCATATATGGTCTAAGGTTTTGGATAGATAGATTCAACTTGAAAAATTCAATACCATTACCGGGATTTGAACCACGAGACCCGTGGCTCAAATCCCGGCCGTAGCATTGAATTTTTCAAGTTGACTATCTATTACACATTTCATTTCTATAGTTGTGATAGGTGATCAAAGAAAAGTTTCTAAAAGCCATTATTTTAAATATGTGAATCAGTCCCATCTGACACTAGATTAACTGTAGAGTTAAATGATTTTTTTCTAGTAGAGCAGACAGAAATAACATTGTTTAAAGAAACAAAAATGGGCAAAAAGGGCAGTTTGAGTGGCCTAGCACATGTTTAGCTAATGTCAGGAAACGTTTGATTATACAAACTTCAATAATTTAACTGTAAGACATTTTATATAACCAACAATTTTAAATAAATAATAATATCTACTAAGATATTTGCACTGTTTACAGTAAGTGTTCTACTCAATTATAAGATAACCTTTCAAATACTACATATGTTACAAAACTAGGCTGACATGTGCAAGAACCCTGTGACCCTCGCTGCTTTTCCCTGTGTATGAGCCCTACATCCATTCTAGTCGTTCAACATGCACCAGTCTTATGAGGAGCATCGCAAATGATTTACAATTATGTTGCTTTAACCTATAAGCACACCCTCTCGCAGGATTATAACCTGATATTAGTACACCAAGCAAATGCTAGATGGCAGTTGTTAGCAGTGTATAGTGAAAGGACAGCATTTGTTTGTGGTCAAGTAGATTTTCTTTTAAATTTATGTCCTCCAATGTTAAGCCATATCAGACGATGAATGAAATGGGTGAAATGATGCTCAAATGAGCCGAGGGTCCATAGAGCTTAGAGTTATCCAACATTCATCTTTCAGGATAAGTGCAAACCCCAGAAAAATCTTATTCAAATAACTCGCCCTGATTGAGATTCAAACTTGGGACCTCTTGAACATGAGACAGAAATTTTACCACCTACGCTACAGAGGTGGGCATGGTGAAGTAGAGAAAACCATGGACAAGATGAAGACAACTACTAGGACAAAGGTGGACTGCATAGGTTTTTTGGAAGGAGGGAGTCAAAATAGCAAATTTTCGTAAGCGTTTAATTGCAGTTTATGGCCAAGAGGCTCCCACACAGAAAACCATTTACAACTGGGTCGCTGGGTTTGCCACTGCAAAGGAAACTGCAGGCAAGTGAGTACTGGTTGTCCATCAACATTGCAATCTTCAAGGAACATAGAGATTGTGTCCAAACTGATTATGGCTGATAGGCATACAACTTTTGATGACAGGACTTGGCCATGTAACCTTGTACACCATTATCCATGACAAATTGGACATGAAAAAGGTGTATGTATATTGAATTCCATGGGAACTTGACAGAGTTGAAGTCTGTCATCAGCAATTGGAAATGAACAATAATCCAGATTTTCTGGAGAAACTGGTGACTGCAACAAATCATGGTGTCACTACCACTAATCTGAGAAGAAATATTAATCCATACAATGGAAACATGAGTCCCTGGGCCAAGAAACTTTATACTGCTCCACCTGCAGGTAAGTAGATCTCAGTCGTTTGGGACATTTGTGGCATACTACTAGAGTATGCTACAAAATAAGAATGAACATGGCCACAGCCAATGAAGTGTTCGCGTTCTCTTTGCGTTGCCAGGTCTACAGCCAGTGAGCAACAGAGATAGGAGATGTGTCTGTCTTTGTCTCACGGTATCCCTCTAGCAGAGCTGAGGTGTACTCGTATGTACAGATGCTGACAGCAAAGTTTGCTTAATATTTCCGCATATGTGTGAAAACATACAATGATTTCGCATGGTGGCATAAATTGAAGCTTAAGACCTTGAACATGAGAACAGTTCGCCTATGCAGCATCGTTCACATGCATACAAAACGAAATGACACATATTAGATGCGTTCCACGAAAGAATGACATTTGCAACAGTGAAACAAAGCACTGACATTTCAACGGTTTGTGAATAGTCTCTACCTTAATGATGCCGTAATTGTGCACTGCCTGTAATGTACTTTAAACAAATGTTTGTTTTCATTAAAATGGTTAATAAATATGGAAGATACCAGTGCATATTAGAATGTTGCTCTATTAACTTCAAAGAGAGTTGATTAATAACACTAAACAACACTTACTTTTAAATTTTTCCAGAACATGTTTCTAAGGCTTTGCCTCTATCATCAGCTGGCCCTCGACTGGTTCTCATTGGTGCAGTTGACAATATTTTGTCACAGGTCTCCTCTGGTGGCAGTTATAGGAACTTGCTGAACAAGTCTTTCTGGGGGATGTCGAAATTGAATACTTTGTTCCTATTTTTTGAAATGAAGATTTGTTCCCCTGTGGATAGTTCTTGTTTTCCTGATGTATGTTTTAGTAGTTTTGGTTCTCGATTTATGTTGTGGTTTTTTTTCCCAAAAATGTGTGGCAACTGCTGATTTTTCTAATTGTTTATATTTTATGTTTCTAAAGTGTTCCTTTGCTCTTGTTTCTAAATTTCTTTTGGTTTTTCCAATATAAATTTGACTACAGTCATTGCATTCAATTTGATATATACCACATTTTTTGTTACATGGAATGGCATCTTTGATGTTTGAGCAAATTAGGTTTTTTAAGGAGAAATGGTTGACTGGTGCTAGTTGACTGTTTTGTTTTTGAAGACTTTTTTGAATTTATCATAGGCCCATGGATGGTAAGTGAATTTTTTGAAAATCATATTAGTTTCTGTAGCTGAGAGGGTTGTGGTTTCCTTTAGTAGCTTCTTCTTTTTTGCTAAGTTCACTTTTTTGTCCACTAATGATTTGGGAAAGTTATTTTTTTGTGCTATTTCAATTATTTTGTTGTATTCTGCTTTGTATTCTTCTGCTGTGAGAGGGATGTTTACCAGTCTGTGTGCTAAACTATTGAAGATTGCCTGTTTGTGGGATCTTGGGTTGTAGCCATTAGCTTTTATGTAGTTGTCTGTCTGTGTTGGTTTTCTGTAAATGCCAAAGTTTAGTCTGTTTTTATTGCTCATTATTTTTAGATCCAAAAATGGTAAATACTCATCTTTTTCTATTTCTGCAGTGAACTTGATGCTTTTTTCTTGGATATTTAAAAGTTTAGTGCATCACTGATGTTTTTTTTTTTTTTTTTTTTTTGTACTATTGCAAAGATATCATCTACATATCGTTGCCAGAGTTGGAACATCCAAGTAAAACCTTTGTTGATCCTTATTTCTAATGCACTCATGTACAGATCGGCCAGGAAGGGTGATAGGGGGTTGCCCATTGCTAACCCTGAAGTTTGGTCGAAATATTTTGTTTGAAACTGGAAGAAATTTTGTTCTATGCATAATTTGGTTAGTTCGATGTAGTCTGAAATTTCAGGTGATGCATTCCAAGTGATTTGAGCCATTTTTCTATCAATGGTGGGAGTTGATTAACTGGTATGCTGGGAAACAGTGATTTAACATCAAATGAGACTAGTGTGTCCTCCTCTTTTAGTTCAGTATCCTTAATGTGTTCTATAAGTTCATAGGTGTTTTTGATGCTTAGGCTGTCGTATTTTGGAAATGAGTTGAATTTGTTTGTTAGCCACTTTGCAGGTTTGTATGTTGGTGAATTTATACTGCTAACTATAGGTCTCATTGTTATGGATGGTTTGTGTATTTTGGGTAAGCCATAAAGTCTAGGTAAGGTTGGGTTATCCGGTTTAACTGTATATTTGTTTGGTATTATGCTTGATTTTGCTATTGTTTTTTCAAATGACTGTATGCAAGTTTTTAGAGGACTTTTGTTAATGATTTCATATTCATTGTCAGTTAGCATTTTATCCATTTTTTCAATATAATCTGATTTTTCCATTATGACAATCTTGTTGCCTTTGTCTGCCTTTGTGTAAATAACGTTTTTCTGTTTCAAAAAATGGATAGTATTATGTTTTCTCTTATGAAAGGATCTGTTCTTTATTTCCTCCAAAATATTTTCACAATGGCTTTTTACTGAATTTTGTATGGATACTGGTAGAACTTGTGTCGAAATGTTGATATCTGCAATGTAGTCTTCAATTTTGTTTGAGAAACTGACGCATATTTTTAATCCATTATTTAAAAGACCCAATTCTTTTTTGGAGAAATTTTGATTGGATAGGTTTACAACGTTTTTAAAGATCTGCATGCTCGATTTTGCGTTTACGCGTTTGTATTTAGCGTGTGTGACGATTGTGGATCGACATACGTTGATATTCCCGATGTTTTTAAACTTTTTCCCGGTATGATTTCGGTGTGAAGACATATTGCACAGATTAGCCAGTTTGTATTTTAGTCGTACGGTTTTTTCTCTCATTTTCTTGCTTAGGATTGCCAAATAATTATGTTCAAAGTTTTCCCACATCACGTTTCCCAGCGCTTTCGTTAAAACTGAATGAAGTTTGTAAAGTTTTAATTCTATATCATCCAAATTTTTGTATTGCTTATTAATTTCGAATTTTAAAACTTTTCTCTCCGCAGCCCTTTGTTGTGGATTTCCGTTGTCTTGGAAAAAATGCTAACTGACAATGAATATGAAATCATTAACAAAAATCCTCTAAAAACTTGCATACAGTCATTTGAAAAAACAATAGCAAAATCAAGCATAATACCAAACAAATATACAGTTAAACCGGATAACCCAACCTTACCTAGACTTTATGGCTTACCCAAAATACACAAACCATCCATAACAATGAGACCTATAGTTAGCAGTATAAATTCACCAACATACAAACCTGCAAAGTAGCTAACAAACAAATTCAACTCATTTCCAAAATACGACAGCCTAAGCATCAAAAACACCTATGAACTTATAGAACACATTAAGGATACTGAACTAAAAGAGGAGGACACACTAGTCTCATTTGATGTTAAATCACTGTTTCCCAGCATACCAGTTAATCAACTCCCACCGTTGATAGAAAAATGGCTCAAATCACTTGGAATGGCATCACCTGAAATTTCAGACTACATCGAACTAACCAAATTATGCATAGAACAAAATTTCTTCCAGTTTCAAACAAAATATTACCACCAAACTTCAGGGTTAGCAATGGGCAACCCCCTATCACCCTTCCTGGCCGATCTGTACATGAGTGCATTAGAAATAAGGATCAACAAAGGTTTTCCTTGGATGTTCCAACTCTGGCAACGATATGTAGATGACATCTTTGCAATAGCACAAAAAAAAAACACATCAGTGATGCACTAAAACTTTTAAATATCCAAGAAAAAAAGCATCAAGTTCAATGTAGAAATAGAAAAAGATGAGTATTTACCATTTTTGGCTCTAAAAATAATGAGCAATAAAAACAGACTAAACTTTGGCATTTACAGAAAACCAACACAGACAGACAACTACATAAAAGCTAATGGCTACAACCCAAGATCCCACAAACAGGCAATCTTCAATAGTTTAGCGCACAGACTGGTAAACATCCCTCTCACAGCAGAAGAATACAAAGCAGAATACAACAAAATAATTGAAATGGCACAAAAAAATAACTTTCCCAAATCATTAGTGGACAAAAAAGTGAACTTAGCAAAAAAGAAGAAGCTACTAAAGAAAACCACAACCCTCTCAGCTACAGAAACTAATATGATTTTCAAAAAATTCACTTACCATCCATGGGCCTATGATAAATTCAAAAAAGTCTTCAAAAAACAAAACATTCAACTAGCACCAGTCAACCATTTCTCCTTAAAAAACCTAATTTGCTCAAACATCAAAGATGCCATTCCATCTAACAAAAAATCTGGTATATATCAAATTGAATGCAATGACTGTAGTCAAATTTATATTGGAAAAGCCAAAAGAAATTTAGAAACAAGAGCAAAGGAGCACTTTAGAAACATAAAATATAAACAATTAGAAAAATCAGCAGTTGCCACACATTTTTGGGAAAAAAACCACAACATAAATCCAGAACCAAAACTACTAAAACATACATCAGGAAAACAAGAACTATCCACATGGGAACAAATCTTCATTTCAAAAAATAGGAACAAAGTATTCAATTTCGATATCCCCCAGAAAGATTTGTTCAGCAAGTTCCTTGAACTGCCACCAGAGGAGACCTGTGACAAAATATCGTCAACTACACCAATGAGAACCAGTCGAGAGCCGGCTGATGATAGTGGCAAAGCCTCAGAAACATGTTCCGGAAAAATTTAAAAGTAAGTGTTGTTTAATGTTATTAATCGACTCTCTTTAAAGTTAATAACAACACTGTTTTCAACACTTCCAAGAAAGGAAATGTTGCTCTATGTTTTCCAGGAGACCTAAATATGGGAACTTCTCCTAATTTGGTGAACTGTTTGCCTTTTTTAACAACGTTCGTTATAGTATGAGCACTCACCTGACAAGTCTGTGCCGTTAATTCTCAGTTTTGAGCAAAATTAGTACTTTCGAAAATGTCATTAATTGACAATTGTTTGAAAAAAGAATACCTACACATGAAAAATAATATTTATAGCCTGCTTATGTAATATCTTATGCGTTGTCTCGCAGTCACTACTAGGCACACTAGTACTAGGTTTGCTAAGCGACATATTTTCTAACTTCGAAAAGCATGTCTACACTCTTATAAGATCACCACTTTACTGAATGCAAGGTAAAAATTGCAACCGCAGCAGAGCAGGTGTGTGTTTTTCTTCACTGACAGTTAATGTTCCTTTTCTTTCTAGTCAGGCGTCTTATCTTTTCATATCTCCGAAACCAGATATCCTATAAACATGGGGTTTTGACAGTCTTCCTCAGAAAAAATAGCTCTATGTCATAGGATAAACAAAATAATTCTGTAATTAGTATCTTTTGAGCATGCAAAGAAATTATCCGTATGGTTCGGCCAATCGAGCCAGTATGTGTGCTTAACTGCACAACACTGCACTCACCTTATTGGCTAGACTACGATAGACCAGCCACGCTTAGCTCGGCCTTATGTTCATTCCTATTTTGTAGCTACCTTAATGGACTGGTTTCCACAAGGAACAACTTGCAACAGCAGAGTATACTGTGACATCCTTACACAT
>CM060950.1:390200477-390365605 GCA_030765055.1 Mantis religiosa
CCTCCTCCTCTCCTCCTCCTCCTCTTCCTCCTCCTCCTCCTCCTCCTCCTCCTCCTCCTCCTCCTCCTCCTCCTCCTCTTCCTCTCCTGCTCCTCCTCCTCCTCCTCCTCTCCTCCTCTCTCCTCCTCCTCCTCCTCCTCTCCTCCTCCTCCTCCTCCTCCTCCTCCTCCTCCTCCTCCTCCTCCTCCTCCTCCTCCTCCTCTCCTCCTCCTCCTCCTCCTCCTCCTCTTCCTCCTCCTCCTCCTCCTCCTCTCTCCTCTCCTCCTCCTACCTCCTCCTCCTCCTCCCTCCTCCTCCTCCTCCTCCTCCTCCTTCCTCCTCCTCCTCCTCCTCCTCCTCCTCTCTCCTCCTCCTCCTCCTCCTCCTCCTTCCTCCTCCTCCTCCTCCTCTTCTCCTCCTGCTCTTCCTCCTCCTCCTCTTCCTCCTCCTCTTACTCCTCTCCTCTCTCCTCCTCTTACTCCTCTTCCTTCTCCGTCCTCTTCCTCCTCTTCCTCCTCTTTCCTCTTCCTCTTCCTCTTCCTCCTCCTCTTCCTCTCTTTTCCTCTTCTTTTTCTTCTTCTTTTAATTTTGTCAAAATTCTCACACAACATAGCAGCACACACTCGATCCAAGATCCCCCAGTGAGTAATGGCCAGGAAATTTGGAAGGAGCAGTTCAGTGGTTTCCTTGTAGACCACTACATGATTCGGAGCTTTCAGCAGAATCTTCTTCAGGGCAGAATTAAACTGATTTGCAATGTCATATTTGTTTCTTATGAATTAACAAACCCTGTGAAGGGCATGAACCAAGCATATCAGGTGCTTCAACCTAGGAAATAGAGGTTTTCAATTGGTTAACAACTAAAACCATGTATGGAGCCTGGTCTGTAACCACAAGAAGTTTTTCAAACTTGACACCAGCAGGCCAGAGTTTTGTGACAAAAGTCCATAATTGATTGCATTACTGCACTCGCATTGGCTTTCTGCAGCTCATACATTTTTAACAACATGGGCTTAACTTTCTCCCCTCCTAAGGGAAAAACTAAAATGTTTAAAACATATCATTCCATTGACTGTGGTTTCATCCACAATTCCCACATTGCAATCAAGACACTTTCTCCTTGATTCTTTGTATGGTTTCTTGGTAAACATGCTGCATATAGTGTTTTCTTAAAGTACTCTCATTGCGCATTGATATCTTTGTGTATTTTTCAAGAAATCCCTTGAAGGCTGGATGGTTCACCTCATTGAGAGGAATTTCTGCGTGTGTAAGAGCTGCACACAACTCCATGTGATTTTCCTTAAAATTTTGGCATTTTGTAATAGAGGCTGTTGCGATTTGTTTGCCTGCAGAATTGTTCATTTGATGCTTAGAGCTGGAAATGTGCTGTTTGATGTGATCTCCTGGTGTTTTTCATCTAACAAAATATCCTGAATCACAAATAGTACATTGAATAACAGTTCCATATGTGTCTATAAAATCTTGTTTGAATTCTTGAGCCAGAACAATAAGTTGAGCATCTTTGCCAAGGTAAAATCTAGGAATACATTCGTTTAGTAATGTAGCAAAGGACTAACACCAGTTCACTTGCTAATCAATGTAACTGTTACACAACTAATTCACTTGCTGTCCACTTTCTTATATAACACCACAACACTTACCAGAATGTTCTCGTTCATGCTGGAACTGCAGTCTCAGCGATTTCTAGTAGCTTCAAGGAGAACCCAGAGTCAATTCTTGGAACTACATGTGTACGGTTATGTGTGACCTTGGAATCTGCGCAAACAGATGACATCTGTCAAAGTAACAAACACGTTCACGAACAGTAGGTTAATGATTCTGGTGAAATTAAAAGGATAGAATGATATACAATGAGTCGTCAACAGTTGCATGATTGTAGGCTGCTTTATAGTGATAAAGCAAGAGAAAGGATTTGTCGTACACAGTTATTTTCCATTGTTGTAGGTGTGCTTTCAACTCCTGTGCAGCATTTACTGAAAGAGTTAAGGCTCACTCTTCACATGTTCACAGCAAGCTTAGGAGATGTTAATTAAAAGTTAAATATTTTATATTGATTAAAATCATATAGTGTAAAATGGAAGGAAATGTAAAAGATAAAAGGGGAAAGGGGGGAATATGGGCATGGTTGGAGGAAAAATTGATAAAGGTACCCAAAAGGGGAAAAAGGTGCATGAAAAAATGCCTCTTTGGCAACTAGAAAACAAAACTTCACACTGTGATATCTTTCCGAAGAGCTTAAATTTACCCTAAGAGAAAAGGTGCACACCTAAAAATCTTAAACCTGATGATGACTTACCAGCTGTATGTGTGGTGACAGTCCTGCTGGAAATATCCAGACCGACATTGAATGTCAGTCAGCTATTCAAAACATGGTGCCAGTATATTATTTCTGTATCTTTCTACATTTACAGTGCACTCATAAAAAGGGGTTACATTACTCTATATCCATTTATTACACACCATACCCAATTTTTTTATGCAGGGGGGGTTTCATGAACTAAATTGAGTTTGTAGCGTAATATTGGTTGTGTTGTAATCACACGGCCATGTAAATGAAACTATGCTTCATCACTGAACAGCATTAATTGTGGATCAGTTGTTCTATCTTTAACATTCCTCAAAATCCAGTTGCAGAAAGTTACCTGACTCTGGTGATCACGTGATAGAAATTCATGGACAACAGTAACCTTGTAAGGCTTTAGTTTTAGAAGTTTTGTTGCTTTCCATGCTGAGGCTTTTAAAATGCCAGTTTCTTGTTCAAGGCACCTAAGAGATTTTTGAGGTGACCATTCTAAACTTCTGTGATTTCATCTAATTTCTGCTCCTAAGCAGTGCCTTCTTACCTTTTTTATTGCATTAATTTGGAAACAAGCAAACCGTCTCTTACTCGGAAAATGCAGGAAATTTAAGTTGCTATTGCCTTACAATTTCCCTAAAAGATGATGTATGCACATATGCATCATACATAACACTCTGTGGTTTTGTATGCAATCAAAACTAAACACTTCTAAATAATCCTAACGTAATTCTTGTGTGAAATGGACTGGAACAGAAGTATGAGGGCCGTTCAGAAATGATTTACAGTAGTAGTTCTTTTGTACTATATTTCTTAGTGAACATGAATCAATGTACATGGGATCTTTCAATATATTCTCTTCTGATGTCAATATGCTTCTGCCACCTTCTTGAAAGCTTTATTATTGCATCATGCAACTATTGTTTGAGGGTACTGCGCACCCACTTGTGGACAGCTGCTTGCAATTCCTTGTTATTGCTGAACCAATTCGCTTGCAGAGCAACCTTCATGTTGACAAACAGAGCATAATTATAGGGAGCAAGATCTGGGGAATATGTTGGGTGTGATATTACAATGAGCTTATTTCGCAGTCTTATTGCTGGTGTGCAGTTGCACATTGTCATGCTGGAGGAGCACTCTTTTCAACCACTTTGTCTTTCACAATTGCTGAATCCTGCATTTAAGATGTGTAAGGATGTCACAGTATACTCTGCTGTTGCAAGTTGTTCCTTGTTGAAACCAGTCCATTAAGGTAGCTACAAAATAGGAATGAACATAAGGCCGAGCTAAGCGTGGCTGGTCTATCGTAGTCTAGCCAATAAGGTGAGTGCAGTGTTGTGCAGTTAAGCACACATACTGGCTCGATTGGCCGAACCATACGGATAATTTCTTTGCATGCTCAAAAGATACTAATTACAGAATTATTTTGTTTATCCTATGACATAGAGCTATTTTTTCTGAGGAAGACTGTCAAAACCCCATGTTTATAGGATATCTGGTTTCGGAGATATGAAAAGATAAGACGCCTGACTAGAAAGAAAAGGAACATTAACTGTCAGTGAAGAAAAACACACACCTGCTCTGCTGCGGTTGCAATTTTTACCTTGCATTCAGTAAAGTGGTGATCTTATAAGAGTGTAGACATGCTTTTCGAAGTTAGAAAATATGTCGCTTAGCAAACCTAGTACTAGTGTACCTAGTAGTGACTGCGAGACAACGCATAAGATATTACATAAGCAGGCTATAAATATTATTTTTCATGTGTAGGTATTCTTTTTTCAAACAATTGTCAATTAATGACATTTTCGAAAGTACTAATTTTGCTCAAAACTGAGAATTAACGGCACAGACTTGTCAGGTGAGTGCTCATACTATGACGAACGTTGTTAAAGAAGGCAAACAGTTCACCAAATTAGGAGAAGTTCCCATATTTAGGTCTCCCGGAAAACATAGAGCAACATTTCCTTTCTTGGAAGTGTTGAAAACAGTGTTGTTATGATAAATTAACTTTAAAAAGAGTCGATTAATAACACTAAACAACACTTTTAAATTTTTCCGGAACATGTTTCTGAGGCTTTGCCTCTATCATCAGCCGGCCCTCGACTGGTTCTCATTGGTGTAGTTGACGATATTTAGTCACAGGTCTCCTCTGGTGGCGGTTCAAGGAACTTGCTGAACAAATCTTTCTGGGGGATATCGAAATTGAATACTTTGTTCCTATTTTTTGAAATGAAGATTTGTTCCCCTGTGGATAGTTCTTGTTTTCCTGATGTATGTTTTAGTAGTTTTGGTTCTGGATTTATGTTGTGGTTTTTGTCCCAAAAATGTGTGGCAACTGCTGATTTTTCTAATTGTTTATATTTTATGTTTCTAAAGTGCTCCTTTGCTCTTGTTTCTAAATTTCTTTTGATTTTTCCAATATAAATTTGACCACAGTCATTGCATTCAATTTGATATATACCAGATTTTTTGTTAGATGGAATGGCATCTTTGATGTTTGAGAAAATTAGGTTTTCTAAGGAGAAATGGTTGACTGGTGCTAGTTGAATGTTTTGTTTTTTGAAGACTTTTTTGAATTTATCATAGGCCCATGGATGGTAAGTGAATTTTTTGAAAATCATATTAGTTTCTGTAGCTGAGAGGGTTGTGGTTTCCTTTAGTAGCTTCTTCTTTTTTGCTAAGTTCACTTTTTTGTCCACTAATGATTTGGGAAAGTTATTTTTTTGTGCTATTTCAATTATTTTGTTGTATTCTGCTTTGTATTCTTCTGCTGTGAGAGGGATGTTTACCAGTCTGTGTGCTAAACTATTGAAGATTGCCTGTTTGTGGGATCTTGGGTTGTAGCCATTAGCTTTTATGTAGTTGTCTGTCTGTGTTGGTTTTCTGTAAATGCCAAAGTTTAGTCTGTTTTTATTGCTCATTATTTTTAGATCCAAAAATGGTAAATACTCATCTTTTTCTATTTCTACGGTGAACTTGATGCTTTTTTTCTTGGATATTTAAAAGTTTTAGTGCATCACTGATGTGTTTTTTTTTTTTTTTTTTTTTTTGGTACTATTGCAAAGATGTCATCTACATATCGTTGCCAGAGTTGGAACATCCAAGGAAAACCTTTGTTGATCCTTATTTCTAATGCACTCATGTACAGATCGGCCAGGAAGGGTGATAGGGGGTTGCCCATTGCTAACCCTGAAGTTTGGTGGTAATATTTTGTTTGAAACTGGAAGAAATTTTGTTCTATGCATAATTTGGTTAGTTCGATGTAGTCTGAAATTTCAGGTGATACCATTCCAAGTGATTTGAGCCATTTTTCTATCAACGGTGGGAGTTGATTAACTGGTATGCTGGGAAACAGTGATTTAACATCAAATGAGACTAGTGTGTCCTCCTCTTTTAGTTCAGTATCCTTAATGTGTTCTATAAGTTCATAGGTGTTTTTGATGCTTAGGCTGTCGTATTTTGGAAATGAGTTGAATTTGTTTGTTAGCCATTTTGCAAGTTTGTATGTTGGTGAATTTATACTGCTAACTATAGGTCTCATTGTTATGGATGGTTTGTGTATTTTGGGTAAGCCATAAAGTCTAGGTAAGGTTGGGTTATCCGCTTTAACTGTATATTTGTTTGGTATTATGCTTGATTTTGCTATTGTTTTTTCAAATGACTGTATGCAAGTTTTTAGAGGATTTTTGTTAATGATTTCATATTCATTGTCAGTTAGCATTTTTTCCAAGGCAACGGAAATCCACAACAAAGGGCTGCGAAGAGAAAAGTTTTAAAATTCGAAATTAATAAGCAATACAAAAATTTGGATGATATAGAATTAAAACTTTACAAACATCATTCAGTTTTAACGAAAGCGCTGGGAAACGTGATGTGGGAAAACTTTGAACATAATTATTTGGCAATCCTAAGCAAGAAAATGAGAGAAAGAACCGTACGGCTAAAATACAAACTGGCTAATCTGTGCAATATGTCTTCACACCGAAATCATACCGGGAAAAAGTTTAAAAACATCGGGAATATCAACGTATGTCGATCCGCAATCGTCACACACGCTAAATACAAACGCGTAAACGCAAAATCCAGCACGCAGATCTTTAAAAACGTTGTAAACCTATCCAATCAAAATTTCTCCAAAAAAGAATTGGGTCTTTTAAATAATGGATTAAAAACATGCGTCAGTTTCTCAAACAAAATTGAAGACTACATTGCAGATATCAACATTTCGACACAAGTTCTACCAGTATCCATACAAAATTCAGTAAAAAGCCATTGTGAAAATATTTTGGAGGAAATAAAGAGCAGATCCTTTCAGAAGAGAAAACATAATACTATCCATTTTTTGAAACAGAAAAACGTTATTTACACAAAGGCAGACAAAGGCAACAAGATTGTCATAATGGAAAAATCAGATTATATTGAAAAAATGGAAAAAATGCTAACTGACAATGAATATGAAATCATTAACAAAAATCCTCTAAAACTTGCATACAGTCATTTGAAAAAACAATAGCAAAATCAAGCATAATACCAAACAAATATACAGTTAAAGCGGATAACCCAACCTTACCTAGACTTTATGGCTTACCCAAAATACACAAACCATCCATAACAATGAGACCTATAGTTAGCAGTATAAATTCACCAACATACAAACTTGCAAAATGGCTAACAAACAAATTCAACTCATTTCCAAAATACGACAGCCTAAGCATCAAAAACACCTATGAACTTATAGAACACATTAAGGATACTGAACTAAAAGAGGAGGACACACTAGTCTCATTTGATGTTAAATCACTGTTTCCCAGCATACCAGTTAATCAACTCCCACCGTTGATAGAAAAATGGCTCAAATCACTTGGAATGGTATCACCTGAAATTTCAGACTACATCGAACTAACCAAATTATGCATAGAACAAAATTTCTTCCAGTTTCAAACAAAATATTACCACCAAACTTCAGGGTTAGCAATGGGCAACCCCCTATCACCCTTCCTGGCCGATCTGTACATGAGTGCATTAGAAATAAGGATCAACAAAGGTTTTCCTTGGATGTTCCAACTCTGGCAACGATATGTAGATGACATCTTTGCAATAGTACCAAAAAAAAAAAAAAAAAAAAAAACACATCAGTGATGCACTAAAACTTTTAAATATCCAAGAAAAAAAGCATCAAGTTCACCGTAGAAATAGAAAAAGATGAGTATTTACCATTTTTGGATCTAAAAATAATGAGCAATAAAAACAGACTAAACTTTGGCATTTACAGAAAACCAACACAGACAGACAACTACATAAAAGCTAATGGCTACAACCCAAGATCCCACAAACAGGCAATCTTCAATAGTTTAGCACACAGACTGGTAAACATCCCTCTCACAGCAGAAGAATACAAAGCAGAATACAACAAAATAATTGAAATAGCACAAAAAAATAACTTTCCCAAATCATTAGTGGACAAAAAAGTGAACTTAGCAAAAAAGAAGAAGCTACTAAAGGAAACCACAACCCTCTCAGCTACAGAAACTAATATGATTTTCAAAAAATTCACTTACCATCCATGGGCCTATGATAAATTCAAAAAAGTCTTCAAAAAACAAAACATTCAACTAGCACCAGTCAACCATTTCTCCTTAGAAAACCTAATTTTCTCAAACATCAAAGATGCCATTCCATCTAACAAAAAATCTGGTATATATCAAATTGAATGCAATGACTGTGGTCAAATTTATATTGGAAAAAGCAAAAGAAATTTAGAAACAAGAGCAAAGGAGCACTTTAGAAACATAAAATATAAACAATTAGAAAAATCAGCAGTTGCCACACATTTTTGGGACAAAAACCACAACATAAATCCAGAACCAAAACTACTAAAACATACATCAGGAAAACAAGAACTATCCACAGGGGAACAAATCTTCATTTCAAAAAATAGGAACAAAGTATTCTATTTCGACATCCCCCAGAAAGACTTGTTCAGCAAGTTCCTTGAACTGCCGCCAGAGGAGAGCTGTGACAAAATATTGTCAACTGCACCAATGAGAACCAGTCGAGGGCCAGCTGAGGATAGAGGCAAAGCCTTAGAAACATGTTCCGGAAAAATTTAAAAGTAAGTGTTGTTTAGTGTTATTAATCAACTCTGTTTGAAGTTAATAGAGCAACATTCTAATATGCACTGGTATCTTCCATATTTATTAACCATTTTAATGAAAACAAACATTGGTTTAAAGTACATTACAGGCAGTGCACAATTATGGCATCATTAAGGTAGAGACTATATTCACAAACCGTTGAAATGTCAGTGCTTTGTTTCACTGTTGCAAATGCCATTCTTTCGTGGAACGCATCTAATATGTGTCATTTCGTTTTGTATGCATGTGAACGATGCTGCATAGGCGAACTGTTCTCATGTTCAAGGTCTTAAGCTTCAATTTATGCCACCATGCGAAATCATTGTATGTTTTCACACATATGCGGAAATATTAAGCAAACTTTGCTGTCAGCATCTGTACATACGAGTACACCTCAGCTCTGCTAGAGGGATACCGTGAGACAAAGACAGACACATCTGCTATCTCTGTCGCTGACTGGCTGTAGACCTGGCAACGCAAAGAGAACGCGAACACTTCATTGGCTGTGGCCATGTTCATTCTTATTTTGTAGCATACTCTAGTAGTATGCCACAAATGTCCCAAACGACTGAGATCTACTTACCTGCAGATGGAGCAGTATAAAGTTTCTTGGCCCAGGGACTCATGTTTCCATTGTATGGATTAATATTTCTTCTCAGATTAGTGGTAGTGACACCATGATTTGTTGCAGTCACCAGTTTCTCCAGAAAATCTGGATTATTGTTCATTTCCAATGGCTGATGACAGACTTCAACTCTGTCAAGTTCCCATGGAATTCAATGCACATACACCTTTTTCATGTCCAAGTTGTCATGGATAATGGTGCACAAGGTTACATGGCCAAGTCCTGTCATCAAAAGTTGTATGCCTATCAGCCATAATCAGTTTGGACACAATCTCTATGTTCCT
This sequence comes from Mantis religiosa, assembly GCA_030765055.1. Classification (NCBI taxonomy): domain Eukaryota; kingdom Metazoa; phylum Arthropoda; class Insecta; order Mantodea; family Mantidae; genus Mantis; species Mantis religiosa. The sequence goes on from CM060950.1 coordinate 390,209,817, forward strand.
TGAAGATTGCAATGTTGATGGACAACCAGTACTCACTTGCCTGCAGTTTCCTTTGCAGTGGCAAACCCAGCGACCCAGTTGTAAATGGTTTTCTGTGTGGGAGCCTCTTGGCCATAAACTGCAATTAAACGCTTACGAAAATTTGCTATTTTGACTCCCTCCTTCCAAAAAAACTATGCAGTCCACCTTTGTCCTAGTAGTTGTCTTCATCTTGTCCATGGTTTTCTCTACTTCACCATGCCCACCTCTGTAGCGTAGGTGGTAAAATTTCTGTCTCATGTTCAAGAGGTCCCAATTTGAATCTCAATCAGGGCGAGTTGTTTGAATAAGATTTTTCTGGGGTTTGCACTTATACTGAAAGATGAATGTTGGATAACTCTAAGCTCTATGGACCCTCGGCTCATTTGAGCATCATTTCACCCATTTCATTCATCGTCTGATATGGCTTAACATTGGAGGACATAAATTTAAAAGAAAATCTACTTGACCACAAACAAATGCTGTCCTTTCACTATACACTGCTAACAACTGCCATCTAGCATTTGCATGGTGTACTAATATCAGGTTATAATCCTGGGAGAGGGTGTGCTTATAGGTTAAAGCAACATAATTGTAAATCATTTGCGATGCTCCTCATAAGACTGGTGCATGTTGAACGACTAGAATGGATGTAGGGCTCATACACAGGGAAAAGCAGCGAGGGTCACAGGGTTCTTGCACATGTCAGCCTAGTTTTGTAACATATGTAGTATTTGAAAGGTTATCTTATAATTGAGTAGAACACTTACTGTAAACAGTGCAAATATCTTAGTAGATATTATTATTTATTTAAAATTGTTGGTTATATAAAATGTCTTACAGTTAAATTATTGAAGTTTGTATAATCAAACGTTTCCTGACATTAGCTAAACATGTGCTAGGCCACTCTTGCCCATTTTTGTCACCTTAAACAATGTTATTTCTGCTCTACTAGAAAAAAATCATTTAACTCTACAGTTAATCTAGTGTCAGATGGGACTGATTCACATATTTAAAATAATGGCTTTTAGAAACTTTTCTTTGATCACCTATCACAACTATAGAAATGAAATGTGTAATAGATAGTCAACTTGAAAAATTCAATGCTACGGCCGGGATTTGAGCCACGGGTCTCGTGGTTCAAATCCCGGTAATGGCATTGAATTTTTCAAGTTGAATCTATCTATCCAAAACCTTAGCCCATATATGGCTAGTGTGAAGAAATGATTCATTTCCATCAATTAACTTAAATAATGAAATGTGTAATGTTTGACACCCGCTTTTACTACATGCGGCACTGCAGGCAGTGACACTGATGATACATGAGATGAAGATGGAGCACCGGTGGAATGAGATGGCGGGGGAATCTAGGAGAAAACCTGTCCCAGCGCCATGGTGTATTACTATGGATTTGTGGATAAAACAGGGAGTTCATTTTGAGTATTCTATCATATCCCCGTTATGTTAATAAAGTATGTATAAACATGTAAGTACTACATGCTTCTGTTGTGTATTTAACTGGTTGTCTGCATAAAGGAGTGCTGATTGGTATCCCCTATGATGTTTCCCTTCAAATAGGCCTCATTTCTTCAGCAGCCTGTGTAGCAAGCAATTCACATTGGTTTACAGTACATTGTGCGCATCGAACAGCATGTTTGTGTACCTGATCAGGTTCATATCATATTACCTCCTGATGGGATGAAAGGAGGAGATTGGAATTGAAAAACGTGCTGTAATTGTAGCTCTGCATAAAGGAGGCTATTCTAGTAGGAGAATAGCAAGAAAAGTTGGCATTGCCCAATCAACAGTGGAGTTTACATTGCAGTGGCTCAAACAAACTGGTATCATATGATCAGTTCATATGTGCACAGAGTAAATGTGAGAGAATTCGTACAGCACCTGAAATTCACAAAGTATGCTAACAGTCCAATGTCTGTCTCAACCGTGCAGTGTCGCCTTGTGAACAAGTTTTAAAGGGGTGCATGGCAGCCAGAAACCTTTATTATGCAAGAATAATAAAGGTGTAAAGATTACAATGGGCATGGCTACATAAAAACTGGAGTGTGCAGCAGTGGTTCAAGGTGTTATTCACAAACGAGTCTCAATTTCAAGTGTTTGGAAGTCATTGTAGGTTTGTTCGTCGACTTCATGAACGTATGAAGTGTCACTGTGTGATGCCAGTGGTGAAGCATGGTGGAGGGTCAGTTGTGGTGTGGGGATGTTTTGCAGGTGATAAAGTTCGTGATCTAGTGAGAATTAATGAAATATTAAGGAAGGAAGGATAGCATAGGACACTGATAAAAGATGCTGTTCCATCTGGTAAGAGATTTACTAGTCGGTTTATTGTGCAGTAAGACAATGATCCGAAACATGCTTCTAAGTTACACAGAGGGTATGTCAATAAAAAAGAGCAATGCAGGGAACTGGAAAAGATGATTTGGCCAAGTCAGTCACCAGATTTAAATCTCATTGAACTCTTGTGGGATGAACTTGACAGGGAAGTGCGAAAATCAAGGTCATCTAATGTTGAAGATCTGTGGAATAATTTACAGACCTGTTGGACTGCAATATCAGCAAAAACACTATACAGTCTTATCTCCAGAATGCCAAGAGTTTGTGCAGCGGTTCTGAGGGCAAAGGATGGATTCTTTGAAGAGGCTAAAATTTAAACTTTAATACTAGAGAGAGAAAATACTAATTTTGTTGATCTTTTTAATATTTATGACAGATTTATACATTGAAATAAAGTATTTAGTTTTTTTTTCATAGGTGATCAAAAACTTTGGATTGGTACAGTATACATGTCTGTTGCAATTTAGGCATATTGTAGTTCTGCATATAACCACATACTTGTTAGTGTGGCCAGAAAATGTGGCACAGAACAGTAGCAATTGAGAATAAACATCTACATCTTATGGAGGATTGTATCAATAAAGATAAAAGCTACACTGTTGAAAAATATATGGCACACATATTAAAATATGTATATGCATTCTATATTAAAAAGGTAATTGTGTTCACATTGTACCAACATTGTGTTGTAAATATTGTATAATTAAAATAAATATCGCATACTGTAAGTCTGTGAGTTTCCAAAAAAAAAAAAAACAAGGCTCAATTTCAATTGGTTTTTATATCTGATTATCTACATTTGATATTTCTCATTAAGGCAGTGTCTCCAACATAATTTGGAAATTTCGAGAATAAATGACTGTTGGTAAGACATTTATTTACCAGTGAGCCTAGCAGATTTGAGACAGTATTTGAGTGTTTTAAATATTCCCATTGACAAGTTTTCTCTGCTGATTCAAAATAGGAATGAAAAGATTTTTCTAATCAGTGGTTTGATAGCTGATGTTTTTTTTTTATTATTATTTTTTTAATTTACGTTCTTCAGCTTAGTCACATTGGACATTGGATGATGAAATGATGCTCAAATGAGCCCAGGGTTCATAGAGCTTAGAGTTACCTAACATTCATTTTTAAGGATAAGGGAAAATCCCGGAAAACCTTATCCAAATAGCTCACCCTGACTGAGATTTGAACTTGGGACATCTGAACATGAGGCAGACACACTTATCATCTCTAGGCTGTGCAGATGTTCATGCATTGCCTTCCATATCTTTAGAGACCTCTACTGTAAAGTCCTTTAAATGTTTTTGTCTTTTGTATTATCTCCCAACTGCAAGCAGTTACTATGTTTTATTTAATTTTACATCAATATTAACCAAAAGTAATACAAGTTTTTAGTCATTGATATTGTCAGGTTCATGATCATTGTGTCACTATTATCATCAGTTTGTCTGTTTGCATTTTATGTTAAAACATTACTCAGGTAGAGCCAGAAGCTTCTTGAAATGAACCTCATACACCATAGGTTAACTAAGGCATTGATTTTAAGGCATTTTTCCTTGTGGTTAAGCTGAAGTAATAGTCAATAGCTTAAAATTGTTAAATTTAGAGGAATGCTGCTCTGCATAAGCAGAATTTATTTGCATTCTTACTGAGAATCCAATGTCTGCTCAAGATTTATCAGTCTCTGCTAATATAAACAAATTGTGACTGCTTACCTTTGAAAACTCTTTACCTAATGGTAATATTATTTAATTGCAAATGTTTTTACACATATCATTTAATTCATATGTATTGAGTAAATAATGTAATTATTTGAAATCTTTTCAGCATTTTGCCTCGAAAAATAGGCCAGCTGTTTGTTGGTGGTTTGGATCGTCCATTTGCACAAATGAAGATCACCAAAGCTATTAAGGATCTGAACAACAAGATAATTGAATGTAAATATCAAGATAATCAATGGGTATTCATGCGAGAAAGGACTGACAAGTCTTTTCCAAACAGCTACAATACAGCTACAGGTAGGGAGTTATCTGTTTTTCATTAAGGATAAGTTCAACACTCACAGTGGTGGAAGTATTTTAAGTTGTGAAAGATAGAAAAATTAATTTTAAAGTATACAGCCAACAAATTTTAGCAGTTTCTTCTTCCAAAGGCTTTACAACTTCCAGTGAAATGTTTCGGCTTTCTCAGTAAGTTTCTTTCTGTCCCGGTTGAGCATATTCCAGTTGTTGGCACCTAGTTCTGTCATGTTTATTGAAACTTTTTATCTGCGTAACTTCTTTCAGTCTTCTCTATATGAATTCCATTCAAATATTTCTTTGAGTAGTCTTCCCTTTTCCATTCTCAATATGTAACCAAACCCTGCAGCCTTTGTGATTTTATAAAACGAATAGTTTAATGGTAAAAACTATTTGTAGTCGGCTTATTGACAGTCGTCACTTACTTTTTTTATATTATTGAGGGACTAGTTTCAAAGGCCATTGCCTCCATTTTAAGCCTTTCTCCAGCTAGCATCTGTTGTCTGCTCTCCTCTCTCTGGTGATGGAACTATGAACTTCTTTGTCAAATTATCTACTAGTGGGATTTCAAAGTTCATTACCCGGTCCTTATTTTTCCATATGAATATGTTCTCCCATGTTGTTAGTTTATTTTGGTTTATCACTCTTTTTAGTAAGTATGGATTTGGATCAATGTCATGATTTTTGTTCCAAAAATGAAATGCTGCTGCTGACTTTTCTTCTTGTTTCACTCTGATGTTTTTTTGTAATTTACGTCCTCCAACATTAAGTCATATTGGGTGATGAATGGAATGGGTGAAATAATGCTCAAATGAGACCAGGGTCCATAGAGCTTAGAGTTACCCAACATTCGTCGTTCAGGATAAGGGAAAACTTAGGAAAAAACCTTATCCAGGTAACTTACCCTGACCGAGATTCGAACTCAGGACCTCTTGAACGTGAGGCACACATGCTACCATCCACGCTACTGAGGTGGGCGATTGATGTTTCTAAAGTGCTCTTTAACTCTGGTTTTTAGATTTCTTCTAGTTTAACCTATGTAGCATTTTTCACAATTTTCAGAACTTATTTTGTATATTCTGGATCTGTTAACTGATGGGATTTCATATTTAGTTTTTGAATTTAGCAATTTTAAAATTGAATGTCCATTAGTAGGTGCCAAGATTATATTCTGTTCCTTAAAGATCTTTTTAAATTTATTAAATGTTTTTGGGTAATATGTGAATGATCTGAATATGCTGTTGCTTTCTTTTTCTTTTGTAAATGTGGTTGCTTCCTTAATGATTTTCTTTAGTTTAGCTTTTATAATTTTCTTAAAAACCAGACTTTTGTCGTATCCATTTTCTTCTGCTATGTGTAGTATGGCTTTTTGTTGTTTGACATATTCTTCTTTATCCATGAAAATGTTCTGTGTGTAAGGCTGTTTATTATTGCATGCACATGAATAATTATTTATTATTTTGTTAAGTATAATTCATTTTAGTCCTTTTGTATCTCCAGTTTCTATTTCTTTCTTTAATTGATCACAAAATTCTTCTAAATATTTTACTCTCAAATTGTAGTAATGTTGTTGCCTCTGCTTTTCTTAACACACGTTAGTAACTATGTTTTACTGTAATTTTGTACAAGTTTGGCACTTCTGGAGTAATCCATGAAAAGTCTTCGTTAAAAATTGCAAATAGTGCATCAGTAATTTTCTGGCGATAGTGACATGTGGTAATTGTGTAAAACTTTTATACAAAATGTATAAAGATGAGTATTATGCCATAATAAAGCACTTTTATTTAAAAAAAGTGGACTGTAACTCAGATGTAAACCGAGGTGGAGGAAACTCAATGGCGACACTGCATCAGCAATCAAGACCTTAAATTATTGCATTAATTAATTTAAACTTGGCTACACAAGCACTGCAGATGCCGCATGTTCCAAATGTCCAATTAAGATTTAAATGTTAACAAAAGCTTCCAAGGCTGGTGTCCATTATTTTTATTAGGTCTTCGGTGTAGGCCATGTCATACAATTATTGGTTGCCAATGTTTCGCAGGTCATGTGGCCTGCTTCTTGGGCTATGTGTGAAGAAACCAGCTGTGCGTCTTAATTCTCTTTACTCAGCCCACCATTTCTATTGGTATGGGAGGGCCAATGGCATCATTAGTTAAGAAAGATTGCCAGATAGAACTCAAGGCTCTTCGTTGAATTGGAGGGTGGAGTGAAGAGAGAATAAATTAAAACACACAGCTGGTTTCTTCTGTGTAATGTCAGCAGCCAATAATTATGATACGACCTACTCTGGAAGACCTAATAAAAACAAATGAGATTTGTTTAACCCTTTAATTGACAAGCTATTTTGCTGCTTATGCCGTTCTTGCTGTACTTACTAAACTGGTTCTCATAGGGCTTTCTACGGTGCCTGATCGCAATCAATTCAAATAGCCATAGTTGTTAAAGCGATATGCAATGTGCTGGCCACCCATTCAAAGCTAAACGTTGTGGGTTTGAATCTTGGCAACTGCAGTCAAATGTGCTTGTGGTAAAGGACGGGGAGGGCTCAAGTAAAATAATCGGTGTCAAGGCACGCTTGAACTTGCAAGCATGAAATCAAGAGTAATAATGTATTTAGGTTTATACAGGAGGAATAAGTATGAAAGGTGTAAGTTATTCCATCTCGAGATTAGAAGGAATACAAACAAGCCATAAATGAAGCTAAGAAACAGTTTAATCTTCAAAGCTTCGAATCCTCTAGTAATAAATGCAAGAAGGCTTGGACTTCGATTAATTCAATAGCAAAAAGAAGTAATAAGGATGACATAGAGTTAACTCCTAATGAACTGAATGATTTTTTTTACAAAATTGGTAGATATTGCACAAAACATAAAATCCCCAAGGAATCAGTGCAAGAACTAATGGAAAATTGTGAGCAGAGGTACAGACAAGGTTACTTTGAATTTCGGGAAGTGACCCCTAATACTGTATTAAATACTGTTAAACAACTAAAGTCATCTAATGCTGTGGACATCTATAATATATCTAATAATCTCCTTAAACAAGTAATAGAATGCATACTGTATCTACTAACATACTGTATTAATAAATGTCTTATAGAAGGAAATTTTCCCGATAAATTAAAATTCTCACGAGTTGTCCCAATATTTAAAAAAGGAGATAAAAACAGTCCAGCTAACTATCATCCAATGATGTTAACTCTAATAATCTCAAAAGTGATCGAAAGGATTATTCCTACTTAGAGGAAGCCAATATTATAAGTGGATTGCAGTTTGGTTTCAGAAAATGCAAATCGACAATAGATGCCATAGTATTGTTAGTAAAAAAAGATACTCACTGCTTTTGAAATCAAAAATATAGCTGAGGCCACCTTTTGCAATTTGAGTAAGGCATTTGATTGTGTGAATCATACACACCTTATAAATAAACTTAAATTTTATGGTATAGGTGATACAGCCTTGAAACTTTTTCAGTTGTACTTAAGTAATCGCTATCAAGTCATGTGTGTTGATAGTGAGAGATCGAAAATGACAGAAATAAAGTGGGGGTGCCTCAAGGTTTTGTTCTGGGACTTCTACTTTTTGCACTAATGATGAATGACTTGCCCTCCTTTGTAAATACCCATACAATATTATATGCAGATGACACTACTTTCTTTAATACCAGCTCAGACGTTACAGGACTTAAAACAATTGCCGAGGACACCCTGAGGCAGGCAGGCATATGGTTTAGGGCAAATGGCTTCTTGCTTAATGAAAAGAAAACACAACTTGTATTTAGCTTAAGTGACCTGACAAGTTCAAATGATACTAAAGAAGTCAAATTTTTGGGTCTAATAGTTGACATACTCTCCTGGGAACCACATATTAATTACATCACTACAAGGCTCTCAAGTTATATATCTTATTAAAAACTTAAAAAGCTGGTACAGAATACATACATTAGATCTGCTTACTTTCCTTTTTTTCATAGCATTATATTATATGGTATCTTACTTTGGGGTAGTAGTAGCAGCCACGTTAGTAATATCATACTATTGCAGAAGAAGATTATCCATATTATATCTGATACACACAAATTGGCACATTGTAAGCCATTATTTATTAAATTAAGAACAATGACAGTAGTAAACTTATACATCTATACCATCCTAATTTATATAAAAAAGAATTTATCTGATTACAGCTATAGACAGGATATCCATAAGTATAATACTAGGTATACAAACCAAATTGATACACCTTATCATAGGCTTGCAAAATCACATAATAGTTTTGAAATATTAGGCATAAGAATGTATAATGCACTTCCAGATTATGTAACTCAACTGCCAAATAACAGCTTTGAACATAAGCTTCAGATTATTAATCAACCCATTCTACTCCCTACAGGAATTTTTTGAAAATACATCTCAATTGTAAATAGTGTCACCTATTCACTGAACATTATTTTCTCATATCTATATATTCTGTAAAATAGAATAGAAAGATTGTATTGTACTGTATTGTTGTTATCTTCTGACATCAATTGCTGTTAAGCTCGACTTTGTACTTACTCTGTATCATATTGTTGTAATTTGTATTGTATCTTCTGACGTTGTCCATTGCTGTAAAGCTCAACGACAAAAAAACTTAATAATGATGTTGACAGGGTTAACAGGTTGTTAACTGCAGTTGCTTGGATTTTGCCTTTTTATACTAAAAAAGAAGCACTACAATGAAATGATAAAAATAATATATTTACAATTCAAAAGACTCAAAATTGTGTTAGTATACCGAAAAAAGCCAGTACAATACTATAATAACAAAAAAACTGCACTAAACATTTTGAAGTTGAAATAAGCATAATGTTGCCCCAGGGCAACACCGCCAAATAAAGGGTTAAAAGAAATGGATAACAATTATGGCATCATGATAGAATCATATTCACTTTTGCAAGATTCTGAGGCTAGTAGGCATGTAACATGAATGGATGCTTTACATCCTGTACATGAAGTTCTGCACATGAGAAAGCTGAGTGTGCAGTGGATATTGGGTTTGTTGACTTCAGACTAAAAGCTCAAGAAAGAACATCTCAATATGTTTGGAAAAGCTACAGCACAATGGCAAGGGCTTTAGGCTTTGCTGTGTGACTGTAGATGGAACCTGGATTCACCAGAAATTTTACACAATTGTTGGCAGGAAAAGTGATGACTGTGGTATTGTGGGAATTCCAGGGAATCATATGATTGAATATTTTCATAAGGTTAAAACATTTGACATACTGCTTTAGTGACCATCTACTTAGTGAGCTGAAGCAGAAGTGGACAAGACGAGCGCTCATAAAGGTGCTCCTTCAACAGGATATTGCAGCAATTCACACATTGGCCATGCAATGATAAAAGTGTGAGAGATGGGTTGTTAATTATATCCTCACCCACCCACCAACCTTATTCTCCAGATTTGCAATCTAACTTTTTTGTAATTCCCAACCTCAGAACATGACTTGGAGGGAAGAAATTTTCATCACATGAAAAAATAATTTTGGCATGAATGGTTAGGTGGACATTTTTTCTGAGGGAATTTAAAAAATTGAATCTCATTGGACCAATTGTACTGAGCTCATAGGAGATTATGTTGAGAAATAACATTTTGATTTTGCAAAAACTGTTATTTACTTTGTTTTTTACCAGACCTATCAGTCCCCTTTCATATCTAAGTTGCCTTTCTTTCTCATAACCCTCAAGTAGTTTGTTTTGTCTGTGTTTATTATTAGATTGTGCTTTCAATTTTTAAGGTGTTTCTAATAGAGAATTTTGGGTTCTTACTGTTAGGTTCATTTCATCTGCATATACTGGATTTTATTTAAGTGTGTTTAAAACAGACCCTCTTAGGTGAAGTTATTTCAGTATTATATAAGGGGCATCCAGAAAGTAAGTTCCGTTTCAATTTATCTCTGCTGCACCCTGCGATCGCAGTTTCGCACATGCATGGTAGACGCTCTGTATCAAGGAGAAGAAATGTGCGCCATTGTGAGATCGCTGTCAGCCACGTGTGCTTTGTTGTGCTTGTTTACAATGTCGGTGTTGATTGAAAATTTCGCCGCTTGTGAAATCCAATCTGTGATTCATTTTCTGAATGCTAGGAAAGTGAAACCAATTGAAATATATTGACAAATTTGTAATGTCAAAAGGTGTTGTGTTCCTCCACGACAACGCATGACCACACACTGCAAATGCGACGAAAAACATCCTACAGGGATTTGGCTGGGATGTGTTTGATCACCCCCCGTACAGCCCTGACCTCGCTCCTAAGGACCTTCATCTGTTTTTGAGTCTCAAATCTTTCTTTGGCGGTCAACACTTCAACAATGATGAAGAGCTGAAAGAAAATGTTTCCAACTGGTTGAAGACACAGGCGGCAAACTTCTATGAAGAAGGTATACAAAAACTTGTGCCTTGCTATGACAAATGCCTGCAAAATTTCAGCAGTTACGTGGAAAGGTAATTTAAGAGATATAGAATTTTGTGCAATAAATAATTTTTCTGTATCTGTACACAATTTAATTTTATTACCAAACAAAACTTACTTTCTGGACGTGCCTCATATCTATTACTGTACTAATTACTAAGTTGTGAGATAAGGGATCACTGCTGGATTTCTTTAAATTTCAACACTGAGATTTAAATAAACATTTTTACTACATCACTTAATTTTTAATTTTTGAGGGACTACTTTCAGGAACAGTTGCTTCCATTTTCAACCTTGAAGGTTTGATTAGTAGAATCTTATAGTGTGGAAATGTTATTTTAATAATGTGGATGTCACTGTTTGTAGTTCCTCCAAACATCAGTTAACTGATATTATTGTTGACTTTTATTCTTACTTTGTTGTTTTATAGAGGTAGGTAATGCAATTAATCATAAAATAAGACCTGAAGCTTTCCTGGCGACGAATATGCTCACTTTTTTCTCGGGCAGCCAGCCAGGTGAAAAGATGATTAGATATCAACGTTTCGGGAGTGTACATCTCTCCCATCATCAGGATATTTATAAAATGTTATAACCTCAAATGAAATACTGGATATAACACAACTATAAACAAAGACAAAACAATATCAAAATTCACATTACTGAACAAAAAACTGTTTTCAGTAAATCAAATGCCAGGTCAGGAAATGGCGTGAGTATAGAACATTGTGTCAAAGAAACGTAACTACTTAACTTGATTATCAAGCTGTATTGATCTTTGTTTCTTAATTCGACGGATTTCCATTTTTAAGGCCGGTTTCCAAGAGGAGCTGAACTGAAATCCAGCATCACGATTAAGCGTGCTCCTTTCAAAGGAAATCGCTAAAGCCTCCTTAATTCTCTGCTCCCAATAACTGTTGCATTTTGCCAAGATGGTCGTCTCCCTGGCTCTATGGTCGTTATCAAAACAATGCTCTGCCAGCTCAGACTTCTCAGGTTGTATTAAACGAATGCTCCGTTCATGTTCGGTTATTCTACTAACGATGGTCCTTCCGGTTTGTCCTATATACGGATATATATAAATAAGTATATATATATTTTTGTAATTTGGCCACATGGATCAGATACTTTGCCTAGCTTTCTTGCGCATCTCAACAGCCTTCGATCTCAAATACAGTTTACCATGGAAGTAGAGAGGATGGAACTCTTCCATTCCTGGACATTCTTGTTTCAAAAAACAGCAACGGTATACTGGGGCATGCTGTATATCGCAAGCCTACATACACCGATCTCTATCTGAACGCTCATAGTTTCCATCATAAGTCTCAACACTTGGGAGTTCTCAATACACTGGCCCACAGAGCTTTGTCTATCTCTTAATTCCAGGCACTTAAAACAAGAATTACAGCACCTGAGACTCACTTTCCATCAAAACAGCTACTCCGAATATGACGTTGCAGCCTCGATCACCAAAGCTAGGAAAGGGAAACCTGTAATACAGCAAGCGTCAGATAAGCCTACCACTACAGCCTGCATCCCGTTTACCGGCAATCAATCTGGCAGAATCAGCAGAATTCTCGTCAAATACATCAGGACCATCCACAAGTCACCTCCGAAGATTAAACATCTGTTGAGACCAGTGAAAGACAAACTGGACTTCCAAGTTCTGGGAGTGTACCGCATTCCCTGTGATTGTGGGACACCATATATAGGACAAACTGGAAGGACCATTGTTACTAGAATAATCGAACATGAACGTAGCATTCGTTTAATGCAACCTGAGAAGTCTGGGCTGGCAGAGGATTGTTTTGATGACCATAGAGCCAATTTTCGGGAGACGACAATCTTGGCAATATGCAACAGTTACTAGGAGCGGAGAGTTAAGGAGGCTTTGGCCAAAAGGAGCACGCTTAATCGTGATACTGGATTTCAGTTCATCTCCTCTTGGAAACCAGCCTTTAAAATGGAAATCCATCAACTTAAGAAGCAAAGTTCAATACAGCTTGATAATTAAGTTAAGTAGTTAAGTTTCTTTGACCCAATTAATTTTCTATACTCCCAGCATCTCCTGACCTGGCATTTAATTTACTGAAAACAATCTTTTGTTCAGTAATGTGAATTTTGATAGTGTTCTGTCTTTGTTTATAGTTGTGCTATACCCAATATTTCATTTGAGTTAATAACATTTTATAAATATCCTGATGATGGGAGAGATGTACACTCCCGAAATGTTGATATCTAATCATCTGTTCACCTGGCTGGCTGCCTGAGAAGAAAGTGAGTAATTAATCTTATTAGTTTAGGTGGCATTTCATAATTTTCAAAGCTATCTGTTATTTTATTGCAAGGGATAGAGTCAAATGCCCAAATTTCTGGGAATAGTCAAGTATATTATGCAGACCAATATTATATTCATAATGTTTCTCGAATATTTGTCTTAGTTCAAATATACCATCAGTTGAGAGGAGTCAAACTGAAAAATTCAATGCCATGGCTGGCATTTGAACGACGGATCTCCTGTTCTCTGTGCGGTCGCTCTTAGCCGTAAGTCCCACAAACAGTGTGTATGTCAAATACGAGAACTCCTAGTGGTGTGGCAGGAGAACAGACGAGTCAAGTTTGTCTCTATGAAAAACCTTAGTCTATACACTGCTAGTGTGGAGGAATTATTAATTTCCATACTATCAATTGTTGGACTACTATGCCTAAATCCTGCTTGTTTTTCACTTAGTTTTCCTCAGCTAGCTCTGTGAGTTTATTTGGTGTTATTACAAATATTTTATAAGCTATGTTTGAAAGAGTTGTCGGCCTCACATTATCACATACATAATATGAGGGCTGTGTAGAAAGTAACAGACGTTTTGAAATAGTTCACAAATTGAAAAACTCAAAGTTTATTATATACATTTGAAAGGCACACTCTTAAGCTATTAAGCTATATAATCTCCATTCAAACTCAGACATTTATCGAGATTCAACTGTATTGGAACACCACAGTGAAGCGAAAAATTATTAAATTTTAGATGAGTCGCATTTCTTACACATCTGCTTCACTTTCGTACCTATCGTGGCACAAGTTTTTCAATACCGTCTCTGTAGAAATCTGCCACCTGCGATTTCAACCACTGGTTTACACCGGCATGCAGTTCGGCATTGTTTCAAAATGTTATTTACTGAGCCATTTTTTCCGCTGGGAAGAGGTGGTAATCACTCTGCGCCAAATTCGGGCTGTACACCTCCCATCCAAAACCAACCAAGAGTGCCCGGGTACGACTGGCCATGTGTGGATGTGCGTTATCGTGAAAAAACACCACCTTTGTGCTAAGTTTTCCCCGATGCTTATTTTGTATGGCACGCCGTAACTTTCTTAGTGTTTCAGGATACCTTTATTGTTCCATGTTGCAGAAAATCAACGAAGCACTCCCTTGGAGTCCCAAAACACAGTAGCCATGGCCTTTCTTGCTGACAGCATTTGCAAACACTTTTGTGGTTTCTTGGGAGAATGTGTGTGGCCCCTTTCCATCGACTGCTGTTTTGTTTCACAGTTGACATGCTTCACCCAAGTCTCGTTCCCATTTATGATACGATTCAGAACTACATTACTATTTGTGCTGCATTGTTGGAGAAAGATCAGTGCTGCAGCCAGATAAATGACGGTTTTCACGAATTTTGTCATTGATTTTCATTGCTAGATCATCAGTCACAAGACTAGGCCTACCACTGTGGTCCTCATCGTGAACACTGGTATAGCCAGATTTAACTGTATTGGAACACCACAGTGAAGGGAAATAATTATTAATTTTTAGATGAGTCGTATTTATTACACATCTGCTTCACTTTCGAAAGTGAAGCAGATGTGTAATAAATACGACTCATCTAAAAATTAATAAATACTGGTATAGCCATTTTTAAAATCAATGCACCATTGCCTCACTCGGCTTTCACTCATCTGCTGCCCGTAAACATCACAAAGCTGACAATAAATTTCAATTGGTCTGTTGTTTTGAGCCAACAAAAGCCGAATCACAGACCGCACTTCACAAGTGGCAGGGTTTTCTATAGCAGGGCACATTTTGATGACTCACAGAGAGCAAAGTAAGAAACACAGTCTTCACACAACAGCTGGATGCGTACTGAATGTAGGAACGTTTTGACACCAAGATAGCAGCTGTAGCCCCACCCATTGCCACAATAGGCCAAAGGGTCTGTTACTTTCTGGACGGCCCTCGTAATTTGTCCTCTTTCTTAGACACTGGATAGTCAGTTCCTTATTTCCACAATTTTGGTAATTCTTCTTTATTGCATACATTAAGAATAATTAATGGAGTGTTTGTTTTAAAGTCAGTCCTTCATGTTTTGTAATTTCTGATAGTATATAATTTGACTCAATCAATTTGTTTGTACTGAGGTTTATTGCTGTAAAGTGAAATGTAAATACTGGGTTGATTTTTTGTTCATGACAGTTATACCATGCTAGCTGACTGTGCTGTTAGCTAACTGCTTAAGATATGTTTAATTTTTTTTTAAACTGCTGAATTAAAATGGAAAGTGTGCTTTTGTTGTTAGTTTTTATACCTGGCTTGAATATAACTGGTCATCAGTGAAATATTTAAGTTCATTGTATATTAATCTTAAAAGTCAATAAAAATAGTGTTATAGTTGAAGTATGTTAAGTGTTTCTAATCCAAGTCATCTTTATAAATTAAAAAGGGTGTTTGTAACAATTGTTATATATGCAAATTACATTTTCTTTAAAAATATTGTTTCTTTCAAGGTAATAAAATTACAATGAACCTAGCAACACAATTTAATAGATATTGAATATATAGAATTGTGTGTGGGTTGATGACACTATAGTCTCATTAATAAGTCTTCAATCAGAGTATGCTTCAAAGATGTTTGTCTCCATTATCAGCTGTATGTCACTCTCCCAGAAACGTTTCTTGGATATTTTTTCCAAATTATTTCAACACAGTTGAAGTATATGTGACCATGTTAAAACATTTTACTAGTTTGTGACTGCCCACTGTATTTATTACAGCACTTTGACTTTGATAGTTTAGAAATGTTTAAATTCTCTCAGGTCCATATGAAACCCTGAGAATATCCATGTTTGATATGAAAAATATTGTATTTAATACTTTTTCTAAGAGTAATGTAAATACATTTCAAGCATACTAAAGAAACTATTTTACTTATATTAATATATATATTTTGTCATTTTTTGCAGCTGTCTGTAACAGTATCAAAGATCCTGTAACAACAGAAAGATTGCTAGATTTCATTAATCGAGAGCGGTGGATGGGAGATGATCATGATCTGATGCCACCTCCAAGCAAAGCTCCAAGAAGATACTAAGTGATAAGTCAGACTGAAAGATAAGAATGAGAGTTCCAGTTTATAATACAGATATTTGTTTTTCTTTTTTTAATTTGGTTATAAAACCAAGTGCAATGAAATGTGCGCCATAGAAGTGATACAGATATTTGTTTTTCTTTTTTTAATTTGGTTATAAAACCAAGTGCAATGAAATGTGCACCATAGAAGTGATACAGATATTTGTTTTTCTTTTTTTAATTTGGTTATAAAACCAAGTGCAGTGAAATGTGCATCATAGAAGTGACATTATGCCCTTCACAAGCCAATCTATGTGCGCCAATAATTTTGTCATAAACTAAGCATCTTTAAAAACAGAAATTTAGTAGATTAGTAACACAAAACAACACTCGCTGTTTTTATTGTAATTTACAAAGTTTTTGATTACTTATCAAGGTTATACTGTAGTGAGAGAAAGGGGGGGGGGGAGAGGTATTAACATAAGGCCATGTTGAATAATTTTTCTTCAGTTTCCTTTATTGGTGAGGTAACTTCACAAAGAATAGAAGTAAAACAATTGAAGCTATTAACCGTGAAGAAAATTAAATCAATAAACTATAATAGCTAGTGACTAAACTTCACTTATCTTTGATATTGTATGTAATAACAGGACTAGTTTCTCCAATATATCATTGGACATATCTATTTTAATTAAATCGGTTGTAAACATCCCAGAAATTTTAAAAGTGAGTGTTTTGTTATTAATCAACTCACTTCTGCTTTTAATTATTTCAACAACACTGTCATCAACTTAAAGTACTTGAAGATATTTATCCATCATTTTTTATAAAGAGACATTGCATTTTATTTATGATAAAACAAAGTAATTAATTTATATGTTTAAAAATGCATATCTTGTTTACTGTCTCAATAATTTAAACATTTGTAGCAAGTTTTTTGTCATACATTAAAAAAAGGAAAATACCTTACAGTCTTCTTTTTTTTTGTCACATGATATAATGAGGATAAGAAAGATAGCATATTGTTAAATTATGCTTGTAAAGAGTAAGTCTGAAGTTTTGTATTAAATTGCAGTTCCCAGAAGCAAGAAACATCATAATAAAACAGGGTTAATTCTGTAATAAGTAACACATCTGAGTTGAATTTTAACACTTGCTTCATTAAGCTTATTTATTGCAGAAAGGTTTACATAAGTGTAGATTGACATAGTTGGCTGAACTTGTTAAAGCATGGACTGGTAAATGGGAGGTCTGTGCTTCAAATCCAGCAGGGCCATACTCCATGACTTAAATTTTGTTTTCTGTTTTCCTTAGTCATAATAATTGACAAATTTTAGGGGGTACCCTAAACTTAGGCCTGGAACATTTCTTTCCCAGATTTCCTTTCCCAGTTAACATTTCATTTATCACCTTTGTCACTGCCTAAAATGTAAGTAGTTTAAAGCAGCCATTAAACAGGACCAAACAGACATGTCTGCATTTTCATCCAATTTTGACTGTAGAATGTTAATATTTTTTTCACCAAGCAAAAGAACTTGACATTTGGGAGAAGATTTACGTAAACTTTGAAACATTTATAAAGAATATGTTGATCCAATACTTCTGGCGTAGACCTAAGACATAAACTTGCCAGTGTTTCGCTCATCTTATGATATAGCCTCAAGATGCGGTCTACACTGGAATTACTGGTTCAAGATAATCTTTACATTGGCCATGGAAGCTTACGTAAACTTAGATATAAAGAATTTTTAAATTTCCTCTTAAGATAGTTGTCCTTGTGATCTAGGGGTAGCATACTAGCCTCTGGGAACTAACCCATTAGAAGACGATGGATTTTTTGGGGTGTAAAAAACCTTAGAATGTCTTCCTATGCAAAGGAAGTAAAGCTGGTGGTCTATTGTCATATATTTATGTCATGAAAAAGAATCTAAAATGTGATAGAGGCCTTTGAGCAAAATTAAGCAGTCTTTCATGTCCAGTATAGAATGGATGCTGAGAAACATAGCAGTTAAAGAGTATCCATAAATGATACTTGGTTTCAGTTTTTGTTCTGAAGATATCGCTGCATACAAGTTCATAAGATGCCTGGCAAAGGGAATTAAATTTCTACAGGAACACTAGCAACACTTCCCAGCAGTTGAAATCAGCTGAGGATGCAGGACTACATATCTGTGAGATATTCCCCTGTGGTAAATAAGGTTAATGAAACTAAGAAAATAGTTGTAACAATTTTTTTTGTAACACTTCATTTTTCTTGTGGTATAATCAATCATACGTTCCCCAAGACTATAGTTCACACTTCCAAGTGTGCATCCTCAGCTTAATGAAAGTGCTTTTTGTTATGCTTACTGCTGGTAGGTGATGGATTCTTAGCTACCGTATTGCCAAGCACTGGAAGGAAAATAAATTTGTTGACAGAATCGGTTGGAAGTATTTCAAAATTCATTACCCAATCTTTATTATTCAATTTTTTCCCATACCTATAATCTATGGGTCATTTAACCCAATTATGTCTGAAGTGAATTCCAATTTAAATTTTTTGTTCTTACATATAGCGTTGTGTTAGTTTTGTGTATTTTAGCACTTATTATTGCCAAACATATTTGTCAATTAGAAACTAAGTGTCTCATATCGAGATTCAACTGTATTGGAACACCACAGTGAAGCGAAAAATTATTAAATTTTAGATGAGTCGCTTTTTTTAACACATCTGCTTCACTTTCGTACCTATTTTGAGGACATGTTTCGCAAATCTTCGCTTGCATCTACGGCTCTTGTGCGACGGCTCTTGTGTGTCGCACAAGAGCCGTAGATGCAAGCGAAGATTTGCGAAACATGTCCTCAAAATAGGTACGAAAGTGAAGCAGATGTGTTAAAAAAAGCGACTCATCTAAAATTTAATAAGTGTCTCATGTTAGGATAATGAACAGCTAAAGATGCTGACTTATGTTTCAAGGGAAAGAGCTCTATATTGAATACTAAATGCAAATCTAATATTTCAGTAGGCAAGTAATATATAATTGAAAATACAGAACATATGCTAGGAGAAAAGCAGTACTTATATGTATAATTAATAATGAGAATTTTTAAAAATATTTTAGTATTTCCATTAGGCTTCCATAATTTGGTGGGGAATGCAAGGAAACACTTCACAGGCGGTCTTCCTGTGGCACAGTCAACATGTCCTGATTTCTTGTGGTGCTATAAAATGACTATACAAACATATCTAGAGTCCAAATTTTCACTCTTTAGAAGGCTTACCAGCTGTTCATTTTGGAGTTCCATATCTGTGGAATACTACTGTTGCATTCTTCTGTGAAACTAAATGGATCTGTTTACCACCACATTTTCAGTATATTGATCATGCATTTTCTACATTCATGTAATAGTGTGAAGTGAGAGAGAAGTACCATTTTTTGCCTCTAATGGATATTCTATAAAAGCTCACATACCTACCATATGTTTATTGTACTGAAGAAATCGCCATAACATTGTACTGTTGGATCATTGTAGGTTACCTCCAGCATATCGATAAATCCTTACTTCCTTAATAAATAATTTTCGTTAATTACATAAAATTGCTCACTCCTGCACATCCACTCATCACTATAAAACTTTCATCTTCCCCGCGTCCTTTTTCCACAAGGTAGATTATTGATTTTCTCTCCATAGGAACCGTTCATTTCTTTATACTGATGTCACTTGTACCAACCAATACATAATAATAACCCATGGCACGACAGCCCTTAGAGGGCCAAGGCCTACCAACCCGACTGCCGGCCTCATGTCCACTTATGCACGGCAGAGGTGGACGATCATCCAACTGATACGGGGAGGAGATGTGGTTAGCATCTCGGCATCTTCCAGCCGGAATGCTGGTTTCCGTGACCAGGGCCGCTTACCAAGCGTAAGCTCCTCACTTTCCTCACAATGCTGAGTGGGCACCAGTCCTATACCTGGGACCTAAAATCCCCACCACATGGGTGGGATCGAACCCAGGCCGCTTTTCGTGGCCAGGGACCAAGGCATGCTGCCTTAGCCTGCTACGCCATGGTGCAGGACAACCAATATACATATCTTGTTTATTTTTTTCTAGAATTTCACATCCACATACTTAATATAAACATTATAATATTTTTAAACATTTATTTTTTAAATTCTAAATAACACTACCAAGTAAATAAACAAAACTCATTTTAGTGCCAAACAAAAACAACTGTTACAAATGCCGCTCTTCAAAATATATGGAAAATAATTTTAATTTTAATACTTACACAATGTGTTTCCATATATTTTGAAGAACACCCCAACAACAATATTTCACAACAATGAACAATAACATAAATATGTAAAACATAATAATTAAAATTTTTGTTGTTGACTAATGGCACTGGGGATTAGTTGATTTGCATCATTTTCCCCCTAGCTTCCCAATATAAAGCCTGTAGGTTCCCACTTTTGAGACCATTACATTTGTCCAAATGGTGTTTGTTCATGATGACAACCTCTTTACAGATAGTACATTTGGGTGTAGGTACATTTTTATAACAATACTATCAATCTGTATAGTACTCACTTATCTTTCTTTTCTCTTGATTCCCATTACCTGTCCACACTCGATTTATTCTTTCCACGACGTGTTCACTCTAATTCGAGTCCTGCAACGGGCACCATATGTTACAGTATTTCTTTGTTGAAGTTTGAATTTGTCCTTGAATATTGAGTACCACTTTTTCAGTACAATCTTTTCCCATCTCGTGTCAGTTTGTGCGGTTATCAGTTTCTTCAGCTCCCCAATTGTATCATCTGGATTACATTTTACTCAAACTTTCTTTCCTAGTCAATCAATCATTGTAGGTTACCTCCAGCATATTGATAAATCCTTACTTCCTTAATAAATAATTTTCGTTAATTACATAAAATTGCTCACTCTTGCACGTCCACTCATCACTATAAAACTTTCATTTTCCCCGTGTCCTTTTTCCACAAGGAAGATTATTGATTTTTTCTCCATAGCAACCGTTCATTTCTTTATACTGATGTCACTTGTACCAACCAATATACATATCTTATACAAATAAAAATATTTAGTAATTAACTTCCACTTATCTTAAGAAGTTGATGTTAATACTTCTATCTTCTTTATACGAGATTAATTTCATGATCATTTGCCCACATCTTCAGTCAACATACTTCGTTGTCAAGGATCACTTCCTTGGATCCAGAACCAAAATTACTAAAACATACAACAGGAAAACAAGAACTGTTCACATGGGAACAAATCTTCATTTCAAAAAATAGGAACAAAGTATTCAATTTCGTCATCCCCCAGAAAGATTTGTTCAGCAAGTTCCTCGAACTGCCACCAGAGGAGACTGATGACAAAATATTGCCAGTTACACCAATGAGAACCAGTCGATGTCTGGCTGAGGATAGAGGGAAGGCCTCTAAAACTAGTTCCGGGAAAATTTAAAAGTAAGTGTTGTTTAGTGTCATTAATCGACTCCCAATAAATTTAATTAATACCAGCATGTGCCTAGAGTCCCATATGTAGGATACCAACATTATCATAGTCCCCTTGTTAGGAGATTGCATGACATAAATATTAGGTTAATAATCATGATGATTAGTGCACTATATCTTTCTAAAACTTTGTAGTAATCTATAACAATAATGATTCCATAAAGTATTACCTTCGGTGTATGTATTGCAGAACTAGGCAAAATTTCTGGAGTTAAGCTTTAGATCCAGCTGCCTTTTGGTGTTCCAGAAGTGTGTTCACAAAATAGAGGCCTTGAAACATCTTTCCTTAACAGGTTTATGCAGCTGCTATTTGGCAGATGTATTGAAACTGCTTCATCAGAGGGAAATAAACTGTCCCACAGACTTGTAGCAATGACACTTTTTAAGGAAATTGGTCTGTAATTAAATTTAAAGGGAGTCGATTAATGACACTAAACAACACTTACTTTTAAATTTTTATGGCACATGTTTCAGAGACTTTGCCTCTATCCTCAACCGGCCATCGACTGGTTCTCATTGGTGTAGTTGACGATATTTTGTCATAGGTCTCCTCTGGTGGCGGTTCAATGAACTTGCTGAACAAATCTTTCTGGGGGATGTCGAAATTGAATACTTTGTTCCTATTTTTTGAAATGAAGATTTGTTCCCATATGGATAGTTCTTCTACAGTGAACTTGATGCTTTTCTCTTGCATAGAAATAGAAAAATACAAGTATTTACCATTTTTTGATCTAAAAATAATGAGAAATAAAAACAGACTAAACTTTGGCATTTACAGAAAACCAACACAGACAGATAACTACATAAAAGCTAATGGCTACAACCCAAGATTCCACAAACAGGCAATCTTCAATAGTTTAGCACACAGACTGGTCAACATCCCTCTTACAGCAGAAGAATACAAAACAGAATACAACAAAATAATTGAAATAGCACAAAAAAATGACTTACCCAAATCATTAGTTGACAAAAAAGTGAACTTAGCAAAAAAGAAGAAGCTAATAAAGGAAACCACAACCCTCTCAGCTACAGAAACTAATATGATTTTCAAAAAATTCACATACCATCCATGGGCCTATGATAAATTCAAAAAAGTCTTCAAAAAACAAAACATTCAACTAGCACCAGTCAACCATTTCTCCTTAAAAAACCTAATTTGCTCAAACATCAAAGATGTCATTCCATCTAACAAAAATTCTGGTATATATCAAACTGAATGCAGTGATTGTAGTCAAATTTATATTGGAAAAACCAAAAGAAATTTAGAAACAAGAGCAAAGGAACACTTTAGAAACATAAAATATAAACAATTAGAAAAATCAGCAGTTGCCACACATTTTTGGGAAAAAAACCACAACATAAATCCAGAACCAAAACTACTAAAACATACATCAGGAAAACAAGAACTATCCACATGGGAACAAATCTTCATTTCAAAAAATAGGAACAAAGTATTCAATTTCGACATCCCCCAGAAAGATTTGTTCAGCAAGTTCCTTGGACTGCCACCAGAGGAGACCTATGACAAAATATCGTCAACTACACCAATGAGAACCAGTCGATTGCCGGTTGAGGATAGAGGCAAAGTCTCTGAAACATGTTCCGGAAAAATTTAAAAGTAAGTGTTGTTTAGTGTCATTAATCGACTCCCTTTAAATTTAATTTATCATAGCACTGTTTTCAACACTTCCAAGAAAGGAATTGGTCTGTAATTATTTATTTTGTCGGGTGCTTTGTCATTTTTTAGAATAGGAATAATTATTGCTTTTTTCCACTCTGTAGGTATAGTAGAGGTCCATGATATATTAAATAATGTCAGTAGTACCTTTCTTCCCTTTGGTCCTAGGTGTTTCAGAAATAAAAAAGTAAAAACTTACCCTTTACATCCATAAAATGATTAATCAAAAGCAAATATAAAAACAAACAAAACCAATCAATATCTAACAAAGCCAAAGATAAAAAAATGGAACATTTTAATTAAAAATCCAGAAATCCCACATAAAGCTGCAGTAGCAAATTTTAGATTACTTACGGAACATGATCATTTGGCCAAACACTTACACAGAATAGGAATTTATACAAGTCCAAATTGTCCTCTGTGCAACAAAGAAGAGGAAATGCCCGAAGAACATCTTTTAACCTGTGAAGCCCTACCTGCCGGACCTACTACACAGAAATACTGGAGAGCAAGAGAGCTAATGTCTTCATTGCCAAAGCCTAGCATTTGTAAACAACATATGAAATGTCAGGAATATTTGGGTTGGAGTTTTAATAATTTAACCTCTGGATTTATTTCATGAATAAATGGCAAACATGATGTGCTGACTGACTTGATCAATCTGTTTATATTTAGTATTTCTAAAATGTTCTTTTATTCTAGTTCCCAAATGACATTTGGTCTTATCAGTGTAAACCCTGTCAATCCAAGTAGCTAAATAATTCAATAAAAATAATTATTGATGAAAAGCAAATTTTATACATTTTGAGGAATTAATATTATGGCATATTCTTCACAAATTTATGTGACTGTTTTATTAGCTCTATTATAATAAGTAGATATTTTTAAAAATATAATCTTTTATTTTTTTTTAAAGTAAAAACATGTTTTCAAATCTTATATTAAAAATCTGGATTGAAACTATGAATTAAAGGAGTGTTAATGTGTTTATATTATTACTTTTTTTCTTTATTATGAGCATGTTTTTCAACTTATAAATTAAACAAACCATGCAAATTTATGTGAAAAACTGTTAACTTTTTATGCAATTATCAATATGAGTTGATATTCTATAAATGCCAAAATTCAATATATTATCTTTTTTATCTTTAAATCTATGAAAGAAAGCCAACCATTATTTTCAGTTTATAATGTGAACTTTACAGATTTATCTTGTAAATCTAAATGTTTAACAGCATCATTGATAATAATTATCAGGAATCATAGCAAAAATATCATCTATGTATCTACACCAACTTTTAAAAGCCTGGTATTGTGTTCACATGTCTTTCTGCACTCTTGTACAAACTGTTCTTACACTTATTTCTCTGTGTACTTCAAGTTCATTGAGATAAATTTTTGCAGAAATTACTGCTAATTTTCTTGTAGGTACAAATGGAATATAGGAATACAGTAGATGGTCAAATCTTTTAAGAGCACAGCTGGCTGCTACATGATGGTTTCGAAATTCTGCAGCTTTGTATGGCCAAGATATAAAATATGCCTGCCTTGGTAGTGTGGTGGTAGAGTGCCTCACGTTCAAGAGGTCCCGAGTTTGAATCTCGGTCAGGGTGAGTTACCTGGATAAGGTTTTTCCGGGGTTTTCCCTTATCCTGAAAGACAAATGTCGGATAACTCTAAGCTCTATGGACTCTGGGCTCATTTGAGCTTCATTTCACCCATTCCATTCATCGTCCGATATGACTTAACGTTGGAGGACGTAAATTAAAAAAAAAATATATATATATTCATATTAGAGAAAAGTATAAGTACTGGAAACTCATGAGGAGATTCCCAGAAAATTGAACCTATATATTTATCTTGTCATAAATTATCTTAAACATTTGGTATTATCTATATCATAAGTTTTGTTTTGTTCTATCATGTTTTTTTACATCTGTATGTCACAGTGAAAAGTCAACATGATCATTATGTAATTTAATTTTCTACATATTTAAGTACATTTAGTACATTTTAGCAGTAATAGTGACATAGGTACAGTCAGACTGAAAAATTCAGTGCCATAGCTGGGATTTGCACCATGGATCTCCTGGTCTCCAGCCGGTTGTTCTTAACCATTGATCTACCATGGCGAATATGCCAGTATGACATTAAATTCTCCAACTGATTCATATTTTTCCCAGTAAATCACTAGGTGTTCTTATATATACAATGAGATACGGACCATTTGTGGTGACTTACTATTGTTAAGTACTTTAGATCTAGGCTTCATACATACGAGTCAGTTGGAGAATTTAATGTCATGCTGGCATGTTGGTCATTGTAGTGTAATGGTTAAGAGCAATCAGATGGAGACTGGGAGATACGTGGTTCAAATTCCGGCTATTACATTGAATTTTTCTAACTACATATCCTCTACCTATTCAAATCTTAGCTTACAGGCAACTAGTGCGGAAGAACAATTAATTTCCATCAGTCATCTGACATATTTCAGTTGGATAAATACCCTGTGCTAAAAGAGCACAGTTGTTTCTTCTTTGATCCATCTTCAAATTATAAAGCACAAGTAAATGATTATTTGTAGAAAAACATTGTTTTTTAAATTAAGTGTCTTATCAGTGCAGACTACTATCCTGTAAAGTAATGGTGTTAAATTAGTGATACAGAATGTAGAACTCAAAAACCGGCTGTTTGTTTGCTGCTTTGATTGATAAGTGCCCTGACTGCACAATCCGTAGTTCCTCCCTCCACTGGCTAGGGATGAACAAACAGTGCTTACATGACTCATTCTTTCCAATTAATGATGCCAGATTTCTTTTGAGGGATTGTAACACTTCCAGTTTGGATTGCTTTGTTAAGGTTAATTGTGATTAACGAATCAGTCAGATTGAATATAGGATTGAAGGCAATTATAAATTTGTATCATATTCACGTTAATGGAAATTAATTGTTCTTTCACACTAGCCGTGTGTAGGACGCACTATGAAAGGGTAGAGCCAGACTGAAAAATTCAATGCCATAGCCGGGATTTGAACCATGGATCATCTGGTTTCCGTCCAGCCGCTCTAACGATTTGAACTACTATGGCCAATGTGCCAACATGACATTAAATTCTCCAACTGACTCGTGTTTTTCCCAGTAAACCACTAGGAGTTCTCATAAACACATGAGACAACTACCTTAATGGTGACTTACTACGCTGTAAGTACTTTAAGGCCCGGGCTTTATAGTTCAGACCACTATTGGGTACAATTAATGGAAATGAATTGTTCTTTCACACTAGCCGTGTGTAGATGCACTATGAAAGGATAGAGCCAGACTAAAAAATTCAATGCCATAGCCAGGATTTGAACCACGGATCATCTGGTTTCCGTCCAACCACTCTAATCATTTGAGCTACTATGGCCAACGTGCCAACATGACATAAAATTAAATTTTTCACCTACAACCCTAGCAATATATGGAGCATGGAATACTAGTTCAACTCAAAATTATATTAATTTTGTGCTTCATTTTATCATAGTCCTTACTCATTAAGATATTCTACAATATTCATACAAATTAAGACTATTAAATTGAGTTACATATTTATGTGCCATAAAGTTCTTGCATTAAAACAAGTTTTGCATGCCCAATGTATGCATCATATTTTCTGATAGCCTTGTTTTGGGTATCTTCTGTAAATGTTTATGGTCCTCTCTGGTAGTTTGATGAACTTAAAATCAGGGCTTTTGGCCAACAGCACATCAAAGTTTAGCAGCCTGTTTCTAAATTTCACCTTTGGCCAACAGCACATCAAAGTTTAGCAGCCTGTTTCTAAATTTCACCATATTTTGTCCAATGTGGTTAACTCTGCTGCTTGTTTCTGGCAGATGAACTTAATGGAAAATTGAAAGGCACGCAGTGATTGTGTGAAGCATGTTTTAAGGCACATAAAAATGTGTACAGCTTTTTCTTCTTTAACTGTTTACACTCCTCAAATGGAGGACTTACATCTTCAGAACCCACAAGTGATCACTTGGGGAGATGTGGAAATGTGTGCAACTTAGTTTTTATTTTAATGATGTGCTTTATTGTGAACCTTGGAGCGGATCCCCTCCTTGTAGTTCAGATTTACATCACACGTGGCGGTGACATATCTGAAGAAGGATTCGCCCCGTCGTGAGGTCTACGCCCCACACGCGCAAAAGTTTTGCGCTCCCTCGGTGTGGCGATGCTTATAGAAGCCAAACCTTACCTTGATGTAGAAGCGATGAACCTTTCATCTAAAAGCCGTGAAGATGATGTTTTCGAAGATTTCTATAAATCCTCTCTCCGGCAGCTGCGGCGAGCGTTGAGATGTGAAACTTCTCAGGCGTGGTATCGATACAAAAGGGATTTCACTTTAGGGCAACTATGGAATAAAATAATTAATACCTTTTTACTTTATTTGGAATTATATTTCTCGACATCATTTTCTTCTTTACATGCGACTTTTTCCACTGATGTATATAGCCCTTTACTATGTATTAATTTTCTCCTTTTATTTATAAATGATGCAACATTTTTTTTACTTAAATTATTTATCATAGTGTTGCGTCTTTGATGTATATGTTAAACGTTTACTAAACGTTCATAAATGATGAACTCAAATATCTTCTAATAGTTTCAAGAAGTCTTTTACCGAAAACGCACCTACCCTCTTCGAGAGTTCAAAACAGAAAAAAAAAAATTAAGAATAAAATCATCGGTTCTTTTTTCTGTTTTTGTTGCTAAGCCACCGCAATACTTAATTCTGTCACAATTTTGGATTTCAATAAACCTAAGCATTTGTTGCATCATCTATATGGCCTGCTTGGTTATTAACTTAAGTTGAATTACAGATGGCCATGTTTACCTAATATGTCCATGTATGCAATATCAGCTTCAAATGCCTCCATCAAGAATTTATGAACTAATTTCTTCTAAAACAATCTTATCTATTTTTTTTTTTTTTTTTCATAAATTCTGGATGTTGCCCCTGAATTACGAATATCTTTTCTAAACAACTTGTGAACAAAATAACTTGTCAATACACATTAACATTTGACTGGAAAAAAATTACATTTAGGGATACAACACATAGAGAACATTAATACAACATTAAAACAAGAATAAGTTGATTTGACATTGTAAACACCAACTAAATTTTTTTTTTCTTTTAGTTATCCATAAATTCATTCTTTAATTGTAATTACACATAACTTTATTATTAATTTCAGAAATTTTGCAGTGTCATTCAAGGTGTATGTGTGTCTGGTCTCTTAAATGGTGTCAATAAAGATTTGTGGTATCTCCCAATTTCTTTCCCATTTTCTGATGCAATTTCATAAGTGTGTTCCCCGAACTTTTCAATAATTCTATATGGTCCTCTGTTAATCAAATTCATTCTCCAGTAAATTTTTCGATTAGAATCTGAAAGATTGATAGTTTTCACTAGAACCTCGTCACCGATTTGGGGATCCCAAATAGCTTTCCCTCTTTTAATTTTCTGGCATCTTTTATTAGCTCTATCTACTAATCTTTGGTAGGCAATTACCATCTTTTCTTCTTCTGAAAGTTGTATATCGGAGGGTTCAACAGTGGTGGGGAATTTTATTACTAAAGGTTTAGGTGGTCAACTCGTCATCAGCTCGTAGGGGGTGAATTTTGTGGTTGTATCGGGACTGTGATTTATAACGTTTTCTATTATTTCACAATACTTAAACCAATGTTGGTGATGGGAGTGGCATAATATACGAAAGTAGAATCCTATATCCCTTAATATCCTTTCACAAGGGTTTCCTTGTGGGAAATATGCTGAAGAATTGCGCAATTTAATATCTTGGCTTCGGAGCGCAGAAGTAAACAATTTGCTCCGGTGTACGGTAGCGTTGTCGGAGATAATTGATTTTATTTTTCCAAATTTTGGAATCCAATCCTTAATTATTTTAGATACACAAGTTCTGCTCTTTATATTCCTTACAGGATAGATTTTCACAAATTTTGTGAATACATCGAGCATTACAAAAATGTATTTATAATTGTACTGACTTGCGGGCATTTCTCCATGAGCATCAATTGCTACGAGCTCATTTTTCTTCTCCCTTACGATTACCTGGGGCTCATAATCGTATTTCACATTCAGAGGCTTTGCTTTTTGACATAAGGCACAGGATGATATGACTTTTCATACTTTCCTGCCCAAATGTTTAATGTGTACTCTATCTTGTATGGCTAAGGAAGTTTTCTCACTTCCTGGATGTGCCAAATATTCATGAAAGGACATTATTATCTCATCTTCGAGGATCTTTGGCACCATAATTTTATGTTATTGAACTACTTCTCCAAATTTTATTCCATTGGAATTCCATTTTGTATATTTTTATTTCATGATGTGGATGGGAGAGGGTCTCAGGGATTTCATCTCCGATCTTCTGTCGGGATAACAGATCACTAAAAATATTTTCTTTCCCTGGAATATGACGTATCTCGATATCGTACGAAGTATTCTCGTGTATGTATCGAGATATCTTGGAACTTGTTGTTTTGCATTTCTTTATGAAGGACAAACTATGTGGTCACTATATACTACAATTTTATTGTTATATACATATTGCCGTAACTTTTGTAAAGCAAAGTAAATAGCGCCAATTTCCAATTCTGTGATGCATGCATTCGATTCAACCTTACTTAATGTTCTCGATGCAGTGGCAATCACATGGCTATTTCCTTCATGGTCAGTTTGTGTCAATACTGCCACATATGCGTGAATACTAGCATCTGTATATATATTATATGAATAATTTTGAATTGGTCTTTCCAAGAGGATGGTGTTTTTAAATAAATCTTTTATTCTTTGGAAAGCCATCTGCTGCTCATCTGACCATTTCCAAACAGTATTTTTCTTTAATAATTCCCTTAAAGGACCTAGTTCTTTTGCATAATTTATAACAAATTTGCTTTCATATTGTAGGATGCCTAGGAACCTTTTTAACTGTTTGGTGTTCTTAGGTGGAGGAATGTTTTCAATAGCTTTAATTTGGTTAGGATTTGGTGCCATTCCTTTTTCAGAAATTATATAACCTAAGAACTTAATTTCCTTGATTAGAAAATGTGATTTAGCCAAGTTTATTGTCATTCCACTCTCCCTGAATTTGGAAAAAATATAATTCAGATGCTCAATGTGCACATCAAAATCTTGATCATAAATTAAAAAATCATCAATATATTGCAATGCAAAATCTTCTATAGTATCACCAAAAATATGGTATAGTGCACGAAGTAAGGCGCTACCACTGGTAGATAACCCAAAACCACAAGTCTTAAATTGGAATATTTTACCTCCAAAATTAAAACCTGTGTACTTCCTCACCGATCCGTCTAATGGAATTTGCCAGTAAGATGAAACCAAATCGATTTTTGAAAAATATCGGCCGCGTCCCAGTTTTGAAAATAATTCATCTATTCCCAGAGGTCTAAAATGATCGGGTTGTGTGAGGGCATTTATTTTCCGGGCATCAATAGTCATCCTTATTGATCCATCAGGTTTATGAACCCACCATAGTGGATGTAAGTATGGGGAATCAAACACTTCAATAATTCCATCCTCCAACATTTTATTAATGACGTCTGTAGCCTGTTGACGTATTGACATCGGAACAGGTCTACTTTTATGAGTGTATGGGGCAACGTCTTTAACTTTGAACTTATGTGTATACTTGTTGCAGAGCCCAGGCTTCAAACTAAATGCTTCGCGATTTTTAAGGATGCACATCTTTAATTTTTCTTTTTGTGCTTCATTTAGATTATTAGTACTCTCTAACTTAACTTTCAGGTTTTCAATGAATTTGCTTTCCTCTTGTTTATCTATAATCTTACTATCACTTAGTTGCAAACCATACAACTGACAATAATTGTTATCAGGATCGATGTTCTGGGACATGTTTTCTTTAACATTATACCACGTATCATCATAATTATCTGTATCATCATACATAACATCATTTTCTTGCAAATATATATTTTCGACGAAGAATCTCATTATTTAAATCATCTCTTTCCTCTTTTATATGTACATCTTCTAATAGTTTAATATCTAAAATAATATTGTCCACTTTAATCCTAATCTCATGTTTATCAAACTATACAAACTATACAACAAATAATTTCCGATAATGATCTCTGTAGCTAAGTTAGGTATGGTATTACTAATGCAATGAAACTTAAATTCTTTCCCTTAACTTTCGCTTCAATCAATGCCTGATGTCTAACGCGATCTTTTCTTTTTCCTATAGCTGTGTTACAGTATACATTACTCACATTTAGATGTTCAACTCGATAATTAGCCATCAATGTTTTAAAGAATTCTTCGCTAATTACCGAAGAGCTTGCCCCAGTGTTTATTAGTACAGGTATTGATTTTTCCCATACTTGAATGACTATTTGTGGAGGGTTTACTAATTCAGTTTTCTCTGGGTTTGATACTACGATATTGTTCAAGGTATTCCCGATATTAATTTTACTTTCACTCTGTTTTACTGTTTTCCCATCACCTTCCAGAGCACAAAGTGACGACGTGATTAGTTTTTTGGAAGAGAATTTTGAGTATCTGTGTTAGATCTTAAGTTGGTACCACTTACTGTATTTCATGAAACTGTCGAGTTAATTTGTCGGTTTTCTGGTTCTTCTCTCACGTTTTCAGGTAACCTTTGAGTTGAGGTTTTACCCACAGAATGATCTTGTGAAATGTCACGCCTTTGATTTAAATTTCTGCTACGTTCCCGGTAATTTCTGTAAAATTGTATGTGATTGATCTGACCCTCTCGATCGATTCTCTGTATGTTGGAATTTTGATACCTGTACCTCCCAAATGATGGTATGTTCCTATTTCCCCGAGGCATAATGGTTTCATACCTACATCTAAAACTATGGTCTCTTCCCATGATTTTCTATGATCTTGTGCCTCACCCCTGAAATTTCGAAGATTCTCAAGATTTTGACCTCGACCAGAATTTACTCTTCCATTTGATTGATCATCTAACCTATTATTTACATATGAGCCATGACCTTCTGTTGGGTTAGTGTTTGAATTTTGATTTGTATTATATGCTTCAAATGAAGAAAGCAACTCAATCACATCAGAAAAATCTACAGGTCTTGCCACAATTAAGTGATTCCTAATGTGTGGGGGATAATTTCCGATCAAAGTATTTACTATATCCATTTCTGACAATTCAGGATTCACTAACTTATTCTTATTCGCCAATTTTAGAAAATATTCAGTCATTGAGATACCTTTTTTTGCCTCATATTTTCCTGTAGCCAACTCAATTTTCACTCTGTTTTGTCTTTCTGTTCCCCAAAATCTGTTTAAAAACAAAGTCCTAAATGTGTTATACGTTTCATGAGAGGTTAAGGTTAATCTAAGCCATTCTAATGCATTCTTTTTCAAACATCTTTAAACTATCATCATTCTAAATTCATTAGGAATTCGTTTTATGCGGAAATACTCTTCCAGTTCTTTTAGGAAAACCTTAGGATTATCACCGGACTCTTCATCAAAACATGGTGGACTGATATCATTAAGGGAATAGTTAACACATTCATTATGACCTTGAGTGTGAAAATGTGTGTGTGAGGGCACGTTTTGATTATTCCTATTGCAATATACTTCATTTTCTGGACTTACTAGATCACTAGATTCGCTCATAGCATCACAAGGATTTGGATTAGTGTTTACATTACCAGTCTGGTAACCATCATTAACATTTTAAACTCTAGACACATCTTTCACATTACTTAACTTATTTGCCTGCAATGCAATTACAACCTGTGTCAATTTATTTACATTATCTTTTTCTTTTTCAAGATTGTCTTTGATTTCTTGAATCTGACTAATTGTCTCATCTTTTGATTTACTTACTTCACCAAGGTTTAACTTAATTTCTTCTTGGTGAGATTTTACCTCTTTATGTTGTAATTGCATCTCAGTTCTAATTATAGCAATTCTTTGATCTAATTTTTCCTCAAACTCATCTTTTTGTTTATCTGCTACCTCTATTTGCTTTTTCATAAATACTTCTAATTCTTTGTTCACTTCTAACTTAATTTCCTGTTTTACATTTTCCTGACCAAACCTAGTTTCTTGAATCATCTCTCTTAGTTCCTTAACCTCAACCTCAAATCTTTCCATATTTTCCCTACACTCTTTCCTACTTTCTCTCACTTCTTGAGCTAGCTCAGAACCTATCTCTATCTTTAGTTTCTGTGTGAGTTTAACCTCCAATTCATTTATATCTCTAGTATTCCTATCAATTTTCTCTTGACAGATTTGTTTCTAAATTACTAATAGTTTGTGCAAAACTATCTTTTAAACCTGATTTTACATCATTTAAACTAGCTTCCAAATTGCTTTCTAAACTTGATTTTACATCATTTAAACTAGCTTCTAACCCTGACTTCATATTATTCTCCATATTACCCATATCTTTTTTTATATTAGCCTCCATATTACCCATATCTTGTCTTAAATGTTTCATATTAGCCTCCATATTAACATTCATTATTAATCATCATTGTCGCTAACCTATCCAAAGTCATCTCATTATCTTCAATTTTCCCTACTTCCTCCATACTTAGCTTTTCAACCTCTTCCTCTACATTTCTACACTTATCTACTTCTTTTCTACTCTCCATCTTTCTATCTTTTGATTTCTTAGCAACATAAATTTACATAAAAAAATAAATTGTTTTTCTACCACTCTTACATGGAATTTGCAGTCTTCCCTTTTCTCTTCTTTTTAACACACGTATATGTACACTGATTTTCTTCTTTCCACTCTCCCTTTTGATCTATTCAGGTTCCGCGATGGGCGCCATATTTGGAGCGGATCCCCTCCTTGTGGTTTGGATTTATATCACATGATGCGGTGACATATCTGAAGAAGGATTCGCCCCGTTGTGAAATCTACGCTCTACACGCGCAAAAGTTTTGCGCTCCCTCGGTGTGGCGATGCTTGTAGAAGCGATGAACCTTTCGTCTAAAAGCTGTGAAGATGATGTTTTCGAAGATTTCTATAAATCCTCTCTCCGGCAGCTGCAGCGAGCGTTGAGATGTGAAACTTCTCAGGCGTGGTATCGATACAAAAGTGATTTCACTTTAGGGCAACTATGGAATAAAATAATTAATACCTTTTTACTTTACTTGGAATTATATTTCTCGACATCATTTTCTTCTTTACATGCAACTTTTTCCACTGATGTATATAGCCCTTTACTTTGTATTAATTTTCTCCTTTTATTTATAAATGATGCAACAGCTTTTTTTTTACTTAAATTATTTATCGTAGCGTCACGTCTTGGATGTATATTTTAAACGTTTACTAAACATTCATAAATGATGAACTCAAATAACTTCTTCACCGCCTGTAGTGCCGTATGTAGTAAAAGCGGGCGTTAAACACTACACATTTCATTTTATTTTCAAATAACTTCTAATAGTTTCAAGAAGTCTTTTACCAGAAACGCACCTACCCTCTTCGAGAGTTCAAAACAGAAAAAAAAAAAAAAAAATTAAGAATAAAATCATCGGCTCTTTTTTCTGTTTTTGTTGCTAAGCCACCGCAATACTTAATTCTGATTGGTCCTACATCACAATTTGGGATTTCAATAAACCTAAGCATTTGTTGCATCATCTATATGGCCTGCTTGGTTATTAACTTAAGTTGAATTACAGATGGCCATGTTTACCTAATATGTCCATGTATGCAATATCAGCTTCAACCTTTCCAATTATACTAATCATATTCACACAAAGCTGGACTTTTTACATAGTTCAGGTTATAATGATAAATATTTGTAAGAAATGATTACAATAAGCTAATAAAGCAGTAACATTTCTGTTTCACATAAAAGTCGGTTATTTTAAAATCACAGTCACATGTAAGAAAAATAAAATGGCCAATTAACATTTCAAAGTATAATATTGTCGCGAATCCGATCGCGATAGCGCGGCTTGTGTACACAAAAAGCCTGGAGATAAGGAGTATGCCAGAAGAAATAATGATAGCGCGAGATAAAGACCTGCCAGCACCGATATGGTTATGCTTCTGGAAGGTGATAGAACATTCGATTCCTGTTTTCCTGTTGGGTCCAGAAATATCTCGAATTTATGAAATAGGTATTTAAGGACGTGACGGCTCGCAAAGAGTTAGTTGTGAAACAGTGTTGTGAAATGAGAGACAGCCAGCTGTATTGTTGTAACGAGAGCTAAGGATATAATCTGCTGTCACTGTTTGTTATTGTGATCGACCTAGGTAGACTGATGGTGTATGTAACGTAATGCTGCTGTAATCTATAAGAGTATTTCTACGAAAATAAAGGAGTTTTTTAATTTCTGCAACTTGGCCTTTTAATTCTACGAACCCACAAAGTCACAATATTTTAATTTGCCAGCTTATTAATCCCTAATAAATGTTAAATAAGTTACATATGTTAACAAGATCTGCATAATTTGCAAAAACTGAAGCTAATAACAGTGAAGCAATACAAATACTACAATAATATATAATAATTGTAACAAACTTCACTTATCAAGAAATTATAGATTCCTCGTAGAAATAACTTATTAAATTAAATATTAAATAAAATAAAATCACTTATTAAATTATGTAATCAGTGCTTACATCATATGTGAAACTAGTCCTGAGTACTGTGAGAAATTTATAATTTCTTGTTAACATAAGTAAAGTTTGTTACAATTATATATTATTGTAGTATAAGATCTGCATATTGCTGGTAGTTAGTTTTATTATTTGTTCTCTTGTTACAGCAAATCCATGACATGAATTTGTTAGCTCTTTATTTGAATTTATTTCAGCTTCTTGAACTCTTTAAAAGTTGTATGTATATAGATTTACATCATTGTTCATAATTCTTTTATAATTGTTACTTTAGATGTATTCTAGTTAGTTACCTTTAATGTAAATATATCCAACATCGTGGCTATTGATAGGTTAGCTCTTAAAATGTATATCTTAAGTTTCTTTATTTGCCATGTGACATCAAGCATGACATCTTAGGTAAAATTATGTCTCATTTTAGGGAAAATAAGAAATGAAAACTTTCAGGGTCAGATAGAGTCAGACTGAAAAATTCAATGCCATATCCTGGATATGAACCACGGATCTTCTGGTCTCCATCCGGCTACTCTAAACCTCTAGCAGTTTACAGGAAACATACGAGTCAGTTGGAGAGTGTAATCGTAGCTCAACGGTTTAGAGCAGCTGGATGAAGATCGGAAACTCTGTGGTTCAAATCCTGGCCATGGCATCGAATTTTTCAGTCTGACTCTCTATCCAAATATTAACTTACACATGGCTAGTGTGGAAGAAAGATTAAATTTCCATAAATTAACCTAATAAAGCCTGGG
This sequence comes from Mantis religiosa, assembly GCA_030765055.1. Taxonomy (NCBI): domain Eukaryota; kingdom Metazoa; phylum Arthropoda; class Insecta; order Mantodea; family Mantidae; genus Mantis; species Mantis religiosa. The sequence goes on from CM060950.1 coordinate 390,246,625, forward strand.
ACAGTACTTACACCATAGTAAGTCACCACAAAAGGTGCGTATCTTATTGTATATGAGAACCCATAATGGTTTACCGGGAAACATAGGAGTCAGTTGGAGAATTTAATGTCATGCTGGCATGTTGGCCATGATAGCTCAATGGTTAAGAGCAACTGGACGGAGACTGGTAGATCCATGGTTCAAATCCCGCCCATGGCATTGAATTTTTCAGTCTCACTATTCAAATATTAACTTATGGCTAGTGTGGAAGAATGATTAAACTTTCACGGCCAGTTTCACCAACTGATATTAAACATATTCGAATGAATCTGCATCAATAGAAGCAATTCAGAATATTTTGCTCGGCAGTGGATTAGAAGATGATCTTGTTTTCATATCTACCCATTCTTTTTTGTTCCATTTATATCCCGCCTTTAACTGCAGTGGTCTTATTGGTGGCCATTCTCCTTTGGAACATACCGAAGGTGTTAACTCATATTCATTGGGTTTTAATTATTAGATCACACACACATTTGTACTCTCATTCATACTTCCAGACTTTGGGGAAAATGAGGAATTATCTTGGTTGGAGAAAAATCCCCAACCTCACCGCCAGGAATCGAACCCGTGACTCCTAGCACGGCAGGTAGGTGCTCTATCAACCTGCCCATTTTTCTTACTTACCAACAGCAAAAAAATCACTGGAAACTGTAGAGACTCCCCTAAATGAATCACTACATATTTTTGAAGAAACACTTTGCAAACTAAGTTAGGTTAGTAGTGTAGGTCAAAAAGTAAATGAGAAAGTGAACAATATAGTTTCAACACAAAGCGGAATGTAGATGAAAGCATACTGAAAGCATTCAGAAGCAGCGTAGTTAAGTCATTCAAGTTGTCTGATGTTAACATGCTAGCTAACAATTCACTATTAATTATGTCAAACTCATTTGAGCCACTAAGTTATCACTCTATGAAAAGAATAATTATATCAACATTTAATAAAAAATTGAAGAAGATAGTTCATTAAAAACAAAAGGAAAACTATGGGAAAAGTTATGTAACATCATGTCTAGAATCAATACACTACCAAGAAAATCCTCTGTAGCAACTTTCAGACTTCTAACATGCCATGATTGCCTCGGTAAACATTTATTCAGGATTGGTATAGTGAGATCTCCTCTGCGTCCTTTCTGTATACTTAAAGAAGATATGGATGGAAACCACCTACTCTGCTGCCCAACCTTTAGCCAACATACCAACAGAACATCAAAATACTGGAGTGCAAGATAATGAATGGCTTCCTTGTCAACTGCTTAACATTAGATACCAACAAACTAGTTTTTTTTTTTTTTTTTGTAATATTTAGAATGGATAGGACTGGCCATGAGCCTAGACTGAGTGCCAAGTCATATTCATAATATGTAATAGCTTAGCACAAACTAGTAAAATAATTGGATTGGATTACAGATGTATATATGTCTGGTATTAATTTCTGAAATGTTACAATTGAGCGCTTAAATGTGAAGCAGCATTCAGTATTGTAAAACTGATTAAGATGTGATAATATGTATACAGAAATCCAGATAGCAATATGAAAATATTCCTTAAAAATTTGGAAATAATTCTAGAAACTTTGAAGCTTAAAACTCAAGTTATAATAACAGGTATTTTAATATTAATTGCTTAAAAAATAGCAATGAGAAGAGATAGATTGTCAACTTGTTAAATATGTATGACCTTCAAGCTGTAATAAATTAACCTAACAGGACACAAAACCAAGCTAAAACTGCTATAGACCAAATAATCATAAAACATATGTATTTTAGTACATCTCTTAGTGCTAGAAACCAGCTTTACAGATCATTTTGGGCAAATAATTCTTCTTAAACATAAATATGAAAAGTTTAATGAAGCTAGAATTAATAAATATGTATAAAAAGTAATCAGGGTAATCAAAGATGAAAATGTTAATTACTTAAACTCTTTGTTTTAAGGTGAGTAGTGGGATGATATATACAAATTGAAGGAGATAAATACTCATATGAAGAATCTTTAAAGACTATCATCCACTACTTGATGCTGCAATGCATCTTAAAAAAGGGTTTATGTTAGCTTGTCAAGCAAGGGCTGGATTACTTCAGGAATACTAACATCAAGTAAGAGACTGAGATTCTTAACCACTTCGCCGATGGCCATTTAAACCCTTCAGGGGCCGGAAACGGATACCCAATAAACAGAACAAGACATTTAAATTGTTAAATGCTGTAAAACTGCATCATAAATACAATTCCGTATCTTCCGTATTTATTAAGTTATTTAAACAAAACAAAAACTGGTTTAAAACTCATTGAAGGCAGTATAAATCTACATTAACAATAAAGTAGAGACTACATTAATAAATCGTTGAAATTTCACTACTTTGTTTCACTGTAGCAAAAGCCATTCTTTGCGCTGAACATGCCTAATATTTGAATCATTTTGTTTTGTGTGTATACGAGCCAATGTATGTATGTATAGCTATGCAAGCGACTTCTCCGGTTCAAGTTTAGTTTATTTATGCTATACCAAGCGATAATCATACGAGTATATGTTGTGTTACACTGGAAAGAAAACTCTGTATTCAGAGTGATTTCTTATAGCTATCAAGAGCTAAATGAATGGCACATTTGAAATTATTAAATTTCAATGTTAACCATGGCTTATCCCTGTAACGTAGCAAATAAATTAGCTTGGGTATGATGTGTACAGACTTCTGATACTACTGTAGAAAATCTGGAAGATTTGTTGTACGATTATGAAGGAGATCTTTAGTACATACGTAGCAGTGACGTGTGCTGGTCTACAGATGGCATGTTAGCTACTCCATTGTTTGGGGGAAATGGTGGGTCAAATATGGGTGATGCAGATCAGCTATTACTAGCTATCCCTCTTTACGGAAAACAGTTAAATGGTAAAGTATTTTTATACCACTGGATGTAACCATGCACAATTGTTTAGTAATTTTCAGAGCTGTAAATTCTTGTAAGACATTCATCTACCTGTACTTGCGCATATAAGGAGCTCGTAACCTAATTGAGTACTATAATACTCAGAGGCCTCATTATACTGGGGGGTAAGAATCAGCCCTCATAGTTGAGAGAAAACACTTTCCTAAAAGGATACCACCCACAACCAAAAAAGTTGTAACCATTTCGAAAATGTGTAGTGTGTTGCGAAAAAGAAGATCACAAGGAAACCAATATTATTTGGTGTGAATCTGCAGATGTGCCCTTGGGTGTTTATCCAGGTTTGGAGGTGTACAATTCAAAAAGAAACTTTTAGGGGTACGTTTACATCCCTTATAGAACTAATTTAAATTTATTGTAAAATAGGAAGATTAAAATAATTGGCGTTAAATGAGCATTAAATGTATGTATGCGCATGACGTCTATACACGTCCATATCGGTTTGGGGCATTTTAACTTGGACGTCATATGACGTCCATATCGGTGAAAGGGTTAAATACATATGCCAAAGAAAATAGTACAACACAGGATTATTTTATGACTAGGGCCGGGAAGTTCATGCAGTTGCATGTTTTTGCATGTAAGTGCATATTTTTTGCAATTTGTATAAGTACGTCATATTTTGAATATTTTCATGCTTATATGTCATATTTTAATGAGTTTTAATTTTCTATTTAAGTCTTTCCACCATCTGGATCATACAATGATGAGTAAGCTTGCACAGGATGAATCAGTGAATTACAAGCTTTAAAAGATTATGCAGTTGAACATGAAGAGGAGTGAGTTGTGTATCACGTGATCATTGCGATGAATCTCCTTGTTTGCTTCTTTGTGCGAGGAAACCCCATCGCATGTATAGCCAGTAAGCACTAAGCATTGCTTGTTGTAATGATAAAAGTGAATGCAAACCAGCTGAAGAATTAAGTTTGTATATAATTGTGTGTGTTTCTGTAAAGGGTGCATGTTACAGTACGCGCAAGATAAGAAGAGCGCTGGATTTACGGTGTAGTGCAGGCAGAGGGGAAGTTGCAAGAACTAACACTTTTGTTTCTGCAGTGTGGTCAACCTTGAAAAACACAGTTCAGCAAAATAGCGTGTAACATAAATGAAGATATGCACCGCAAGCGTGAGATGTTTAGACAAATAGTAAATTGTACTCGATCCGATAACCTGTATGTTTATATACTTACTATTTATGAAACACATAAAAACAGTAAACAAATATTATGACAGATATAAATACTCACTCATTCACTTTGTGATTCTTCGTTTTCTGAGTCCACTGCATCAGTTTCATCGTTAGTATCTTCTGATGTGTTGATGATAATTTCATCAGTCGCATTTTCTATTACTCCATTATTTCTCCAATATTTCATTTCCAGTTCTTGGACCTTCTTGCAGTATCCTTCCCAATCCGCCACAGTTACAGAACAGAATGCTTCTATAGCAAGTTTCTGCAGGTTGGTGGCTGAAATATCACCAGTATTGTTGTGTCCTCTGAAAACGTTCTTTATTTTTGCCCACGCCAGTTCAATTGCATTCAGATCACAGTTATACGGAGGTAAACGAATAATAGTGTGTCCCCTTTTGAGAGCCATAACATCCACAACATAGGTAAGTCTTGCTCCTAGATTTGTTGGCCTCTATTAAATACCGGTGTAGCTTTGGTAATGGAGGGAAATAGAAAGCTATGTAGAAATATACAAAGGACTAAGAGCAAGATAAAAAGAAAGAAATAAGGAAAAGGAGGAAGGAAAGGATTGAAGGGAAAAGAAGAAAGAAAGGAAACATCACTATTAGTTATTACCATATACCGATCACAGCCTTACCTACTTTTTCCTGGTGTTTTTGGAGATTCATTAGGATGAGATGCACAAAACGATTTACTACGCCTGACAGTGCTGACGCTTTTTCCTGTGTAAGCAGCAGCTCGTTCTATTGATTTGCTGAGTGGGAACATTAACTGGTTGTTATCCTTTTCTATATCGCAACTTTCTGCAACATTCGCTATTATTTTGCGGCCATCACTATGCACGACTGTACGTGCATGTTTCCGAGTCGAAGTTCGTTGCTCGGAAGGTACATATGATGATGAGTTTGGTATGCCCTCAGCCATAATTACAAACTGGTTAAGCTGTAGTAATTAACCTCAAACTTGCACAAAACGAATGCACACAGAAAACAAAGAGCATGCGTAAAAGCTTAGCATATTAGTCACTAGATGTCAGAGTGTACTGGTGTAGTGTACTAGTATAGCCCATTTGATGTTTTTAAGTTGTCATCTGTGTTTACGGAGTTAGCCGAAACCTACCAAGTGAGGACTTGGGAGACGAACGCTCAAGATAAATTGCGCATACTGTATATCACACCAGCCTTAACTAAATTTACCCACCCAAGTTCCTTGCCTGGACTTTCAAAATTTTATAATTTTCCTTTTTCAAAATTATTTTCCTCCAGCAGTGAACGAGGGCCATTGCACCCGACTCTGCAGCCGTTGAGGAGCTACTAAGCTACCTCCCTTCTACCCACTTTGTTGTTAAGCACTATATTGGGTAGGTACACGAATTAACCCTCCTCAGGCTATTCCTCAGGTTGCCAACTGTAACGACGACTCAGACAATGGGAACTGGATGTGGACAAATTAAGATACAAATTACTGAAAAATGCTGAAAGTGAAATTTAATTCGAGTGCTAGATTAAATGACTTACTGAAGGAATTTGCTGGTAACTTAATATCTACGGATAATAGGGTACTGTTTTGGGGAGCTTGCGAGAAAAATATAGGGAGTGAAAGAGGATTTCAAGCATATAAACACAGCAAAACAAAGAGAGTTTAACTAGAAAACTCGCAAATAAAGAGCCCATTCAAAAGCAATTAGCAGAGTGTGTGTTTGGAGGAATTTAGTAACAGTGACGTCAAAATTAATATAAAAATTATTTGTGGTTGGTTTATTGACACTCGTCACTTACTTTTTCATATATTTATGAGAGACTAGTTTCAAAGGCCCTGGCCTCCATTTTCTTCAGTTGGGAAGAGATTGAAAATGGAGGCCAGGGCCTTTGAAACTAGTCTTTCATAAATATATGAAAAAGTAAGTGACGAGTGTCAATAAACCAACCACAAATAATTTTTATATTAATTAGTAGAGTGCTTAGAGAGTAGGATTAGTCAGTTTCCTTATTAGCTGTGCGAGGCATTTTTAGCTGCTGATATCCTACTGTGGAAAATTAACAACACCAAATTGAAAGATTGTCTTACCAAATACATACATCATGTGCCTGAAGAAAGTACATTGCATAAGACATGTAGAATGCTGCTACAAGAAAGTAATCTCATATTCACAAAAACATTTAGCGGATCAATTTGTATGGATGTCAACTGATGCAAGCACTGATGCTGAGAGCCATTTTATTGCTAATATAGTTGTCAGTGCCTTAACAAGAAGCAAAAGACCATCTATATGTGAATTACCAGCCATTAACAACATAACTGTGATCCAGTGTGTGATGGACTTCTTGAAATTATTACGGCCTTCTGGTATTAAATACAACCAGCTACTTTTAGTCATTACAGATGCAGCTAGTTACATGTTCAAATCAGGACAAACACCTGAAAGGTATAGATAGAGTCAACATGAAAAATTCAATGCAATGGCCGGGATTTGAACCACAGATTTCCTGGTTTCTGTCCAGTTGCTCTTACCCATTGAGCTATCATGGTCAACGTGCCATCCTAACATTAAATTCTCCAATTGACTCATATATTATTTTCTGGTAAACCACTACAGGCTCTCGTATCTGAGATAATTAATAAGAAAAATTGACATCATTTTCTTAAGATAAGTGAAGTTTTTGTTACAAATAGTTATATTTGTGTAATATTTATTACTTCACTGTGGCTAGCTTCATTTTTTACGTAACTGAACGGTATATTTCCTAACTTAATTCATATCACATATCTCGCACATGCTCTGCATCGCATTGCTGAGACGATTTATAGTGTCTACAAAAACTTTTTTTGAAATCCCCTTTTAGAATCCAGTTGTTTAAATCAATGGCACATAATATTCTACTTGCTCCTGCACTTGTATTAACTAGATGGGGAACATGGCTGGATGAAGCCTTGTATTATGTCCAGCAAAGAGGTTGTTAATTGGATTCGAATGAATCTGCATCAATAGAAGCAGTGCAGAATATTTTGTCTGACAGTGGATTAGAAGATTATCTTGTTTTCATATGTGATCTTTTTCTTACTTGCCAACAGCTATCAAATCACTGGAAACTGTAGGGACTCCCCTAAATGAATCATTACATATTTTTGAAGAAACAGTGTGCAAAATAAGTTATGTTCCTGGTAGTTTTTAGGTTAAAAAGTTAAAGAGAAAGTGAACAGTATAGTTTAAAAAAATCCTGGTTATAAACAGATGTGCAATTTTGAGACATTCTTGAAGGAAACCCATCTGCCACGTCGAGAGACTCATCTTTGTTGGTGGAGCAGTTAGCATCATTTAAATATGCCCCAGTAACATCTTGCGATGTAGAGAGAAGTTTTTCGCGATACAAAAGTGTTTTGCTTGACAACAGAAGAAACTTTTTAGTTGGAAACTTGTGTAAAGTGATGGCTGTGAACTGCAATAATTATTAGTGAACTTTGGCATGGGGGCCACATCCATTTCAGCCAATAAAGAATGAAGTAAGGTTTATTAATTTGTTGCTAAGTTGTCTCTATTCTCAGGAATCATGAATTGATTCAGCTTTTAGGGTATGTTTTTGGCATATTTTTTTAGAATTTTAAGGGCATATTTGCATGCATATTTGATAGCTTTTTTAGGGCATGAACTTCTGGGTCCTGTTTATGACATATTTGTAAAACTATAAGAGAATATAACAAAATCATCAAGCAAGCCAAAAAATTATCCAATAATAAGCAAATGTGAGGTATTATTTATTATCAGATGTTGGGTAATTATATTGAATCACAATAGTCTTTTTTCTTGTACTACTCAAATTTTACATGATTTTAGTAAAATCTAAATTAATGCGGCACATTTATTAAAGCTGATAAGGACAAATACAATGAATTCCACAATATCCAATCAATATATGGGTAAACTGTTTTTGGATTGCGAATGCTGTAGTGAATGCTTTTAATACTTCAATGAAGTATACAATTTTAAGTTTAGCCATAATTACAAAATGAATTAAAATGTACCATATTTGCCTTTCTCTGTGTTCGTTTTGTCTACAGGTAATAACAAAGTCAAGAGCTTCAATAACAGAAAATCATGTGGTGTAGACCAGCTTTCCAGTTTTGTAACTTTTTTTTAAAGAAAGAAAAATGTACTGTATAATTGAGCTTTTAAGACAATAAATCTTTTGTTCAGTACAGGTAAACTTCCCAACTATTTAAAGATTTCAAAAATAAAACCACTATATTAAAATAAGAGTCAAGGAAAGAGTTATGTAGAGTTTTTAGTTATTCTTAATATCAAGAAAAGAGGTTGAAAATTATCAATCAATTGCTTTACTACTAACATTTTCTAAAATCATGGGAACAAAAAATATGTTCAGGAGGTTAATATCCTATTTTGACAGACAATATTTTGCTAGATTAGCAACTTGGTTTTCAGTACGGCAGATCAACAGATATAGTCTTTGAATAGATAAAGCCAGACTGAAAAATTCAATGCCACAGCCAGGATTTGAACCACAGATGTCCTGGTCTCCATCAAGTTGCTCTTAACTATTGAACTACCATGGTCAGCATGTCGTCATGACATTAAATTCTCCAACTGACTCGTATGTTTCCTGGTAAATCACTAGGGGTTCTCATATACAATGAGATATGCACGTTTTGTTGCAACTTACTATGCTGTAAGTACTAAGTCCCAGGCTTTATAGTTACCACTATTATGTTAATTGATGGAAATTGAATTATTCTTTCACACTAGCTGTATATATGAGTCAGTTGGAGAATTTAATGTCATGACGGGCAAGTTGGCCATGGTAGGTCAATGATTAAGAACAATCGGATGGAAACTGGAAGCTCCATGGTTCAAATCCTGGCTATGGCATAGAATTTTTTCAGTCTGACTCTACCTATCCAAACCTTAGCCTTCATGGGGCTAGTGTGGAAAAATGATTAATTTCCATCTAAGTATATGGTTGTCTCATAAGTTCATTTTTCATTACGTTTCAATCACTAAGAAGGAACACTTCTTACCCACAGCACAGCTATGACAGAATAATTATTGAACTTTCTGTTTACAAAAGTGTTTACAAATACAAGGTCGTTCACAATATAAATAAGGCAGTTAGGTTCTGTAAACAAACTATTTCCTGCAGTATACCCCATTATTGTTGACAAATATTGCCATTTCTCTAGAAGCAAATTCCACTTTTCCAAAATGTGGGAATTTTCTGGTTGATGAACTTTTTGAGGTTTGGTCTGCAGTCTTCCATGGAAGTGAGGCATTTGCCATTCAGGAAATTCTGCAGGGGACAGAATAGAATAGTGGTGAAATGAAATGAAATGTGTAGTGTTTAACGCCCGCTTTTACTACATACGGCACCGCAGGCGATGACACTGATGATACATGAGATGAAGATGGAGCACCGGTGGAATGAGATGGTGGGGGAAACCGGAGATCCCGGAGAAAACCCGCCCCAACGCCATGTTGTCCACCACAAATCTCATTTTGCGGTCGCCTGGGATCGACCCGGGCCACCTTGGTGAGAGCCAAGTGGTCTAACCACTGAGCCACGGCGCGGCCATCTGATAGTGGTGGCTGCCCTTTCTGGTGCCATTAATTTCTCTTTTCGGCACTGTTGTACATAATCCACTTATCTCCAGTTACCAGCCAATCCAGAAAAGGACGATTCTGAATGTGTTTCAATAAGGAGCCACAGATAGGAACATGATGAATAAAATTTTCTTCACTCAGTTCGTTAGAAATCCATGCATTGCAAATATTTACATAAACCAGTCTGTTTTTTTTTTTCCTAAGATAAATTGAGCTCCAATGCAAACACCTGAGTTGCCATTCATGGGTCCTTGACTATCATTTCATTAATTCTTTCCATGTCTGTAATCAATGGCTGTCCAAATCAAGGTATGTCTTTCAGGGAGAAATTCCCAGCTCAAGATCGACCAGACCACCTTTGACATGCTCGATTATGAAACAGTTTTACCCTTAAGATAGTAAAACAGCATAAGATGTTGGAAATGTTTCGTTTTGCATTCCATAGTTTGTATATGCTGTTTCGTCCAATGTCAGTCACAAACACACACTGACATAGCCAATAGTGAGTCTGGTTGTTGACCTCTAAATTAGGCAACTATGATAACCTGGTGTACAGTGGGTTCAGGATTTTCAGACGGTATAGATGTAACTTGTGAGCACAATGAATGAACTTACGAGACAACCTTATATAAACAATATAATCCATAGTATAGATAATGAATTGAAAAAATTATTTGTATTTTTTTTTACACTTTGTCACTTACTAGGTACTAGTTTTGGAAGCCGTTGTCTCCATCTTCAGCCTCTTTCCAATTCCTTTTCTGAGTTGGAAGGAGGTTGAAGATGGAGGCAATGGCTTCTGAAACTAGTCCCTCAATAATATAAAATCTAAGTGATGAAGCGTCAAAAAAACTGACTAAAAATAGTTTTTTCAATTAATTTTGATATTGTTACTAAATTCCTCCATCATGCATAAATAAATGATAATGAAATTTACAATTTTTGCAGATGATACAAATATACTCATTACTGGAAATGACAAAGGTCATACATAAACTTCAGAATTTGAATAAAATAAATGAAATAATTGTACCATGGTTTGCTCAAAACAGACTAATTATAAAAAAGGAAACCAAAGTAGCAACAGGTTATTGGCATAAAGCAATTACTTTTCCAGATTTTCATGTAAATGGCACTAGGATTACTTATGTAACAGACAAATTGTTTAGGTATGGGTTAAATCAAAACTTTGGTTGATTGATTGAATTGAGTTTAAGGTGGAGGAGGAAATGATGGCGCTTTGTTGGGGATGAAGGATCTGTCCCACTGAGCAACCATTTAGTGTATTAGGCACCCCTAGTGGTATACCGGGAAAATATGAGTCAAATGGAGAATTTAGTGTCAGGACGGCACGTTGGCCATGGTAGCTCAATGGGTTAGAGCGACTGGACGGAAACCAGAAGATCCGTGGTTAAGTCCCGGCCATGGCATTGAATTTTTCATGTTGACTCTATCAAAGACCTTAGCCTATATACGGCTAGTATGAAGAAATGATTTATTTCCATCAATTAACTAAAATTCCATGTTATATGTTTGTCGGAACATCATTTGAGACAACAGGAATTCTCATTGCTGTTACTGCACAGATATTATATGGGAGCACAGTATTCATGAAAGCATTTAGAGGATGGTAGAGTGTTCATATATTTAAAACAGGGTATAGTGTCTGCCTGACGTTCAAGAGGTTCCAAGTTTGAATCTCGTTCAGGGCAAGTTACCTGGGTAAGGTTTTTCCAGGGTTTTCCCTTATCCTTAAAGACGAATGTCGGGTAGCTCTAAGCTCCACGGACTCATTTGAACATAATTTCACCATATCGAGATTTAACTGTATTGGAACACCACAGTGAAGCGAAAAATTATTAAATTATAGATGAGTCGTATTTTTTACACATCTGCTTCACTTTTGTACCTTTTTAAGTGCACCGCATGAAAGTGAAGCAGATGTGTAAAAAATACGACTCATCTATAATTTAATATAATTTCACCAATTTCATTCATCGTCCATATGACTTAATGTTGGAGGACATAAATTACACACACACACACACACACACACACACACACACACACACACACACACACAAAGGGTATAACTTGTAAAACAGCTACACCAGCTACACCACAGAGAACCACTTGTTGACAATAGAGGAAAGTAGCCTCCGAAACATGTTCCGGGAAATGTAAAAGTAAGTATTGTTTAGTGTCATTAATCGACTCGCCCTTAAATTTAATTTATTACAGCACTGTTTTCAACACTTCCATGAAAGCAAATTATAAAGTAAAAACCACTTGGGATATTGTAAAAGGGGAAACAGATAGAAATATCAAAACTAATGGCCAGGGTTAGGAGATTTAGGTGCGCACCTTTTTCCTTAGAGTAACTTGAAGCTCTTCGGAAAGATACCACAGTGTGAAGTTTTGTTTCTAGTTGCCATGCACCTTTTTCCTTTTTTGGGTACCTTTATCTCTTTTCCCCCTGTTTTCTTTTAAGTTTCCTTCCATTTTAATCACTATAAGATATTTAACTTTTAATTAACATCTCTTCAGCAGCCTAACTCAGTAAAACCCTGCATGGTAGTTGAAAACACACCTACAACAATGGAAAATAATTGTGTACAACAAATCCTCTTTCTCTTGCTTTACCACTATGAAACAACCCGCAATAATGCAACTGACAATGACTCATTGTCATTGTATATCATTCTACCCTTTTAATTTCACCAGAATCAGTAACCTACTGTTCGTGAATGTGAGTTTGTTACTGTGACAGATGTCTGTTCACATGGATTCCAAGGTCATGCAGACAGCAGTAACCGTACACATGTAGTTCCAAGAATTGACTCTGGGTTCTGCTTGAGGCTACTAGAAATTTCTGAGACTGCAGTTCCAACATGAATGAGAACATTCTGGTAATTATTGCAGTGTTATATGAGAGTGTGGACAGCTAGTGAATGAGTTATGTAACAGTCGCATTGAGTTAGCAAGTGAACTGGTGTTAGTCATTTGTTACATTACTAAATGAATGTATTCCTAGATTTTACCATGGAATTCAAACAAGATTACATAGAAAATGAAGCTAGATACAGTGAAGCAATGAATATTACACAAATATCGATTTCCATTAGAAAGAAGAATTAACACCATTTTCTTAAGATAAGTGAAGCCTTTTGTTACAAATATTTATATTTGTGTAATATTCAAACAAGATTTTATAGACACATATGGAACTGTTATTCAATGTACTATTTGTAATTCAGGAATTTTGTTACATGAAAAACACCAATAAGATCTCATCAAACAGCACATTTCCAGCTCTAAGCATCAAATGAACAAGACTCTTCACTCAAATAAATTGTGGCAGCCTTTATTACGAAATGCGTTTCAACAGAGTTCTTCAAAAAGCCAAAATTTTTAAGAAAATCAATATTGTGCTATGTGCAGCTCTTACACAAGCAGAAATTCCTCTCAGTATGATGAACCATCCAGCCTTCAAGGGATTTCTTGAAAAATACACAAAGATGTCAACACCAAATGAGAGTACTTCAAGAAAAAAAACTTCTTGGAGCATGTTTACCAAGAAACCATACAAAGAATCAAGGACAAAGTGTCTAATTGCGATGTGGGAATCATTGTGGTTGAAACCATAGACTCAATGGAACAAATATTTTCAACATTTTAGTTTTTCCCTTAGGAGGGGAGAAAGTTAAGCCCATGTTGTTAAAAATATATGAGCTGAAGAAAGCCCATGCAAGTACAGTAATGCAATCAATTATGGACTTTTGTCACAAAACTCTGGTCTGCTGGTATCAAGTTTGAAAAACTTCTTGTGGTTACGGACCAGGCACCATACATGGTTTAGTTGTTAACCAATTAAAGCCTTTATTTCCTAAGTTGAAGCATGTGACATGCTTGGTTCATGTCCTGCACAGGGTTTGTGAATACATAAGGAACAAATATGACATTGCAAATCAGTTCATTTCTGCTCTGAAGAAGAATCTACTGAAAGCTCGGAATCGTGTAGTGGTCTACAAGGAAACCACTGGCCTGCCCCTCCCAAATTTCCCGGTCATTACTCCTGGTGATCTTGGATTGAGTGTGCTATGTTGATGGGAATTTTGACAAAATTAAGGAGTTTGTGCTTTCTTCGGATCCAGCCGATGTAAAGTGTAATTTCCAAGGCACAGCAACCTCTGTTTCCGGAGAAAATACATAATTTGCAGACAGAACTATATTGTGCCCATAGTTACAAGTACCTGATTGCATCTATTAAAATATTAGAACAACAAGGTTTGTGAAAGGAGAAACAGTGGAATATTTTTACTTCCATGAGTGAGCAGTTAGATAGCTTTGTCAAAGACAAACTTAAATTTAGTCTTCAGAAGAATCTGGACATTGAGGATTTTGCCACATCTGTAGAATTACCATTCCAAGTGAATACAAGATTTGCTCCACTGGTTTCTGTGGATGTCGAAAGAAGCTTTAGCATCTACAAAGACATTCTATCTCCTAACAGAAACAGACTTACTTTTAAAAAGTTAGAGATGCTTAATGCCTTGAAGTATAATAGCTTCATGTGTTTTCCTTCTTCTGATCAGTGATAATTTGATGTACTTGTTTGTAATTCAATAGATTAGAATAGAGAAATTGTTGAATTAGTTGAATAAACCAGCAGCTTTTTTTTTTTTTTTTTTTTTTTTTTTGCCTTATTTGAGTACCTTTTCCCTTACTTTTTTCATCTGAAATTTGCACCTAAAATCCTAACCCTGCTAATGACATGATTCTGAAAGTAGATAATGGGCAAATTAAGAATCCCAAGGTGATAGGCAATATGTTTAATAATTTCTTCTTATATGTTACATCACGTCTTAACATTAGTTAAGTGAGTAAATATGCTGCTCTAAATATCGAGATTTAACTGTATTGGAACACCACAGTGAAGCAAAAAATTATTAAATTTTAGATGAGTCGTATTTCTTACACATCTGCTTCACTTTCGTACCTATTTTGTCAGTCACACAAGAGCCGTAGATGCAAACGAAGATTTGCGAAACATGTCCTCAAAATAGGTACGAAAGTGAAGCAGATGTGTAAGAAATACGACTCATCTAAGATTTAATAATGCTGCTCTAAGTTTTTTGAAGGGTAGCTACCAAACTGAATTTCTGGAATTTAAGCCAGAATTTGTTATGCCAGCAGAGTTTATAAAAATTATCCGAGCATTAAAATCAAAAAGCTCAAAAGCTCAAATGAAATATCTAGTAAGGTGCAGAAAGCTTGTACTGTAAACCATTGGAGTCAACCGGGAAAACATATGAGTCAATTGGAAGATTTAGTGTCATGATGGCATGTTAGCCATGATAGCTCAATAGTTAAGAGTGACGGGATGGAGACTGGGAGATCTGTGGTTCAGATCCCGGCCATGGCATTGAATTTTTCAGTTTGACTTTATTCAAAACCTTAGCTTCATGGCTAGTATGGAAGAACGATTAATTTCCATTAACTTAATAATAAGGGTTTAATGTACGAAGCCTGGGACTCAAATACTTACAATAGTAAGTCGTCATTAACGGTGTGTATCTCAAATACGAGAGCCCCTAGTGGTTTACCGGGAAAATATAAGTCAATTGGAAGATTTAGTGTCATGACAACATGCTGGTCATGGTAGCTCAATGGTTAAGAGCGACCAGATGGAGACCGGCAGATCTGTGGTTCAGATCCCGGCCATGGCATTGAATTTTTCAGTTTGACTCTTATCTATCCAAAACCTTAGCCTATACATGGCTATTATGGAAGAATTATTAATTTCCATCAATTAACTTAATGTGCACCTTAGTTGGTTTAAGTCGTATTTGGAGAACAGGAGGCAGCAAGTTGAGGTAAATAATTTTCATCAGTGGCCGAGTTCTGCTTGGGGGATCATTAAGCATGGAGTTCCACAAGGTTCAATTATTAGTCCACTACTCTTCTTAATTTATATCAACTATCTCCTCTTAGCAATGAGTAGCATCACAACTACTGTCTTGTTTGCTGATTATACTAGAATAATAGTGACCAGCAGCAATTTAAATGATTTTGCACTAAAACTGAATAATGAATTCAATATATGATATGATTTATTGAGTACTAAAACAAATACATCTTGGGCTACCCCTGAGCTAGGCCCTGGCTCTTTTGCTAACAGGGCAACCATTCAACACAATTACATACTTTACACGTATTTGTTCCTTTTCAATAGTCATTGCTTTTCATTTAATTTCAATGCTGCGCTAGATTTTTAATATTTGCCATATTTTTGTCTATCTCTGTAAATTATTACACTCATTTCTGCATCATATTATTATTATTGTTCTACTGTTTGTATTACTTAACCTCACTTTTCAATGCTTCTCACTTACAAATCACCCCATTTTCATTCACTTTCCCTGTTACTAATTATTTTAACTTCACCAGTAGCTTTCCGCAATATGTACAGCTGTATCACATCTGTTGATGTCTGTTACCTATACCTCTAACGACACCATTCTATTTCTTCATTTCTACAATTTACGCATAAAAGCCATATATAGAATAATACTCTCAGCACTATATTGCACTTGGTTTAAGGTGAATAAACACACTTTAAATGTTCACAAAACTAAGGTCTGGAGGTTTGAGGGATACAGTTCACAAAATCTTGATCTGTGCATAAGTACTGATAAGGCTGTGCTCGACCAGACTTCACTCATTAAATTCTTGGGTCTGCAGGTTGATGTGAATCTTAATTGGAAAGCTCATATAGAGTGTATCATACCCAAGTTGAGATCAGCTACTTTTGCACTTAGGTTGATGAACTCTTTTTGTCTAATTCAGACATTAAAACAGGTATACTATGCATAGTTTTGTTCAATAATGAAATATGGTTTGATATTCTGGGGTAACTCAGTGGAGAGTATGCGAGTATTTATATTACAGAAGAGAGCCATCATTGCAATATGTGGCATCTATGTTATGGCTCCATGTAAGAGTCTGTTATAAAGGCTGAACAGTTTAAAACTTTCTTGTGAATATATCTTTATGCTTATGTATTTCCATATAAAAATTCAAGACTACTTTTCACAAAATGTGAATATATGTAGTATAAATACTAGACAGAAAACTAAACTTACAAAAACCAAGTGCTAGATTGACTTGTTTCCAAAAAGGAGTATATTATGAATGTGTCAGAATATTCAAAGGCCTTCCAAAATACTTAAAATACCTATCTTCAGAAAAAATGAATAGGTATAAGTCTGCTCTTAAAAACTATCTATCCAGCAAGGTTTATTATTCAGTACAGGAATTTATGGACGATTGTTAAAGTGTCCTAAGCAATAAAAGGAATGTAATGCATCATTATATTGGAGTAACATATTATCTCCATAAACAAATGGTTGTCACACTTTCTTGGATTATTGGCATGTTTATGCAGGACTCTTTTAAATCTAATTTCCTTTCCTTTTTTAATCTTGTATGTGGATTAGACACTGTGTTTTTTTTCTTTTTTTTTTTTTTAATTTACGTCCTCCAACAAGCCATATTGGACGATGAATGTAATGGGTGAAATGATGCTCAAATGTGCCCAGGGTCCATAGAGTGTAGAGTTACCTGACATTCATCTTACAGGATAAGGGAGAACCCTGGAAAAAACGTTATCCAGATAACTCACCCTGACCGAGATTTGAACTCGGGACCTCTTGAACGTGAGGCAGACAACTGTGTTTAGGTAATGGGTAATGGGAAGGTGGTGGTGGCGGTGGCGGCGGCAGTTAAAATATTTTCCTCTTTCAGTTGAATGTTACAGATGTTATATGTTTGGTGGTGGCGATAAAATAAATATGTAAATAAATAACTAAAATGTAAAAAAACAGATAAAAAAAGCATGTTTTGATGTATGGTGCTGGTAGTTAAAATGTTTTAGGTTGATTTGGTGAGGTTGTTTTCTGTAAGATGTGCTCAGTGTCCTAGAGTGCTTCTCATTTACAGAACCAAATGAACAAAATAAACACATAGAAGATACGGTCAAAAATTTAAGTAAATGCTGTTATGCTATAAAAACATAAAAAAAGATCAATAGGCATGAATACAGTGAGAAGAGCATATTTCACATACTTTCATACCTTTTTAAATTATGGTTTCATCTTCGGGGATGCCCAAAAAGTTTTCCAAATACAAAACAAGTTTTATGAATGACCTATGTGAGCTGTGGAAGCAGACTTTAAATAACATAAAATTGTGCGTGTGTGTGTGTGTGTGAGAGAGAGAGAGAGAGAGAGAGAGAGAGAGAGAGAGAGAGAGAGAGAGAGAGAGAGAGAGAGAGAGAGAGAGAGAGAGAGAGAGAGAGAGAGAGAGAGAGAGAGAGAGAGAGAGAGAGAGAGAGAGAGAGAGAGAGAGAGACTTTAAAACTTATCAAATGACACATAATCATGACATGACAACAGGAAGCTTAACTCTGTCAACAATTAGCCATAATACCATTACAGAATGTCCCAAAATTACACACTTTGAGAGCTATTAGATAACATTATTTTAAACACTTTTTGTTAAGGAAAGCTTTTTGCTGCAGTGCTTTGTTTAAGCGCTAGACAAGTAAATGTCAAAGCAAGTGTTGGAACACACGCCCATTGCAATTAACACAGAGTACATCGGCATGCCATATTCTACCATACTCTTGCACAGACCAGCCATTTCTCTGATTTTGCCAGCTGCACAGGTTGTTTGTGCCACAAGGTCTTCTTCAAATCCAATAGGTGTCTCATACATTACAATCTTCATGTGCTCCCACAAAAAGAGGTCAAGTGGAGTACGGTCACGGGGGCATTCTGGCCAGGCAATAGGTCCACCTCTGCCTATCCAGTGATAGCCGTAAAATGACGTTTTACTTCAGCACCAAAGTGAGCTGCTGCCCCATCAGTTGAAACTACATGTTCTGTTGGATATGAAGGGGAAATGTTTCCATTAGATAGGCAAAACTTGTTGCAGAAATAATAAGAAATTATAAGCATTGAGTTGGGCTGGCAAAATATATGCTCCTATTAAGAAGTTATCCACAATACTGGTCCACATATTAACACCAACTCTCATTTGATGTGACCTCTGAAATGTAGCATGGGGATTTTCGAAGTCTCAAACATGTGAATTCCGAAAGTTAAATAACTGCTTATGTGTGAAAATTGCTTCATCTGTGAACATGGCTTGAGATGCAAACACTACATCATTTTCAATTTTGTCCATATACTACTGCTGTCACAGAGGATAGACTTTAGGCCTACTGTGTGGACCTTTTCAAGGTGCAAAGGACGCAACAACATTTCCTGCAGAATTCTTCCCACTTAGGTGCAATTGTCAAGCGATGACACGAGTACTAGCTGGAGGATTGTTCTCAAGAGTCCATACAGAACGTGGCCATCCTTGACTTTCTGCTCATCTATCCAAGGAGAAATGGTGGTATCTTTGCAAGAGTACAGCAGAATATGGCACGCTGATACACTCTTTGGTTAATTGCAATGGGCATGCACTCCAACATTTGGTTTGACATTAACTCGTCTAGTGCTTAATAGAAGCACTGCAGCAAAAAACTTTCCTTAACAAAAAGTGTTTAAAATAATGTTATCCATCAGCTTCTAAAGTTTGTCGATCTAATTTTGAGACATCCTGTATATTAACATTTTTTCAACTTTAATAGTATACAACTGTATAACATATGAAAAAGGTAGACAAAATAAAGACTTTCAAAACTAAATTACACATATTCTTAGTTGAAAAATGTATTTATTCTACACAAGAGTTTCCAGCAAGTTTTATTACCATGTTTTCTCTTCTTCAATATTATAATTTTCTTTTATATATTTTTGGCTTCAGCAATTACTATGCTACTTATTTCTTTTGACAATCTTTTTATCTATTACTATGCTAAGATTATTCTGTAAATATTGCACTTGACATGTCCATTATCTTGTACAAGATACAAAGGAAGAATAAACTGAATCTGAAACAGTTTCATCAAAACCATCTGCTATTTAGCTTCAGTTAACAGAAACATACTCCTAACTTGCTACAGTATCACAGATGTGAAGTTGGCTATTAAACAAGTAGAACTAATTAACTTTCAGCACTACTTTATTAAACTAGAGTCAAGCTTCCAAATAAGATATAATACAAAAATCTGAGTCTTAATGCTTCATGGATTACTTAAAAAAATCAGGAACTCAGACTAGTGATTGGTCCTTTATATGGATATGGGCCTTAATAAGCACAAGGTCACAGGAGCTATGCTGTGAAAATTGATTTCTGATATCATTTGGGATGGCCGATTTGTATAATAATTGATCACCGTACAATTACAATTCAATGGCCACCAAATATCTGATCTGATAGCAACAACAGTAATACAGTACTGAATAGAAATACATTTCATTTTCAGTGAGTCAAAATCTACAGTTATTTTGAAACCATTAAAGTCATTAAAGCTAAAAATGTTCATCTGTTGCATTCAGTGTAGAAACATAATTTACCACACAATGTGCCAAACAGTGAACAACTCTTTTAACACTACCCGTATTCTGAGAACACTTTGCTTGTTAAAAGGGTAAAATACTCTGGCAATAACTAGATTTCCTTTTACAGCTGTAGAAAGGAGTGGAATCCAAAATAAGATATATTAATAACAAATTTCACTTTATTGCTTAACAAAGGCACAGTAATTTCAATTTTCCAATAACTTTTTTTAATATACTTCAGTGTCTAATTAGGTAGTCACTTTTAACACTTATCACCAACAGCTCTAGAAATTGCTGAAAAGTATATATTTGTTTTCAACAGCACTACTAAAATAAATATATTAATAATAAATTTCACTTTATTGCTTAACAAAGGCACAGTAATTTCAATTTTCCAATACATTTTTTTTTTTTTTTTAATATTCTTCAGTGTCCAATTAGGTAGTCACTTTTAACACTATCACCAACAGCCCTAGAAATTGCTGAAAAGTATATATTTGTTTTCAACAGCACTACTAAAATAAATGCTATAAAGGAAGAGATATTTAAGATACTTTCTCTCAGTTTTAAATGTCCCCTCCTTTAGCAGTCCATGTTCTAAAGGTTACTTAGATTTGTGCTCTTCCAGAGTAATCCATCTTGGACAACTTTTCCCTCTTTTAAAAGTTTTCCTAGATGATGATTCACATTAACAGCTGCTGCAGCATGTAGATTTTCAGGTGTTTCCTAAAACAAAAATAATGAACACAAATTTGAAAATTTAAATGTAAAATGCATTTGATTACGCAGTACAATGGAAACTAAGATGTGCAGTTTCAGAAGTCATTTCAAAAGTTAAATCATAATATTTTAGTTAGTATAAACTAAAATTATCACACAGATAATACAGATAATTTAAATAAATCACAAATGCCTAGGATATTTTCCACATAAGGCAGATTTCTGTATAAGCCTCTCTGAATCACTTCACTGTAGGGTAAATTACTGTCATTCCATTAAATTTTGACTGTATCTTGATAAGCTGACTATGTGCTCTATGGTTTTAAAATCTTACACACTGAGACATCAAACATTTTTATGATTTGCTTAACAGTTCATAAAAATGACTGGTGTGAATCACTTTTACTCTCAAATAAAGATCAAGCATAACTCATTGTCTTTAAGGTTATAATGACAACTACCAGCCTAAAGTAAAATTAATGCTCACACTAAGTTCAATATCTCTAAGGAAGCTTAACAGTGATTTACTTAACAGTTCATACAAATGACTGGTGTGAATCACTTTTACTCTCAAATAAAGATCAAGCATGACTCATAGTCTTTAAGGTTATATTGACAACCACCAGCCTAAAGTAAAATTAATGCCCATACTAAGTTCAATATCTCTAAGGAAGCAACAGCCGCATTTCAATACCAGCAGTGACATACCTTTATGACCTAATATGCATGCAAGTCCTTAGCAGAGAAATTGGGAAGAGAAATAGGCAAGTGGCAATTCCACACACAAAAAATATATAGGCAATGTAAAGAAAATTTTGTGATGGAGAAAGTAAATCTATCTGAACCATACTCTTTATTTCTGTTCCTATTACAGTAATAAAAGGTAGTAAATGCAGTATTCTGTGGAATGTATAGGATGCCTATATTTTTAAACATTATGCATTCTAGAACAGTGCAAAATTTATCTTATAAAGACTTATTTTAATTTCTATTTCTATAGCACTAAGTTTCTATTTAATTTAGGGAGTACAACACATGCTTTAACCCTGAAGATACATGGTCACAAAATATTTCTGTTTAATAAAGAGTTCATTTGTCAGTTTTGATTGACTAAACATATTTACTAGTTTAATTAACTAAATAGTATTATAACACTTGTAAAGTTTAGAAGTTTGAAGTGACTTTTAAAAGTTCCCATACATAGTAGTTCTGAGTAATGTTAAAGTTGCATACAACCAAAGCTTTACTCACTGCGTATATCTTCTTTACAATGTCCATTGCACTCATATTCCCTCCTTTTCTGAGTGTGTCTAATATCTGTCCTTCCATTTGATTCCTATGGTTAATATAATACTCAATCTTAGGTAATGGATCCTGAAAAGAATATACATAATCTGTAATATGAAATGTCAAAGGAGGACATGTATCTAAGGAAACTCAAGAACTTCTTAATATTTTGGAGAAGATCTATATCTCATAATTCTTTGAAGAAGACTGACTACGACGGCTCCACTCTCATTTAGCTGTATGTGGTATTTTTTTTTTTTTTTTTTCAGAAATTGAAATGATTTTGGTTTGCAGTAATATTTAGGGCTGTTTTTGATTAGTTTGTTTTGTACTTGGTGTGGTAAGCCACTCTTCTGAGCATTCCCTTGATGTTGCTGGCTTAAATTTTTACATCACTTTCTTGCACTAAATGACCACCAAATGTGAAAATCTTAACACTCAAAAATGGGCCTAAAACCTTAATTTTTAAGAAGTATGCAATCCCAGCCATTACCTTGCAACTTGAACAAAAACCCAGTTTTGAAAGAATGGAATGTTCCTAATGAAAGCATGCTTCATATAACATGCAGTCAATCATTTCGTAGATTGAAGAGATATGGCTCTTCCTGTTTTTGTATTGTATTTATTTCATCCTTTGGAACAATACATATGTCATAGGATACGTCAGTTCAAGATACAAAGACAAATATAAAAAGTTACATAAGATTAAAAACTGTAACAGATATAGGATCCAACTGAAGTCTAAAGTAGAAAATGAAATAAAAACAAAATATATAAAGACCATAGAGAAATGCTATATAACAGTAATTATTCACAAATGTAGAGTTTATTCCATTTCATGATTTAGGAAATCCTCTACACTAAAAAAGTTTCTCTCCATTAAGAAATTAAATAGTCTTTTTGAATTCTGGTTTGGACTCAATATTCTTTATACTCTGTGATAGTTTATTGAATAAATGTAGACCAGCATATGTGAAGCTACTTTCATACAATTTGGTTCTATGCGAATTGATAAATAGATTGTTCTTTGCTCTAGTATAATGTGTATGAACTTCTGCATTTGTTTTGAATGAATTTAGGTTTTCTTTTCATGTGGTTAAGTGTTTCATATATATACATGCATGGCAAAGACAAAATTTTAAATTTCTAAGTATGGTTTGCAACTAGTTTTGTTTGTGATATCAGCCATAATCCATATTACTTTCTTTTGCATCCTCAAAACCTTAATGCTATTTTTTTTTAATTTCCCCAGAAGATTATCTTATATGTTAATAGACTATGAATGTACGCAAAATATACCACTCTAAGAATATGTTTGCTTGACATAAATTTTATTAACCTTACTAAGAAGCACATTTTACTAAGTCTGTTAATGAGGCTATCAATATGCACTTCCCAACTTACATACATACCTACAAAGCACAGAGGCATATCCTTTATATCGGCCATAGGACACCTTTGCATCAGGGTTGCATTTAGAAGGAAATCATGATACAGGTTGCACCATCAGGAAATATTTCAGGAAGTAATCCAAAATTTAGGAGAGATATAAGAAACGGATGTATTTGTAAAATAAAAAAAGAGAAGCTTCACAATTTAAGAGGACAATTGAAACTTTGATCATCTTCATGAGTGGTAAGGTTATTTAAAAGACTGTGCAGAATGTAACAGAAACTAAAATGTATTCCATTACCCTCGACTTCACTCAAGATGTGAGTAAGCAGTAAAATATATAGTGAACATTTATCATCTGAGTTGTTCACTCTATGAACAGTAGGCTTTGATACAAGTAGTGTAGTGGAGCAGAGTATAGACAGAGCAGCATGGCGAGGCCCTTTTTTGATCCCTTCAGTATAGATTTCTGTAATTTTTCCGGATGCAGTTCAGCCTAGGGCTTATTGGGCTACCTATATTGTTGCTCATATCCATCCCACTACACCTGCATCTCTTAGAAAGGTATACAGTCTTCCAGTGGATGATACTTCTTTTGCTCCTATAAACACTGTCCCAAAAGCATAATATCTCCAGTGAAACAAAGCTTCACATGAACTTAGAATATGTTGGGCCATTTCAGTCTCTTTCCTGCAGAATTTGCAATCTATGTTACCCTGATATACCCCTATTGTGTTGAGGTGCTTTTTCACAGGTGCATACCTGTGAGAAAAGCAGTGATTATCTTCAGCGGAGCTCTGCTACACACTGTGAAGTGTACTTAATGTAGTACAGTGTTTTGTGCCCAGAGAATGCTTACAAGCATGGTGATGGTCTCACAGATCTGTTTTGGTTAAGTCAATGGATATTTGTCCTCAAATAAGGAGCATGTTTTCTATTCTTCAAGAACTCTAAATATTTATATCTGGAGACAAAATGTATCACATATTTCCTAGAGAAGTTGAACATTAAAATTAAAAGGAAGGGCTTGAAGGCAGTTCACAAAATTATAGGCACTTAAAAAGAATTCACACGACTATATGGTCAAGCAAAAGTGATATTCTAAATACAGTTCTAGGATGTTATGACATCCGCTGACAAAGCTAAGATGAAATATCTAAAGACAAAAGTCAGAAAATTACACAAAAGCTATGCCAGTCTATTGAAAGCTATATCTGATTATGACACAGTTCACAAGAATATCAATCACTGCAGAACCTTGTATGTAATCCTCTCACCAGCAAAGGTTTGCTACCAAAAACATTAACTATGGAATAGTACCTACTATTGTCTTGAACAAACACAAAATTGGAGGCCATGAAGAGTGATCAAGTATGGAACAAGTTAACAGATATGCCCGCCTTGGTAGTGTAGATTGTAGCATGTCTGCCTCACGCTCAAGAGGTCCCAGTCGAATCTCGGTCAGGGTGAGTTACCTGGATAGGGTTTTTTTCGGGGTTTTCCCTTATCCTGAGAGACAAATGTCAGGTAACTCTAAGCTCCATGGACCCCAGGCTCATTTGAGCATCATTTCATCCATTTCATTCGTCTGTTATGACTTAAAGTTGGAGGACGTAAATTAAAAAAAAAAAAAAAAATCAACAATTCACAGATGAACACTATTACTCAAATACTTAACTGAAGAACTGGTAAAAGAAAAAGGTTTGTGGATGAGCTTCAACTAATGAGGCAATAACCAACCCAATTACCAAAATCACAGCAAAGTATATCTACTTTCACGCACTTGGTTCTCTAATTCTTCAGTAACAAGACCAATTTCCTGAAGGCTTTCTTAACATTGTCAAACAAATCACATACCATTGAGTTAATATTCGAAATAATATAGAAGGAACTCTGAGCCCAATTCTCATTAATGATTTGTGCCAGTATTATGACATTAAAGTGTAGAATCTAGTGAAGTAAATATGTGTTTAACATGTTGTTCAAAGGCAGTTACACAAACATTGACTTATCAGATCTGCTGAGCTTGTCTGATTAGAGCAAAAATGAAGGTGACACCCCAGACCATGACAATGAGTCATATCATCCAGCTGAAGGATCCAAGATGTCAAAAGATAAATTTCTGGATTGGTGGTTAAAAATGGTTTTGTTACACTCTATAGATTGGCTTCCCAAATCTAACAATTATGTAACAGATCATTCTTTTATTGCCAGAATCATGTTTCTCTCCAATTTTTAATAAATATGTTGGCTTCCCAAATCTAACAATTACCTAACAGATCATTCTTTTATTGCCAAAATCATGTTTCTCTGGAGAGAGAGAGAGAGAGAGAGAGAGAGAGAGAGAGAGAGAGAGAGAGAGAGAGAGAGAGAGAGAGAGAAAAGAGTAGATTGTCAAAAATAGACTGAGAAGCAACACGGGAGATGTTTGACTACCTAATACACTTGTTCTGTCTTCCAAATATGACATTTTATAGTCTATCGCCAACCAACTGACAAATTTACTTTAGCAAGTGGGCAAAGAGAAAATTTACATTTATATCTAAATCAATTTTTGTCTTTTTTATTGTTGATACTTGTTTATAAATCCAACTCTTTACAAAATTATGCATGATAGGCCCAGGTTGAAATATACCAGTACAAATAAGTCCAGTACAAAATATTCAAGGTCATGGGTTCAAGCTGGCAGAGGGGATAGATTTTTTTGGAAGTAAAAATCCATAGCATGGCTTCCTTTGGAAGGGAAGTAAAGCTGGTGGTTCTGGGTTGTAGATTTACGGCACTTAAAAGAACCTCAAGTCTGATAAAGAGGCCTTGTGCAAAATTAAGTTGCCTTTCATGTCCAATATAAAATGGGACACTGACAGCCACAGCGTTAAAGAGCGTCCATAAATAAAAACCCAAATTTATTTCCAGAACAAAATAAATTAATTTTACAAAAATGCATTACTATGTATAAAACATTATTTATTTACTCTTCATGTATACAGTCAATGTAGTAAGTCCAAATTGATTTAAACAAAGTTAGAGTTCATTCACTTGTATTCACAATTCTAGTACATTTATAATATAATAATTTTAATTTAATTAATATTAAATTATTGTAAGAGAAATCAGTAATTCTATCATTATTGTATAAATACTGTTGAAAAAATGTGAGGATCACGCATCCAGGGTAACCTAAAAGAGTTGCTGAAGAAAATGTTTGTTGGAAGGAGAAGTTTCTAGAAGTCCATTGTATACGAGGATTGCTTAAGAAGTCATGGCAACACACCGGATGGGGTATGGAAGCAGGAATCTCATAAAAATAATAAGCCAAACATAACATTTTGACAACTTTGTTTTATTATTGTACAACCTGTTTAACATTACAAACTGTTCAACTTTTTAGCACCCTTCAAAGTAATCTTCTCCGCTGTCCACAGTTTCTTGCCAGTGATGGGGAAGACAGACAATATCATTGGCTGCATGAATCTCGTTAATATGTGCAATTCCACGCCAAACAGCAATTTTAGTGTCATATGCGTTGGCAAAGTGTTTCCCACACATTCTTCAGTTTAGGTATGAGATCAAAGTCACAAGGACTAAGATCAGGTGAGTACAGTGGATGCGGCAACACTTCTCATCCCCCAATGTCATAAACAATGTGTTACCATCTCTGCTGTGGAGGTTTACCGTTGTCATGTAGGATTATAGCATTTTCCAACAGTTCCGGATGTCTCTCTTGTACTGCACGACGAAGATAATACCACAGAAATCTCAAGTAGTACTGTGCATTTACAGTTTGGTCCTGAGGAACTGAATGACACACTAACACGCCTTGAGTGTCGTAAGCCAATATAATCATCAGCCTTGTGGGTGATGGATTTCGTCTCCATGGTGATCAAGGATGATGCCATTCATTGGATTGTTGCTTCAATTTGGGTTCGTATGGTCTTGCCCATGTTTTGTCAATTGCAATGATGCGGTTCAGGATACAGCTTTCTTCCAGTGAAATCTTTCCAGATTGATGCAACACGTCTCATATTGCATCCACATCTCTACCTCAGTTAAGTAATGTACCCACTTTGCAGAAATCTTCCGCACAATTAAGTCCTGTCGGTCGTCTTCAAGGCACTGTTCGATAACAGCCACCGATATAGCTTTGTGGGCTGACAAAGAACGTCCACTGTGAGGCAGGTCAGCAGTTGACCCTCGTCCTTCTTTGAAGGTCGCAATCCACCTTGCCACTGTATGATAGAGTAAAGCCTGATTACCCAGTGCTTGCTTTAACTCTGTGTGGCATTTGTGTGCACTGCAGCTGTGGAGAACAGCTATCTTTATGTATGAGCATTATTCAACTTTGGTTACCTCAATTACACACCGCTATCAGCAGACGACTTATGTAAAGCAGCTGCTGATGCCCAAGCCAGTCACGCATACCCCGTCTTGTGTCAGCATTTGGAGATTCATGTAACATACTTTTGGATGTATATACTAAATGTTCTACATCAGTACCTGTTTGGGAAATAGTTGCCATGAATTCTTAATGAATTCTTAATCAAACCTTGTATTAGAACCAAGAATAAATAATCTATGTATAATATTGGAATAATTATTTCACCATGATGTGATTTAACATAAAAATAAGACTCACTCACCGGCTGAGAATTTGAAATGGATAATTCTCATTAAACATGATTTGTAAAGCAGCCAGAGAAAATAAACAATCATCTTTTTAAAATATCTGCAACCCTTATTACAAATATTCATTGTGTACTGTACTTAAACTGAGTCTGTATCTTTAAGTTTGTCAATGTAAATGTGGTGCATAAAAAGGGAACAGAAAAAAGTAATTTGAAGTGCAGTTCTTACGTATTGTATAATTTAGCATATCAAAAGAAAATGTTTGGAAATTATATGTTTGGAATGTACAGCATTATTAGACATACTTTATTGGTCCACTGTATTTGATTCAGGAGTTTAGCTATGACCTTGTGGTTTACACAAGTGAACCTCAGATAGTGCGACATTGTATATTCCTCTCACTTTGATATTTTACACCTGCTTCAAAGGTAACTTATCCTTTTTTGTTTTCAGGACAGTACATTTTATGCAAAGCAGTATCAGTAATACCTTATATTACCACATTAAACAAAACAAATATGATCATACTTTCAATAAGTAAACCCATTAAATCTGTATACTTGTAAAACATAATATGACTATATAAGAAACCATAAAATATAATATAGTTACATTAGCAGTGCTTACAGTTTAAGAAGACAATAAATTAGAACTGGCGGGTCACTCTGTTTGCATAGTATCAGAATTTCACCATTTCCCTGCACAATAGCATGTTCACGAGTTAACAGTATGTAGACAGGTACAGTAGTGTTGCATATTTGTTTCAGCGACTTAGGAAATTACTTTAATTTTGTTTTTTAACATTCATTTCCTGTGTCGTGATTTTGGCATATTTTGCATGTGCTAAATAGATTTTAATTTTGCTGGATAACAAAAACAAGTATTTTGGACTATTGCATCAGCTTCCTGCTGACTCATGTCAATCACACACAGATGGCTGGACAAATGAATCAGCACAATCTGAATTAAATAAACACTATTAAATTTTAGATGAGTCGCATTTTTTACACATCTGCTTCACTTTCGTTGTGTAAAAAATGCGACTCATCTAAAATTTAATAATTTTTCGCTTCACTGTGGTGTTCCAATACAGTTGAATCTCGATAAATAAACACTGATTGGGGGCCACAATATTTTGGAGAAATATAATAATGCTTAGCTAGTTTGGGAAACATCTATGTGGCCCCACTAATGTGGAAAATGCTGAGTTAACTGTTAGATGCCATTTTGGCAGGACCTATATTTAAGGCTAGCTGAGCCACCGTGTGTGGGACATTCGTGGGTGGTTATTCTGCCTGAGATTTTATTTGCAGTGTCTTTGAGACTTGACCAACAGCTAGGGTCTACAGATCCAAACATTGCTTGACTGCAAGCACGAAACTCAACAATCTAAGCAATGCATCACAAAACTATGATTGCACCATGTCACCATGTATTTAATATTCCATCTGCACCCCTGATCTCTTAAAGATCCAGGGACCCTATACTTCTGTTAAGCACTTAGAATATACTTACTAGTTTGGGCTTGACCTTAAGTGTTATCTCTACCTTCCTCTCACGTAGCTCTGCCATTTTATAATTCCTAGTTCCCAGTAGGTATGTCCCCAATTGCTGTATGGGGGTGTAAGTAAATCCCCCACACTACCTCTCTTACAACCCTATACGTAATAAGAGGATACACTGAAATACTAAATTATAAAATAGTCATTTTCCACATAATTTTGATTTGTACTTTTTTTGCTACAAATATTACAATGTTCTATTGATTTTAACTTTTCAATTATTACTTAAAACTTTTTTTTTGTATATAGGTATCACAATAATTAGTACCTACTGTAATAGTCCCTTTTTGCAAATTTCCGGCTGTAGGGGTGGAGGAGAGGAATGAAAAAAGAACTTAATAGATAAAATTGAGCTCTCAGTAAAAACTGGAGAGGGGACCATTATTTTTGGGAGTGACTGGCTCTCTACTTTGCATGATGAGTGTAAGGAAACAAAATTATGTTGAAAAAAGGCAGGGATTGATAATTGAGGTTACTTGAATAATGAAGAATTAAAATACATAGTAGGAAAAACACATTTTAACAAGGAATGCAGAGAAAATTTAGGCAAAATAAGACAAAATTTCATATGAGAGAGAGAGAGAGAGAGAGAGAGAGAGAGAGAGAGAGAGAGAGAGAGAGAGAGAGAGAGAGAGAGAGAGAGAGAGAGAGAGAGAGAGAAGATCAAGAAAGAAGCTGAAGCAAAGTGACATTTTGGCAAGAATGGGGGTAAGGGTCCACAAGCAGCAAAATCAAATTATCATAGAACTGTGTAGTTCAATGAAAATTTAGCAAGAAACACTAATCATAAGGATAAGGGAATGCAGAAATCAGAAGTAGTACAATTAAATATTAAAAGCAGAAGCATTATTAACAGTGAAGTATTCTTCAGTTTTGAGTTTGATTTATGAGTCACTATGTTTACACTCAACTTCACTTACTATGTTGTTGTATAAATGAAACGTTTTCAAGATCATTGGATCTCATCCTCAGATGTTTGGTGACTAAACTTTGAGTGTAAACATAGTGACTCATAAATCAAACTCAAAAATAGTACAATTAAAATAATAAACTGAATTAAATGTTACAAAAGTTTGACGTATTTATTATAATAGTCAATAATAACCATTCATTGATACAGACTAACTAGAAAGAGAAACATTGTTCATACACTATCAGATGACAATATAGTCTCTCTCCATGTGGAAATAAGGTAATGCCTATCCATAAGTAGCATAAATGATGATGATGATGATTATGATGATGATGATGATGATGATGATGATGATGATGATGATGATGATGGTGAATTAATGCACCAGTCAGGAAATTTTAAGAATATATCACTCATCATCCGGCATAGGAATTTTTAAGGAGTTGGCTTCAAGTTATCTGTAATGTTAATACAAAGAATGTAAAAACCAGTGTATGAACCACTGATGGGCAGATAAATAGTCTGTAAGAGTACTCTCTGCAAAAGTCAACAGACTGTAAGAGGGATGGGGATGGTATATAACCAAATCAAATCAAATCAAATTTATTCACCATAAGATTTCCAATTACAGAAATATCGGCTTCGTCAATACAATTTTACATTACAGATTAACAGTAAACACATGATCGGATAAACAATACTTAAGTATGTTTCCTTATAGAACATTTTTTACTTTCTATTTTATTTTAGAAACTTAAACTAATTTGTTCAATATTTAAAGAAACAATATCAACATTTTGCAGTTACTAAAAAGATTAAAGATTGCAATATATATAATACATATGTCTAACAAAATTGATTCACTGTTCATCAGGGTATTCATTTACTGAATAAAAACATCTTTGTATTAGATACTTCTTCAATTTCCTTTTAAATATTGTTAAATTTGGTAATTCTTTGAAATATTGAGGAAGTTTGTTGTACAATTTAATACAGTTATAGTGTATACTTTTTTCATATAGGGTTCTCTTATGCCCTGTAACATGAAGATGTGATTTACCTCTAGTGTTGTGACTATGACATTGAGTAAAGTCCAATTACAATTCATATTCAATTGATTCTTTTATCCTGGATTTAATGCTTAGAAATTCCTATGCCTGGTCATTACCATAAAAATTAAGATACTTCAAAATAATTTGCATATTTATACTAAACATATATATGCACCTCTATTACTGGTCCATGGCCTGGATAAATGCATGAGGGTTTCAATTTTAATATGTGATTCAGAGAATTCATGTAATCATATAAATCTTCAAATACTGCAGTGCCTTCTCCAAGAATGCAATCACCACTAAACAGTGCATTTTCTTCCTTAAGGGTCAGGACAATGTGGTCTGATGTATGGCCAGGAGTGTGTATCACTCTGTAAAAAGCATTTGTAATTTATAAATAACTCGAGTCACTAAAAATTAAGCATGTAAATGTTACCCTTGAATGCTTATTTCTAAATGTCAATATGTGTTCTTACAAGCAAAGCATGTCGTCTATATGGTTTGGTGTATATAGGAAATATTTTGGTAAATGTGGAAAAAAAGAGGTGGCAAGGAAAGTCATTATTCAACTTCTTGGAATCCTGACAAATAGTAAATAAAACATGTGCCTTTTAATTTAATGCATATGAATATTTGATATATAATGCAAAAGTATTAACACAGAATAATAGCATCCATTTCTTCAGACTAACGTGCTTGGTGCTCATGACCAGCAATAAAAACTGTCCTATTAATTACACAGAAAATGAAGCTAGTTACAGTGGAGTAATAAATATCACACAAATAAAAATATTTGTTAATTGATGTCCACTTATCTTAAGAAGTTGATGTTAATACTTCTTTCTTCCTTTTAAAATCAATTTCGAAGGCACATTGCATTCATCCTCAGTTAAACAAACTCCGATGTTAAGGAAATCTCGCTTACCATATTTTTTCTTTTTTTATGTTACGTTTTCAGCATTACCAACATCCGAAGACGAAACAAACCTAAAAACAGAATCAATTGCCGATATGTCAAAATTCATTACACGATGTTTATTTTTTAAAATAAATATTTTTCCCACACTATTAAATCTATGGGAACATTTAATTGTTTTAATAATTCAACTTCGTGAGTTATTTCATGGTTAAATGACCAAAAATGATCTGCTACAGCCGATTTATCAATTTACGAAAATGTTCTTTCTTTCTGGTTTCCAAACTATGTTTCGTCTTTCCAATATAAACCTGATCACAATCTAAACAATTAAATTGATAAATACCAGATTTTTTATTATTAAGAATTTTATCTTTTTTAGAAAATTGTAATAAATTTTTAATACTATATTTATTTTGAGGAACTAAAGTTATACCAACTTCTTTTAAAAAAAAAACTGCACCCTACCATACCGTACAGAAAAATAAATCCCCTAACACTTCATCTCGAAAGGCACAGATTATTCATTGGCTAACAGAAAAGAAAATTGAACATGATCCACAACTGACAAAAAGTGAACTTCTAGAGATAGTGAAAATCAATAAAGAAAAACCCACAAAAGTGAATCGAGAAGATATTGACACATTGCTTCACTCACACTGTTTATTCACAGGACATTTTTCAAGACCTTTTGCTCTTATCATCAGCTGTTACTCGACTAGTGCAAATTGTAGAGGCTTCTTCTTTCTCCGTATCGTCAATAGATGGCATATTATACTTGCCCAAGATGTCCAGTGGTGGAGTTTCAAAGTTCATGACTCCCATTTATTGGCTTGATAGAATAATGGAACAAAGAGGTTTTACAGTCTTACGCCTTCCTCCATACCACTGTGACCTTAACCCTATTGCGCTTATCTGGAATTTAATAAAACAAAAGATTGCAGCAAAGAACGTATCGATTACTTTGAGTAATCTGAAAGCTATGACAACAAGCTGCATAGCTCAAATTACACAAAATGATTGGATAGAAGCATGCAAACATGTGAAAAGAATTGAGGAAGATTTTAAGCGCCGAGATGGGTTAATGAAGGAAGCAATTGAAGATATAATTATAAATGTGGGTCTAAAGAGCAGTGATGATGATGACGAAGACTGCAGTCGTGATGAATGTTATTTCAAGAATATGGATATTGAAGCAAAAGAACGCAGTGACAATATTACAGCTGATGAAGGGAATAGTGACACAGATGCAGCAGATGAAGGACCTGACACAAACATTCCCGGACGTGCTACTTCCGAGAATTAATGTGAAGACATCAGCAGGTGAGTACTGTTTCAATTGTGCGACTATACATTGCCAGTGTCGCCTTCCCCTCGCTTCGTGCAGTTCCCTAAGCTTCAAGTAGTAAACAGAAACTGTGCTGCCCTCCTTCAAATGCATTCCTCTCTTGGCCGACTAGTAAGTATTTTATTAAAATTTGTAATACAAGATTTTAAAGGGTCTTCATTAATTTTTATAATCTCTTCACCTTGAAGTAAAAGGTTTACTCTATTAATATAATCTAATTTATCTAAAATGACAATTCGATTACCTTTATCCGCTTTAGTGAAAATTAAATCATTTTATTTAATGATTTAATAATATGTTTATTTTTATTATTATTATTATTATTATTATTATTATTATTATTATTATTATTATTATTATTATTATTATTATTATTATTATTATTATTATTATTATTATTATTATTATTATTATTATTATTATTATTATTATTATTATTATTATTATTATTATTATTATTATTATTATTATTATTATTATTATTATTATTATTATTATTATTATTATTATTATTATTATTATTATTATTATTATTATTATTATTATTATTATTATTATTATTATTATTATTATTATTATTATTATTATTATTATTATTATTATTATTATTATTATTATTATTATTATTATTATTATTATTATTATTATTATTATTATTATTATTATTATTATTATTATTATTATTATTATTATTATTATTATTATTATTATTATTATTATTATTATTATTATTATTATTATTATTATTATTATTATTATTATTATTATTATTATTATTATTATTATTATTATTATTATTATTATTATTATTATTATTATTATTATTATTATTATTATTATTATTATTATTATTATTATTATTATTATTATTATTATTATTATTATTATTATTATTATTATTATTATTATTATTATTATTATTATTATTATTATTATTATTATTATTATTATTATTATTATTATTATTATTATTATTATTATTATTATTATTATTATTATTATTATTATTATTATTATTATTATTATTATTATTATTATTATTATTATTATTATTATTATTATTATTATTATTATTATTATTATTATTATTATTATTATTATTATTATTATTATTATTATTATTATTATTATTATTATTATTATTATTATTATTATTAATTATTATTATTTATTATTATTATTATTATTAATTATTATTATTTATTATTATTATTATTATTATTATTATTATTATTATTATTATTATTATTATTATTATTATTATTATTATTATTATTATTATTATTATTATTATTATTATTATTATTATTATTATTATTATTATTATTATTATTATTATTATTATTATTATTATTATTATTATTATTATTATTATTATTATTATTATTATTATTATTATTATTATTATTATTATTATTATTATTATTATTATTATTATTATTATTATTATTATTATTATTATTATTATTATTATTATTATTATTATTATTATTATTATTATTATTATTATTATTATTATTATTATTATTATTATTATTATTATTATTATTATTATTATTATTATTATTATTATTATTATTATTATTATTATTATTATTATTATTATTATTATTATTATTATTATTATTATTATTATTATTATTATTATTATTATTATTATTATTATTATTATTATTATTATTATTATTATTATTATTATTATTATTATTATTATTATTATTATTATTATTATTATTATTATTATTATTATTATTATTATTATTATTATTATTATTATTATTATTATTATTATTATTATTATTATTATTATTATTATTATTATTATTATTATTATTATTATTATTATTATTATTATTATTATTATTATTATTATTATTATTATTATTATTATTATTATTATTATTATTATTATTATTATTATTATTATTATTATTATTATTATTACTAGTATTACTAGTATTACTAGTATTACTAGTATTACTAGTATTACTAGTATTACAATTATTGCTATTATTGCTATTATTGCTATTATTGCAATTATTGCTATTATTGCTATTATTGCTATTATTGCTATTATTGCTATTATTGCTATTATTGCTATTATTGCTATTATTGCTATTATTGCTATTATTGCTATTATTGCTATTATTGCTATTATTGCTATTATTGCTATTATTGCTATTATTGCTATTATTGCTATTATTGCTATTATTGCTATTATTGCTATTATTGCTATTATTGCTATTATTGCTATTATTGCTATTATTGCTATTATTGCTATTATTGCTATGATTGCTATGATTGCTATGATTGCTATTATTGCTATTATTGCTATTATTGCTATTATTGCTATGATTGCTATGATTGCTATGATTGCTATGATTGCTATGATTGCTATGATTGCTATGATTGCTATGATTGCTATGATTGCTATGATTGCTATGATTGCTATGATTGCTATGATTGCTATGATTGCTATGATTGCTATGATTGCTATGATTGCTATGATTGCTATGATTGCTATGATTGCTATGATTGCTATGATTGCTATGATTGCTATGATTGCTATGATTGCTATGATTGCTATGATTGCTATGATTGCTATTATTGCTATTATTGCTATTATTGCTATTATTGCTATTATTGCTATTATTGCTATTATTGCTATTATTGCTATTATTGCTATTATTGCTATTATTGCTATTATTGCTATTATTGCTATTATTGCTATTATTGCTATTATTGCTATTATTGCTATTATTGCTATTATTGCTATTATTGCTATTATTGCTATTATTGCTATTATTGCTATTATTGCTATTATTGCTATTATTGCTATTATTGCTATTATTGCTATTATTGCTATTATTGCTATTATTGCTATTATTGCTATTATTGCTATTATTGCTATTATTGCTATTATTGCTATTATTGCTATTATTGCTATTATTGCTATTATTGCTATTATTGCTATTATTGCTATTATTGCTATTATTGCTATTATTGCTATTATTGCTATTATTGCTATTATTGCTATTATTGCTATTATTGCTATTATTGCTATTATTGCTATTATTGCTATTATTGCTATTATTGCTATTATTGCTATTATTGCTATTATTGCTATTATTGCTATTATTGCTATTATTGCTATTATTGCTATTATTGCTATTATTGCTATTATTGCTATTATTGCTATTATTGCTATTATTGCTATTATTGCTATTATTGCTATTATTGCTATTATTGCTATTATTGCTATTATTGCTATTATTGCTATTATTGCTATTATTGCTATTATTGCTATTATTGCTATTATTGCTATTATTGCTATTATTGCTATTATTGCTATTATTGCTATTATTGCTATTATTGCTATTATTGCTATTATTGCTATTATTGCTATTATTGTTGTTATTATTGTTGTTATTATTGTTGTTATTATTGTTGTTATTATTGTTGTTATTATTGTTGTTATTATTGTTGTTATTATTGTTGTTATTATTGTTGTTATTATTGTTGTTATTATTGTTGTCATTATTGTTGTCATTATTGTTGTTATTATTGTTGTCATTATTCTTGTCATTATTATTGTCATTATTATTGTCATTATTATTGTCATTATTATTGTTATTATTATTATTATTATTATTATTATTATTATTATTATTATTATTATTATTATTATTATTATTATTATTATTATTATTATTATTATTATTATTATTATTATTATTATTATTATTATTATTATTATTATTATTAGTATTATTATTATTATTATTATTATTATTATTATTATTATTATTATTATTATTATTATTATTATTATTATTATTATTATTATTATTATTATTATTATTATTATTATTATTATTATTATTATTATTATTATTATTATTATTATTATTATTATTATTATTATTATTATTATTATTATTATTATTATTATTATTATTATTATTATTATTATTATTATTATTATTATTATTATTATTATTATTATTATTATTATTATTATTATTATTATTATTATTATTATGATTATGATTATGATTATGATTATGATTATGATTATGATTATGATTATGATTATGATTATGATTATGATTATGATTATGATTATGATTATGATTATGATTATGATTATGATTATGATTATGATTATGATTATGATTATGATTATGATTATGATTATGATTATGATTATGATTATGATTATGATTATGATTATGATTATGATTATGATTATTATTATTATTATTATTATTATTATTATTATTATTATTATTATTATTATTATTATTATTATTATTATTATTATTATTATTATTATTATTATTATTATTATTATTATTATTATTATTATTATTATTATTATTATTATTATTATTATTATTATTATTATTATTATTATTATTATTATTATTATTATTATTATTATTATTATTATTATTATTATTATTATTATTATTATTATTATTATTATTATTATTATTATTATTATTATTATTATTATTATTATTATTATTATTATTATTATTATTATTATTATTATTATTATTATTATTATTATTATTATTATTATTATTATTATTATTATTATTATTATTATTATTATTATTATTATTATTATTATTATTATTATTATTATTATTATTATTATTATTATTATTATTATTATTATTATTATTATTATTATTATTATTATTATTATTATTATTATTATTATTATTATTATTATTATTATTATTATTATTATTATTACTAGTATTACTAGTATTACTAGTATTACTAGTATTACTAGTATTACTAGTATTACAATTATTGCTATTATTGCTATTATTGCTATTATTACAATTATTGCTATTATTGCTATTATTGCTATTATTGCTATTATTGCTATTATTGCTATTATTGCTATTATTGCTATTATTGCTATTATTGCTATTATTGCTATTATTGCTATTATTGCTATTATTGCTATTATTGCTATTATTGCTATTATTGCTATTATTGCTATTATTGCTATTATTGCTATTATTGCTATTATTGCTATTATTGCTATTATTGCTATTATTGCTATTATTGCTATTATTGCTATTATTGCTATTATTGCTATTATTGCTATTATTGCTATTATTGCTATTATTGCTATTATTGCTATTATTGCTATTATTGCTATTATTGCTATTATTGCTATTATTGCTATTATTGCTATTATTGCTATTATTGCTATTATTGCTATTATTGCTATTATTGCTATTATTGCTATTATTGCTATTATTGCTATTATTGCTATTATTGCTATTATTGCTATTATTGCTATTATTGCTATTATTGCTATTATTGCTATTATTGCTATTATTGCTATTATTGCTATTATTGCTATTATTGCTATTATTGCTATTATTGCTATTATTGCTATTATTGCTATTATTGCTATTATTGCTATTATTGCTATTATTGCTATTATTGCTATTATTGCTATTATTGCTATTATTGCTATTATTGCTATTATTGCTATTATTGCTATTATTGCTATTATTGCTATTATTGCTATTATTGCTATTATTGCTATTATTGCTATTATTGCTATTATTGCTATTATTGCTATTATTGCTATTATTGCTATTATTGCTATTATTGCTATTATTGCTATTATTGCTATTATTGCTATTATTGCTATTATTGCTATTATTGCTATTATTGCTATTATTGCTATTATTGTTATTATTGTTATTATTGTTGTTATTATTGTTGTTATTATTGTTGTTATTATTGTTGTTATTATTGTTGTTATTATTGTTGTTATTATTGTTGTTATTATTGTTGTTATTATTGTTGTTATTATTGTTGTTATTATTGTTGTTATTATTGTTGTTATTATTGTTGTTATTATTGTTGTTATTATTGTTGTTATTATTGTTGTTATTATTGTTGTTATTATTGTTGTTATTATTGTTGTTATTATTGTTGTTATTATTGTTGTTATTATTGTTGTTATTATTGTTGTTATTATTGTTGTTATTATTGTTGTTATTATTGTTGTTATTATTGTTGTTATTATTGTTGTTATTATTATTGTTATTATTATTGTTATTATTATTGTTATTATTATTGTTATTATTATTGTTATTATTATTGTTATTATTATTGTTATTATTATTGTTATTATTATTGTTATTATTATTGTTATTATTATTGTTATTATTATTATTATTATTATTATTATTATTATTATTATTATTATTATTATTATTATTATTATTATTATTATTATTATTATTATTATTATTATTATTATTATTATTATTATTATTATTATTATTATTATTATTATTATTATTATTATTATTATTATTATTATTATTATTATTATTATTATTATTATTATTATTATTATTATTATTATTATTATTATTATTATTATTATTATTATTATTATTATTATTATTATTATTATTATTATTATTATTATTATTATTATTATTATTATTATTATTATTATTATTATTATTATTATTATTATTATTATTATTATTATTATTATTATTATTATTATTATTATTATTATTATTATTATTATTATTATTATTATTATTATTATTATTATTATTATTATTATTATTATTATTATTATTATTATTATTATTATTATTATTATTATTATTATTATTATTATTATTATTATTATTATTATTATTATTATTATTATTATTATTATTATTATTATTATTATTATTATTATTATTATTATTATTATTATTATTATTATTATTATTATTATTATTATTATTATTATTATTATTATTATTATTATTATTATTATTATTATTATTATTATTATTATTATTATTATTATTATTATTATTATTATTATTATTATTATTATTATTATTATTATTATTATTATTATTATTATTATTATTATTATTATTATTATTATTATTATTATTATTATTATTATTATTATTATTATTATTATTATTATTATTATTATTATTATTATTATTATTATTATTATTATTATTATTATTATTATTATTATTATTATTATTATTATTATTATTATTATTATTATTATTATTATTATTATTATTATTATTATTATTATTATTATTATTATTATTATTATTATTATTATTATTATTATTATTATTATTATTATTATTATTATTATTATTATTATTATTATTATTATTATTATTATTATTATTATTATTATTATTATTATTATTATTATTATTATTATTATTATTATTATTATTATTATTATTATTATTATTATTATTATTATTATTATTATTATTATTATTATTATTATTATTATTATTATTATTATTATTATTATTATTATTATTATTATTATTATTATTATTATTATTATTATTATTATTATTATTATTATTATTATTATTATTATTATTTCTTTTTGGTTTGTATTTATCAAAATTTTGCAATATTTTGCTACATTTTAATTCAATTAAAGATTTATTATTTTTACTTAAATCTTCACTAGCAATTTCT
This sequence comes from Mantis religiosa, assembly GCA_030765055.1. NCBI lineage: Eukaryota > Metazoa > Arthropoda > Insecta > Mantodea > Mantidae > Mantis > Mantis religiosa. The sequence goes on from CM060950.1 coordinate 390,288,275, forward strand.
ATATCTGCAATATAATCATCTATATTGTTTGAAAAATTTACACACGTTTTTAAACCTTGATTTAAAAAATATAACTTTTTTTCAGTAAGGCTAGAATTTGATAAATTAACATTATCTTTATTATTCTTTATTGGGTTTAATTTATTTTGTTTCAAATGCAAATTATATAATTTCTTTTTTAATTTAGCAGTTTTATTTTTCATATTTATATTAAGAATATGAAATAATTTGGATTCTAAACTAAGCCATATTGTATAACCTAAAATCTTTGTTAATTTAAGATGCAAATCATATAATTTAAGTTCAATATTACTTAAACATTTAAAAAGTAAACTTCTTTGAACTTGAATTACTTTTTTCTCTGCTGTTTTTTGATGAATACTGTTATCAAATTTAATAGTTTTTCTAACGAATATAAGAACTACTTTGTTTTAAACCAAGCTTATCTTTTTTTCTTTTGAAGTTTTAAATATAGCTTAATTTCAGATTTAGTATCTATAGAATTTAAATTAAACTTTAAATTAAATTTTCTTGCTGAACTTTTTATGAGTTTTTTCGAAATTCAAGTCACTAAGCTTTTGCTTTGATTTTTAAAACATGGTATAGATATGTTGATGATAATTTTGCTATTGTTCCATAACAGCTTGTTGAGAGGAAGAAAGTTGTGGTTAAGGATAACAAGAGGCGAGACCATATTGTTAGCGCCAGCAATACTACTTTTTCCTTGCTGAAAATTGGTTTAGAAGCACAAAGAAATGAACAGCGCAGGAGATAGATAACCTTATGTTATACAAATAAAAATATTTAGTAAATATTCTCCACGTATCTTAAGAAGCCGATGACAATACTTCTATTATGTTTTTGCGAAATTAATTTCATGAGCATTTGCCCACATCTTCAGTCAACACGTATATTTGTATAGTGTTAGTTACTCCACTGTAAATAGCTTCATTTTCTGTGTAACCTTATGTTATTCATACATTGTAAAGTGAAACCATAAACTTCTGTGTGGGAAAATAATGAAAAGTGTTACAGTTATTTTTTATGCTTGTTTAAGGTCTTAAAGATCACATTTGATAATAGGTATATGAAATGATCTTGTGGTCATGGATCTAAAGCTACCTAATTTGCAGCAAACATTGAATTTCGAAGGTGAATTGAATAAAGCAGAATGTGAACCCAATCTTACCACTAAGAACCAAGAATCCTGCTTAACATTGGTACTGTAGCTTTATAAAATAAAAAAATGTTATTCTTAATATATAACAGAAGTTTTGTTGAAACTTGGGACATTACAGGTAGTATATAAACATTTTTTTAATGAGCAGTTGCCAACATTGCAACAATGAAAGCTAGTTAATAACAATTAAAGTTTCCTTAATCCTATTTTCTTTATTCGGCACATTCATACTTGGAGTGAATAACCATTCCAACACAGCCAACTCTTCTTATATCCCAATGGTTTGCTCTAATATTCCTGGAAAGTCTTAGACACTATATAAGACACTAGGGTTACTTCAGAACTATTTAGGCCCACTATTTTGTGTGCCCAGAGACCTGGGACTAGTGGTGAACTCTGAAAAATGTATGTTAGTGTTTTTTTTAAGATAGCTGACTTGCTCCATCCAAATATGTCTATTGGGGAACACTCTTTTCCCTTGGCTAGCACTGTTAAATTTCTGGGTTTGTGACTAGACCTGGTGGAAATTGCAGACAATACATAACAACAAATTTAAACCAATCAATTACTAAAATCAAGTATTGGTCTCGCAATGGTTCTTGAATGCTAAAAAATGTAAATGAAAGCTTTGATGCAAGTCTCTTATCTGTTTTCTCTGGCCTACAGTGGCACCTCTCATTACCAGGGTTAGGATTTTTAGATGTAAATTTCAGATGAAAAAAGGAAGGGATTAGGTGCTCGAATAAGGTAAAAAAGGAACAAAAGGTGCTAGTTTATTCAACTAATTCAACAATTTCTTTTTCCTCTATTCTAATTTATTGAATTACAAACAAATACATCAAATTATTACGCATAGAAGGAAAACACATGAAGCTGTTATACTTCAAGACATTAAGCATCTCTACATTTTTAAAAGTAAGCCTGTTTCTATTAGGAGATAGAATGTCCTTGCAGATGCTGAAGCTTCTTTCGACATCCACAGAAACCAGTGGGGAAAATCTACTATTCACTTGGAATGACATTCTACAGAAGTGGCAAAACCCTCAATGTCCGGATTCTTCTGAAGACTAAACTCAAGTTTGTATTTGGCAAAGCCACCTAACTGCTCCCTCACGGAAGTAAAAATAAATCACTGTTTCTCCTTTTACAAACCTTGTTCTTCTAATAGTTTAATAGCTGTAGTCAAGTTCTTGTAACTATGGACACAATATAGTTCTGTCTGCAAGCTATGTATTTTCTCCGGTAACAGAAGGTGCTGTGCCTTGGAAATGCATCTGTGTTGGCTGGATCCAAAGAAAGCACAAGCTCCTTAATTTTGTCAAAATTATCACACAACATAACAGCACACTCGATCCAAGATCTCCAGTAAGTAATGACCTGGAAATTTGGAAGGGGCAAGCCAGTGGTTTCCTTATAGACAACACGATTCAGAGCTTTCAGCAGAATCTTCAGGGCAGAGATGAACTTGTTTGCGATGTATTCATTCCTTATGGATTCACAAATCCATGAAGAGTATGAACCAAGCATGTCACATATTTCAACTTAGGAAATAAAGGCTTCAATTGGTTAACAGCTGAAACATGTATGGAGTCTGGTCTGTAACCCCAAGAAAGTTTTTGAAACTCGGTAGCAGCAGGCCAGAGTTTTTTCAGAAGTCCATAATTTATTGCATTACTGTACTGGAATTAATTAGCTTTCTGCAGCTCATACATTTTCACAACATCTGCTTAACTTTCTGCCCTGCTAAGGGAAACACAATGTTCATAAGATATCGTTCCATTGAGTCTATGGTTTCATCCACAATGATGCTCACATTGCAATCAGACACTTTCTCCTTGATCCTTTGTATGGTTTCTTGGTAAACAGGCTCCACGTAATTTTTTCTAAAAGGACTCTCATTCGGCATTGACATCTTTGTGTATTTTTTCAAGAAATTCTTGAAGGCTGGATGGTTCACCTTATTGAGAGGAATTCCTGCGTGTGTAAGAGCTGCACACAACTCCATTTTGATTTCCTTAAAATTTTGGCTTTTTGAAGAAATCTGTTGAAATGCATTTTGTAATAGAGGCTGTCACAATTTGTTTACCTGAAGAGTCTTATTCATTTGATGCTTAGAGCTGCAAATGTGTTGTTTGATACGATATTGCTGGTGTTTTTGATCTAACGAAATTCCTGAAACACAAATAGCACATCGAAAAACAGTTGCAACTGTGGGTATGAAATCTTGTTTGAATTCCTGAGCCAGAAGAATAAGTAGAGCACTGGACACCTTTGGTATGGTAAAATCTAGTAGTACACTTGTTTAATATAACAAACGACTATCACCAGTTCACTGCTAACCCAATGTGACTGTTACACAGCTCATTCGCCTGCTGTCCACGCTCTTATATAACACCGTGGCAATTACCAGAATGTTCTCATTCATGCTGGAACTGCAGTCTCAGCAATTTCTAGTGGCTTCTAGCAGAAGCCACAGTCAATTCTTGGAACTACGCGTGTATGGTTACTGCTGTCTCTGAGTGACCTTGGAATCCATGCAAACAGATGATGTCTGTCACAGTAACAAACTCACATTCACGAACAGTAGGCTATTGATTCTGGTGAAATTAAAAGGATGAAATGATATACAGTGACAATGAGTAATTGTCGGTTGCATTATTGTGGGCTGCTTTATAGCGGTAAAGTAAGAGAAACAGGATTTGTCGTATACAATTATTTTCTATTGTTGGTGTGCTTTCAAATCCCGCGCAGCGTTTACTTAAAGAGTTGGGCTTACTCTTCACATGTTCACAGCAAGCTGAGGAGATGTTAATTAAATGTTAACTATTTTATATTTATTAAAATCATATTGTAGAGTAAAATGGAAGGAAATTTAGAAGAAAAAGGGGGGAAGGGGACTATGTACATGATTGATGGGGGGGGGAGAGGTAGAGATATCCAGAAAGGGGAAAAGGTGCCTGAAAATATGCCGCTTTTGGCAACTAGAAACGAAACATCACGCTTTTTTATCTTTCCGAAGAACTTAAATTTACCCTAAGAAAAAAGGTGCGCACCTAAAAATCAGAATCCTGCTGGTTATGACTTCACCCTCTCAAGTATCACTGAATTGTTTATTTTACGCGTCACTATAAGTTGTACAATCTATAGTAAATTAAATAATATTAGTTCCAGGAATGTTTTTCATTTACCCATAATGACTTAGCACGGATTTAAACGATTTTGACTTAAATCACATTTTAATCCTTCTACGCCTGGCATAATTTCTTCTGTGGAGTCACTATTACTGTCATTCGCATTACTACTTTCAGTTGGCTACTGGTGAACATTTTTCTTCATGGCACCAGATGTGCAGATGCTTGAATGAAAGAAGTGGGGTTTCACATTTTAAAGCAGATCATCTTTAACTGCGCTGCCAAAAGCACTGCATTAGCAACAATGTGGCGAAACAGTATACATTTTTAAATATCGAGTGGTAGTGTTACTTGTGTAAGAGCATAGCGCGTCTATTCTTCTAGGCGGAAAATATTTCAATCACTGTTTTTGAAGTTAGGAATTTAACCAATTTCCTCTTTGTGAATGGAAGGAAATAGTAATTAAGCCTATCTTGGCCCATAATGTTCCTATGGAAATACTTAATTCTGTTCAATGTACTGAAACTTCTCCCTGCCTCCGCTGCAGAAACTCGAGTTCTTAGTACAATTTGCAGCGCTTTGTGTTCTTCGGAAAACGATTTCTCAAAGGAGTGTTGTAGGGAAAAATTGAGAGTTCACTGACTGAAGGGATATTTTTGAATTTATCATAATGACAAATCACTGACAGTTCATTATTTAACTTTTCGTAGGATATCATGGGATTGTAATTTTATGTAAATTTTCTCACTGAGTCAGCAGAAAATTTTTCTCTGCATGTAATAAATTTCTTCGAGTCAATAATTCCGAAAGTATTGAATATATGAGGCTGTTGGAATTTTCTTTTCACTTGGTTGACCATTGTGTCGCATACTTCCTTGGCATCTAAATTCAGGTTCACTGTAGAACCGTAATTCGTCGATTTCTTGAGATTTTGCAAAGTTATCATCAACCTGTTATCTTTTATTATTTTCATGAATTTCAGACACAACTGACTAAAAATACCGCAAAGCATTAAATATTGCAACATTCTGCATCTGAATTGTGTTGTGCAGAATGTGAATATCCTTCAGAATCTCGTAGAAAAAGTTTAGAAGGAACAAAAATTCTGGATTGTTCACTAAATTCTTCCAACCAAGAGAGTCCCTTATTGTTACATCATACCACCCACCTTCCTGGTCAATCTTCTCAAAACATTGTAATAAAGTTTGTTTTCATAAACGTTGTTCACAGCCCGTGATTGAAAGTTTCATCTTGTGGAATGCGTTTGTTGCAATCTAATCACAACAGATCACTCCGTTTTGTTGACGAGAAAAATGTTGTGAATCCACCAACGTTGGCGAAAAATAATTGATTTTATGTTTTTGGAACAAGCATATCGCATAACCAAATTTAATTGGTGAGTATAGCAATGTACATATTTGGTATAAGGGAAAGAGTCCAACAATCATGCTCTACACAAATAACTAAAACCTCGCAAGGTCACTGACATCCCAGAAGAGCCTGCAAGCTCCGAGTTTGCCGGTGAGCGCCACTGGCAAAGTAAGGAGCTATTTAGAACTGGAAGATACTAGGCGACCGGTTTTGGGGGATCTACCATCTACCGGTACTACTGGGAGGATTCTGATAGATCGGTAATTACATGGATAGACCGGGTCCTTGTCGGGTTTCAACATGCACACCACTCTCGCCTCTATCCAGAAGATCGGGAAGAGGCGCAGGTGGAAGCAAGCATTGAATATCCTCATCAAATGGATGGCAGCCCTCTTGGGAAGGTGCTGGAGCATGATCGCGGTGACGCGATCATGTCCATGGGATTTATTTGATTTTAGGTTTGTGATTTCGGAAGCCACCACTTCAGGGGTGACTATAGGAATATGGATCTCCGTGTGTCGCGCCGGTGGATCCTCATAGAGGAATTCCAACTCCGCCTCCACACAGCCAGTGAAGTCCTCGTCTTGGGGGTCCTCTCTGGGTTGAATTGACACTCCAGATAGTCTGCAAACACTGTGGCTTTCTCGTGGGGCTCAAAGGCGAGCCTCCCACGAGTGCCATGCAGGGGATGCTGGTACTGAGTTTTGTCTTTTCGTAGAGATTTAATTATTCGCCATGGTTTCTTTACTTGCAGGTTGATATCCTGATAGTGTTTTCCCAGGTAACGGCTCTGTAAGCTTGGAGCAGAATTCTTGCCAGGGACTTGAATCGCTGGTAGACTGCGCCTATCCTGGGATGGCGGAAGCGTTGCTACAGCTTGCGTACAGCTGCTTTGGGTTTCAAGAGCTACCGAATCTCGTTTGGATGATTCTGTGGTTAGGCTTGTTAGGTGGTATACGGTAAGTGTGTGCACTTACAATCTGACGGACTTGATGGGAAAAACGTGTCGCTGCCACTTCCAGCGCCTCAATGTCATTGATGCGTGGGCGTCGGTCGAACGTTTGGTTAAGAGTTTGGATGGCAGCGTCCCAGTCAACCTCAAATTCCCAGTCTGGGTATATCAGTGCAGGTGCATTGATATCGGTGTCGACTATGACAGGGTCATGGTCGGAGTCCAACTCGTTTACCACCGAGATGTCCAGATGGAATGGGGTGTCTTTGCTGAGCATGATGTCCATGATATCCGGTCTGCCGCGAGCCGGATGACATGTCGGGCCTCTCGGTCCGTGCGCGAGTAGACTTGGGTCTCCACTTGCCAAATTTCGTCACCCACCGGTCCGATAGAATCGTTTGACAGGGAGCGGAACAGATATTCCCATAAAAATATCATCACTCATACATCCTTTCATCTTCCTGCGCTTCAGTACGTAGAGGCATGCGCCATCCGACTTACCATCGGAGGCCTTGACTGAATGCTGATAGCTGTCAATGACGCACCTGATCATCGCTTCCATGAGGCAGACTACACCACCCTACTGAACCTACACCCTGTGGTTTGCATTGCAGGAGACCTCAACCCGAAACATGGGCTCTGGAATAGCCGCACTAGTAACCAGAGAGAACGAAGGCTCTACCGCCCCATAAGCGGAGACCCAAGTCTGATCGTGCACAGACCGAGAGGCCGACATGTCATCCGGCTCGCGGCAGACCGGATATCATAGACATCATGCTCACCAACAACATCTCATTCCATCAGGACCTTTCGGTGGTAAACGAGTTGGACTCCGACCATGACCCTGTCATAGTCGACACCGATATCAATGCACATGCACTGATAATCCGCCTAGGAAATAAACTGAGTTCTTCTGTGAACGCTTTGAGTTTATAATGCATATCCACAATCAATAGATATTTTTCTTGCAACGACATATAGTTGATTTAAGTGAACGGTTATATCTGTAAGACACGCCAAATCAGCTACACGCGTTGAATCAGACGTTAGCCTACCTGCCATTTCATTTCCAGGAAGGGAGCAATTTCTTCGTGAATAGCAGAAACCACACCAAGAACTCCCCCATTCCTGTTAACCAGATAACAATGCTGTGGTAAGGTCTATCACCGTAAATTGCCTCGAGAGTTTCCAGAAACAATTCCAATTTACGACAGTTAACATCGTGACGTCGGACAAAATTAAACTCACCACGCATAACCTATTTCAGTTCCACCACTACGGCATAAATTGCATCTTGATTAAAACAGTGAACAGTTACCACGTCCTTCTCAAAATCACATTGCAATCCTATGTCGACAACGCGTATAAATGTATTTAGTCGATGGTAATCAACAATATACATACTTTCACAAAGTGCGAACCAAAAGGACATCGTGTTCTGAATTCTACATTTGAGCTGTGTTTCCAAATCCGCTCTCATGGAGCAAATGTGATGAGACACTGTCTGTTTTGAGACAGGCCGGTTGTTATAATTTGGTTCATTTGACGATTTTCGTTAGTCCTTTGTTCACTACGATGTTACTATGTAAGTTACTATGTTGTTGCTATGTAAAATAAATATGCTGTAATACGGTCGAAATAAATGCATTACTAAAATGTATTAAAAGTTTAATGTCATTTTCAACATTTTGGTGACCCTGACGTGATTTTCATGACTATACCGTAAGATTAAAACATCATAAGTATAAATTTGTTTAAAAATCTGTGATTGTAAAACGATTTTTGTGAATATTTGATGCTGTATATTAAACTTGTATGAAGATCGCATTTAGAAGATAGTATTGGAATTGGTAAAGATTAAACAACAATGACTTAAGAAATGGAGAAAATTACAAAAGCTAGACGAACAGTGAGAACTCTGTTTACCAGGAAAGTTAACGAAACAAATGGCATTCTCGCGAGAGAGATTATGAGGACTGGCGATTACGATCGCATGAAAGTCATTTTCGGGCGACTTGAAGAATTGATGAAGGAAATGAGCCGATGCGATGAAAAGATTATGGACATGCTACTAGAGAACGATGCGAGTGAGGAAAATATGTTAGAACTTGAAAAGGTTGAAGAATATTGTAGAGAATTTGAGAATATAATATTTCAGGTAGACAAGACCTTAGCGGCCAACACAACTTCCGAGGATGCTGAACATATTTCTTCTGTGAATGAATGTTACAGAGGGTTTAACCTACCAACAGATCACAAAAAGGTCGTTTAATTTGAAAAGAATCGAACTTTAAACATTTAATGGGGATTTGAAAGAGTGGCTTGGATTCTGGTCTCAATTCAAGACCATTCATCAAGATGAAACTTTGCATGGAAGTGACAAGTTTCAGTATTTGCTACAAGCAAGAAGAGGAAATGACTGAAGAACATCTTTTAACCTGTGAAGCCCTACCTGCCGGATCCACTGCACAGAAATATTGGAGAGCAAGGGAGCTAATGGCTCCATTGCCAAAGCCTAGCATTTGAAAACAACAACATATTTTCTACAATCCATGAAACCTGGGATCGAGGCAAGAGAAACTGTTGTAAGTTATCCACAAACAGAGGAGAACTATCAGGCAATTGAAGCACTAACCAAAGGTTCTGGGAGAACGGATTTACTCTTACAAGTGTATGTGAGAGAACTACTCAAGTTAGTTATTTCAAATGCAACGAGCAAGAAAAAGATGCCTTTGTCGACGCTGATGATAAAGTTGAAATCTCAGCTTCAATCGTTAAAGGTGCTAGAGCGTGATTCTGCAGATCCAAGTATGTGGTTGCTTCCTCTTGTTGAATCGAGTCTCCCTGAAGAAGCTTTGTGAGCATGGCAGATAAATTCAAGTTACAGAGTTACAGAAAACCAAGAAAACAGTTCACAAACACGACTTGATTGTTTAATGGAATTGTTTAAAATGGAAGTCTTAAGTGAAGAACAAATCATTTTAGCCCACTCTGGATTTGAGAATTCTTTAGTAAAAGAAGGACAGGAAAGTTGTGTCAATCGTTTGAAGGAGAGAGAAAAGCAGATGAAGAAATGCAACAGGATGACTTCTGTAGCTGCACTTCATGATGGCAACTTGGAAGAATGTATCTTCTGCAAGAAAAACCATCCGAGTAAGGAATGCTTTTCCACTCATTTCACGACGTTGGCAGATAGAAAAATCAAGGCCAAAGAGAATAAATGTTGTTATAACTGTCTTAGGCCGAATCATATGGCTATTAATTGTAAAGCAAAGGTGAGATGTTTTATCTGCCACCGGAAACATATTATGGTGATGCGTCCCAAGCTTTTTGATAAAATCGACACATATGAAAACGGTGCTTCAGAGAAGTTAACGACAGAGGAAGTTGGCATTACCTCAGACATGGCCAACTGTATATGCACTAACCAGATAGGACTTCAGACTCTGATGGTTACTATATACGGAAAACACAAAACCAGGACAATTACAGCATTTCTGGATTGTTGTTCTCAACGTTCCTACTTACTCAAGAGGGCAGCAGAAGATCTGGAGTTAAAAGCTTTTGCTGAAGAGTCAATGACTCATGTTCTTTTTGGAAGCAACCAGACGTCGAAAGTAAGACATATGAAGTATAATTTGAAAGTACAGAAGATGGGAAGCCAATACCTTTGTGAAATCAAAGTGAGATATACAGAAAAGACTTGTCAGTTTATCCCACGTATATCAAAGAGTATATCTACAAGACTGATGGAAGAACTGAAGGAAAAGAAGATCTGGATCAGTGAATTTGGAGAAAACTGTCCAGAGTTTGAGGTACTCATAGGGATGGATGTCTACGCAGATATTCTAACAGGGAAAATGGTTCCATTATCGAATGGACTTACTGCTGTAGAAACCAAATTAGGGTGGACGCTAGGAGGCGAGATACTTGAAGAACTATCTGAAACTAATATGGACAACCTTACCATAACAATGTCTTGCAATTATGGATCTATTATACAGTAATGGGATTTTGAAACTATTGGTATTTTGGATTCTGTAGAGGTACAGTCATCAGCAGCTCGAGATGAAGAAGCAAGGGATTATATTCTAAGTACCTTAAAGAGAAATAGGGATGGTCGTTACGTGGTAGGATTGCCATCGGCCGATGGGCATCCTGATCTGTCGAGTAACAAGCAAGTTGCCGAGAATAGGCTTTGGCCAGCCTAAAAAATGTTAGAGAAAGTAAACCTTTTCTCGAAGTATGGCGAGATTTTTGAAGATTGGGAAAGAGAAGGTTTTACAGAAAAAGTACCTATAAAAGAGTTAGAAAAGAGATGTCAATGCCTTCCGCATCGTTCAGTGTTCAAAGAATTTAGTGCAATCACTCCCATACGTCCTGTGTTTGATGTTTCTTGATGTATGAGCCCTCCCACAGCAAGTTGGTGGGGAGGATGGTGCGAGCGTCTAGTGCGATCCATAAAAGACTTACTGAAGAGAATGCTAGAAAAATCTGTCCTCACTTACCACGAATTACATACGACATTATGTGATGCTGAATCAGTTATAAGCAACAGACCCTTAACATATGTATCTGAAAACCCAGAACACTTGACTCCTCTTACGATAGCGGTGTTCCTTCAGGAAATAAGAGAAGTTCGACTTCCAGACATCGATAGGTTGGAAAATAATAAGTTGAAACGAAGACTACGATTTCGACAGCATCTACTGAAAGAACTGCGACAACGGTTTCGTAAAGAATATCTTTGCCATGTTGATATAGCAACCTAGAGGAGAGAAGAAGATAATCCTGAAAGAAGGAGATTCTGTCCTAATAGGGTCGGACGGAAAGAAGAGAGTTGAATGGCCCCTTGCTCGAATACTGACTTTGATTCCAGGGAGAGATCAGGTTGTTAGAGTCGCCAAACTGAAGACAGCAGATGGGATTTTAATACGTCCAGTCCAGCGGGTGTATCCCTAGAAGTGAACCGTGATATTAATTAGATAACACGACTCCTGCAAATTTATTAGCGTGTTGAAATTTTATAAACAATTTTATAAACAATTTCAAGGTGGGAGAAAATGTTATAAATTGGTTCATTTGACGATTTTCGTTAGTTCTTTGTTCACTGTGATGTTACTGTGTAAGTAAACTATATTGTTGCTATGTAAAACGAATATGGAGTAATACGGTCAAAATAAATTCATTACTAAAAGTTATTAGAAGTTTAATGTGATTTGCAACACCGATACAAGTTTCTCGCTCTCCCCCAGTGTTAAATTTCAAACAGAGAGAAAGCACGATAGATAATTTTGTATTACAAAGTAGTTTCTGTAGAACCGAATTTAAGGGAGGTGGCGTAGTAATATATGCTCATGAAAAATATAATGAAAGTGTACAAATTATCAATTTGAACAAACATTGCGTAGAAAAGGATTTTGAAATTACTGGGGTTAGAATTAATACTGATGGGGATAATATATTACTCTTTGGAATTTATAGATCACCAAGTGGACAAATTTCAAATTTTTTCGATGGTTCAGAGGCTGTGTTGTCGAAATATTCAGTATATAATAACAAAATTGTGATGATAGGGGATATTAACATTAACTCAAATACGGAAAACATTACATATATAAAACTTACAGAAGTGCTAAATATGTTTGGTATTAAGATGTATATTACTGTCCCAACTCGAGTAACACTGACATCCACTACCTCTATTGACCAAGTTGCCACTAATATTGATTGTAGAAGTATACAAGTAAGAGTTTTCGATAGCTATGTATCAGATCATAAAGGACAGGTCGTGAAAATTATGAATTGCAATATTAAAAAAGATGGTATAGTGAAGACAAGGGCAAGAAAAATAAATTCTTATAGTATAAATGCTTTCAAAAGGTTGCTTAAGCAGGAATCATGGGATAAGATATATAGTACAGATTGTGTGAATGATAAATGGGATTTTTTAATAGTATATTTAATAAACATTTTGATACTGCATGTCCGAAACGGGTAATGTATAAGCACAAAACAAATTGTAATAAACTAACCCTTCCAATCAGTGTAATTAAATTAAGGGAATCAATGAAGGATATGTACATCTTTTATAGGCAATATGGTAGCAGATTATATTATGATAGATATAAAGAGTACAAGAAAGAGTATGAAGCAGCTCTTAAACTTTTGAGATCAGAAAGCATTAAGTATAAGATAGCAGGTGCAAAAAATACAAGTAAAGCTTTATGGGATGTTGTAAATGCTAGAAAAGAAAAATGTAAAAAAAAAAAAAAAAACAGAAAATATTGTACTTAAACATGATAACAAAAATGTTGCTAATCCAGTTAGCATTAGTAACATATTTAATGAATATTTTCTAAATGTAGCTGTACCAAAGGGTAACAATACAGTTAATATGGACACATCCAGTGGAATAAAATGTATTAGTAGCACAATATTTTTAAAACCTGTTACAAAGTAGGAACTGATTAACATTATTACACAGTTAAAACCTAAAAACTCTAGTGGGTGGGATGAAGTTTCATCTAAAACTTTGAAACAATGCAAGGATGAATTGGCCGATGTCCTACTGCATTTGATAAATGCCTGTTTATCTGTAGGTGTTTTTCCCGAATGTCTAAAAAAGTGTGTAGTGTTTAACGCCCGCTTTTACTTCATGCGGCACCGCAGGCGATGTGTGTCTAAAAAGGGTGTTATTAAACCATTACATAAAAAGGGTGATGTTACCAATGTGAGCAATTGTAGGCCAATCACGCTGACTTGAACTTTCACTAAACTCATTGAAAAAATTATATTAAAAAGAATCATGAGTTTCTTGGACAAACATAATATACTATCTAAATCTCAGCATGGTTTGCGAAAGGGCTTCTCAACAGTTACAGCTGCCGTAGAATTTATAGACGAACTTGTTACTAAAATTGAAAATGACAATCAGGTTATGGGGATTTTTTTGGATTTATCTAAGGCCTTTGATAGCGTTGATCATCAATTGTTAATTAAAAAATTGGACAGATATGGTATAAGGGGGGCGGCAGGCCAGTTAATTAAGACATAGTTAGGATGGGTACAAAGTACAGAAATAACATGTAAATTGAATCAAACAGAAAGAAAATATGAATCCACCTTAGCAACTGTAAAATGTGGTGTCCCACAAGGGTCGGTGCTTGGACCACTATTATTCACCTTGTTTACAAATTACTTACCTGTTCCTAATAATGTTAAGGCTGTGTCATATGCTGATGACACATCAATTATTTGCTGGGGTAAAACAGAAGATAACTTAATTACTAATATACATTCAGGCACTGATAAAGTATTCAAATTTCTGGTTAGCAACAACCTGGTTAATAATGTAGATAAGACAAGCATAATATATTTTAAAATCAGTAAACTCCTGTCTAGTAATATAAGAATTAAAATTGAAAATGAAGAAATAGAAACATCAGACAATCACTTATTCCTTGCTCTACCTATGGACAAAAATTTATCTTGGACAAATCATGTAAACTCTGTATGTAATAAAATTAGTAAGCGTATTTATTTGTTAAATTATATGGCACATTACCTGGATAAAACTCATTTAAAATGGATTTATTTTGGAATTATACACTCTCATTTAAATTATGGTATTGAATTATGGGGTACAACGTATAAATATAATTTAAAGCGGCTACTTGTATTACAGAAAAGGTGTGTAAGAACCATATGCTCACTAAATTCCAGGGACTCCTGTAAGGAAGTTTTTAAAAATGAAAGAATATTAACTGTGGTGTCATTATACATTTATAGGGTTATTCTTTTAGTCAGACAAAAATGAGATATAAAGATTAATAGCAATATACACACATACGATACTAGAACCAAAAGCAATATGTATAGGGAAGGGAAAGGAAAGAAGTTTTTTGACAAGAATCCCTTTGGGATTGGAAAAGTATTATACAATAAATTACCATTCAATATTAAACAAACATCAGGTCCAGAGTTTACTAAACAGCTAAAAAATTATTTAATCAATAGTGCTTTCTATGATATAGATGAATATTTGTATATATGCTAAATAAAAAACCTGTAATGTATATGTGACATAGGCTATATGACATAACACTAATCCGAATTTGTAAATTGCTTGATACATACGTTTGAGACTACATGCCGAAACAACAAGGAAGATGATGTGGACGCCTGGACCTGCCTCCCCCTGTGGATTTTAAGACTTAAGATGATGTGTATTAGCTTTCAAACCTTCATTAATATCACACTAATTGTTAAAAGGACTAATGATTATAGAATTATCATGTATCCTGTGTAGTTAAATATTTTTACAACTGTATATATTTAAATTATTTATATTATTTTGACGAAGCCCAAAATTCTGTAAGAATCTCCTGGTGAATAAATATGAATATGAATACGATATCACATTAGGCATCAGCGTAAGCGGTGTTTCATTTATTGCAATGGTTGAGCGACTTAATAATTTATTCGAATTGTGCCCCATTGGAAGTTTATGCAATATAATCCACTGGAAAATAAAATATATATGAATGACAAAAAGTATGAAAAGAGAGAAAAGTTATTAACAAGAAAGGTACAAAAGGGAGAAAGTATGAAAACGAAAACATAAGAAATCTAGCTTGACAAGAAGGAAAGTATAATAATATTTATGTCAAAAAAACTTGCAGTAATATTTGTTTTTAGAAAATTACGTCTTTCTATATATCGGCTTCAAGACTTGCTGGAAGTAGGTACTTGCTAGTCTTCACCTCGCAAATTTTCATACCAAGATGAATGCAGTGCAGTATGACCATGGCTACGGTTCTGATATCGTATAAAGCGCTGAAAAGTACGTTTAAAAACTCAATAATGGCCCAAAATGTAAAGAAAACAAGTCATATTAAATTGTAAGAATTGCCTTTAAGGCATAAACATTTTGATATAATAATGATGATGATGATGACGATGATAAATCTGAAGCTTTCTCCTGCTTTTTTGAAAACAAAGCTGCTTTTACCGAGGCACATGTGGCAACACTGTCATAGTACTCCAACCGACTCCAGCTCTGCTGCAACAGTCGTGTTGAATGTCTGGGAAGTGGTTGAGTGTATGGGATGGCGGGTTGTAATGTGTACTAAAATTATAGGTGTTGTAAAAAAGCTGACTAATATATCGTGTGTTTGAAAGGGTGCTGTTTTACGTTGCCAGTCCACAACTAAGGTTTGTGATGTGTAACGTGGATACATGTTATACTTGATAAAATATGGATTCAGGACATAGTGTTTGTGGATATGTTGTGGAAATGATTTTTAAATATGTTAACTTTATTTGTAGGCACAATGAGTAGCCAGAAGAATGGTAGGACTCCCGGACCGATCCCTTCGCGATGGTTGCACTGTCCTAGAAAATCAGCATCACTTATCGCAAATAAATTCTTGGCTTTTAAAACTCCTTTGAGTTCACGGTTTAATGACCAAGTCCCCGAGGAGTGTAGATTTGATCCAAAAATGATTTTCAATTTAATGAGGAGTTACAAGGTAAGATCATGTAATAACTGAGATGTGTTGTGTTAGTAGTACAATTAACATAACCGTACATTCTGGTAAAAATGCTGAATAGGTGCGAGGGCATTGGTACGTCTTAACATTTGTCATTGCAATGATTAGAATGACCATTTAGAGTCTAGATGTTTCCATGACGTTAGATGCTAAACTCTTGTTGCCGAACGTGTCTGGACTGTCCGAACACTGTTTTGAGAAAGAACACAGAGCCAACTTCAAGGAAACGACCATCGTGGCCAAATGCAGCAGCCTCTGGGATCGAAACATCAGGGTAGCTCTGGCTATCTCTTGTGAGAGGATAACACTGAACCTGGATGCCAGATTGCAGTTGTTCTGCTTGGAAGCCTGCCTTGAAGATGGAAATCGACCTACTCAGAAAATACAGATTCCGCCACTACGTTGAGCCCCCAGCATAGAGGTGTTTTCCACGAGTTTGGCACTCCACCATCCGGCGGAAGCTCCTTTCGGACTAGCGGTCGCTATATTTACTGGCCCTTTCAATTTGTTAAGCATTCATCATCCTGATGATGGGAGTGATGCATACTCCTGAAACGTCGAGGGCTCTAAATCACTATACCTGGCTCGAAGCCCGAGAACGTCTAGAACAAAATAAAACTGTCTTCGTGTATAGCACAATAAATAATAATAATGATGATGATGATGATGATGATGATGATAATAATAATAATAATAATACCCATTGCAATTGCAACCAAATCACCTCTGTGAAATTGCCAAATTATATTTGTATATACACATCTGCTGATCTCTTAACTATAGGCAAGTATTTGATTTTGTATCTATAAATAATTATGTTTTTAATTTTCATATTGCCTGTATATAATGCGGCTTTTATGTTCAATATTCAAGTGTATATGCTATTAAACTATACATTTCTTTAACATGTTCACAGGCCTTTGTGGCTACTAGTGAACTCACCAATTGCAAATCAATTATAAGTGCTTAACTTCTTCCATGGGTTTCGTGGTGATCATTCATTACCCAAGAACAATTCGGCACTTAACATGTTAGAAAAGGTATATCCCAAAATTTATTTAAATTTAAAATGGATTCCACTACTTCCAGAGACAGAAAAAATCTCATTTTAAAATGCAAAACCTCTTGGGTGGGATGAAATAAGTACCAAATTTTTAAATTTTACTTACCAGAATTGAGTAAGACTCTACTTATGTATGCAATCTTTCTCTTATGTCAGGGATATTTTCAGAAAAAATGAAACAACTGTTGTTAAGGTTCTATACAGAAAAGGAGACAAAATCCTGACTTCCAGTTATAGGCCCATCTCACTCTTGACAGTTTTCTCTAAAGTAGTGGAGAAAGCTGTATATAATTGAGTTATAAGATACATTGAGTTGAACAACATGCTCACATTATCCCAATTTGGATTTAGAAAAAGAATGTCAACTGAAAATTTTACATGCATACTGACTGCTGAGTTAATAAAAGCATTTGAAAAAAAAAAAAAAAAAACAAAAAAAAACTATCATGAGAAATGTTTTGTGATATAGCTGAGGCATTTGACTTATTGCTACAAAAGTTAAAATTTTATGTTTTTGATGAGATCTCTCTAAACTGGTTCGGATCTTACTTACACAGGATCCAGAAAACCTGGATGGTTATGATTCTAAACCAGGTGTTATTCATCAGAGTTGGGAAGCTCATGCTCTAAAACTCATGTAATGTGCATGCTAGTATGCCCTGAAAATGTGCAAAATATGGCCTAATATTCTTATGTTTAAAGATAGCTGTCACATGCAACTTACATTTATTGCTGAGAAGTAGATGCACATGACTCCATATCTAAAGTGATGGATGAATTTCACTTTACTACTACTGCATGATGGAGACTTTCCATAGCATATCTTCATCTGTTATCTCTCAAATGTACTTATGTATCTTGAAAGTCTTATTTCAAGAAGAGACAAGTTTCCAGGTATGCCTGGCTGCGCCATGGCTCAGTGGTTAGACCGCTTGGCTCTCACCAAGGCGGCCCGGGTTCGATCCCAGGCGACCGCAAAGTGAGATTTGTGGTGGACAACACGGCGCTGGGGCGGGTTTTCTCCGGGATCTCCGGTTTCCCCCGCCATCTCATTCCAGCGGTGCTCCATCTTCATTTCATGTATCATCAGTGTCATCGCCTGCGGTGCCGTATGTAGTAAAAGCAGGCGTTAAACACTACACATTTCATTTCAGGTATGCCTATGGGCTTTACTTCAAGAATGTCTTGTATTTTGATTTGTTTATACCCAGTGTTTCTTAAAAGAACTTAGTTTACTTTGTCTTTTATTTTGAACCCTACATTACCTGGAATGGACACCAAACCAGAAATGGTAGTATTTTAGTACTAATAGTCACGTTTAATGACTGATTTAAGGGATCTGTTGTTTCCAGGGTTTTAATTGCTGCAGGCATACTGGAAAAATGTGTTAATATAAAGGCAAGATTTGCTTCATGCTCTTCATCTCAGAGAACATTCTGTGCTATATCATTTGAAGCAGCATCATCTGATTCTAATGAATTAATAACTCTCCTGATGGACTCTAAGGGCCATATAGTTATCACTTTGGTCTAGACTATCTTCCAATTTACTTGGTCCGGACCAAAGGCGGTTTAACTTTTTGGTATTTATAGACAATAAAAAGCCTTGGATCAAGTAAAGCCGTGGACCAGCACGGAGCAAATGTTACATGACGTAGAAAGGTTCTTCTGCACTTGTGCGAGCCCATAGAGTGCTAAACAAACCACATTGTACCTACAAGTTTATAAATCTTTGGTAGTTTTACAGCTGTTTCTTAATCATTCTTACGGTTGCTGCTGCTGTTTGCGGTTTGGTAACAAAGTTTGGTGTGCTGTAAGTATGGATAATACGAAGTGTGGCATCAATTGGTCCTAGGAAGACCAATGTTTTCTCTAATCCAAAAAAGAATGAACATTATAGAAAATAAATCTGTGTCGAATACAAATATGAGAAAGGAGGAGGCATGAAGGGAAATTTATAACAATTTTGCTGATAAAGTGGCTTACTGATGCCTGACTAATATGGTGCAGGTCAGCAGTGTTGTTTTGATATCCTCCTCTTGCATAATACCGAAGTGCTGTTAGGATTTGAGTGTCATTTGAGATACTCAGGCCTCAGTTATCGTCCCTGACATACAGGTTAGGACGAATCATTTCTATGAGCTTTCTGGCATTGCTTTACTAAACCTGTATCTGCTTTTGAAGTTTAGGTCATTGTACTTCGCAATACTTTCTGTTGGTAGATAAGTTTTTCTCCGTCACCTTGTTTCATGAATTCTACGCACCACAGCTACATTTACTTCATTGTTGTCCATGTTGCAAAGATAGTCCACCTTTAATCTATCCCTCGGAGACAGACAAAATTTGAGCCGGACCAACGTGTTTGGTCCCCAGACTATCGCTAATCCTGGTTTATGAATAAGAAAATCGATGGTCCACCGTTAGTCCACCGGAAGTAGCAAGTTGTCCGGACCAAGTCTGACTATGAATACAGCCCTAAATGTTTAGCATAATAAAATGCAGATGTTATCCAACTTTCCCAATGGATTTAAACAGGTTTAGGTGGTAGTGAAATATTAGGCACCATACTTTTGAACAACTAGACCTTATATGCAGATTTAAGAATTACCTTTTACACATTAGAGATTAACTTATCTTCTTTAGGAAAACACAATCTAATTATTTCTGCAATGTGATGAAGGGCATAAATAAGACAAGTTAAATGAATACTCTTAGGAAAAAGTTTCTCTTAATGTTTTTCCTGATTTGATCATACAGCTTGCTGCATCAGTTAACAATAAAGAGTACATTGTCATATTCTTTATCACCAGGCCATATTCATTTCATAGGTAGTCACAAGTTGACTTACTGATGCACTGTTAGTAACTTTTAAGATCAAGTTAAGAGAGAGGGCACACCTGCCTCTTGCTGATTTAGAACATCCACTGTTACATTTGAGAAGCATTTTTTCAAAACTCGATAGATGCAAAATTTTACGAAATAGAGTTATGTATGGTATCAACATAATTTTCACTTTTTGCATTGTTCTGTGAAATCAGATTTTGCAAAATTCAATTTCTGTCCTGTGTAGAAGGTAGGGAATATTAACCCTTTGCGAGCGGAAACCCATATATGGTTGACGCGTCCAGTCGCCTACAAGTGGAAAACCATATATGGGTGCGCAGTTATAGAGCTATTGTACTTGGCTATTTTCGTTAGTATAAATCAGATATAGTTCCAGCAGATGGCAGGAAATGTGCTTTCAAACATTGGTGGTCAGTAAATCCTCGAATTTGCTTTGTCAGGAATTCCTTTCGTTGTTCTCACCAGTGAAGCAATAAACAGTGCAGTGTTTGGTACTAGTAAGCCTCATTTTATTTCGTATTTTTGGCATAATGGCAGCAAAGAAAGGGTTGACGGGCAAAGAAATTTAAGCTTTGTTGAACAAGACCGATAGTGATTTGTCAGATTTTGAGTTCAGTGATAATGAGAGTGAAATATGAGAGAATTTGTGTGTAAGTGTGAGTGCGAGAATGACTCAAGTGATACTGCAGACAACAGTACACCTAGCTGGGCAGAGGTGAGTAATTTTGATCCTGGCCCTACATCTGTTATACCAGTGCACAATATCCAGCAGGGATCGATTCTTCCTTCTCAATTTGATGAGAATACTCCTCCCATAGACTTTTTCAGACTATTTTTTGATGACGAAATTCTGATAATAATTACAGAGTAAACCTGCATTCAAGGGAACACACACAAAAAAAAAAAAAAAAAAAAAAAAAAGCAACAGGCGACGCCTCCAACAAAGAAAGCCAGGATTGCATCCTGGAATTCCCAACAATTTATGACATAAAAGCACTAATTGGGGTGGTTATCAACATGGGGCTTCACCCTACCTCTGATGTCACAGACTATTTTTCTACAAGTTGGGTAGATAAATTTCCATTTTTCAGTTATGTATTTTCTTGTGACGAATTTCTCCTTTTGTTTTGGAATCTTCATTTTGCGCATGCTGAGGGAAACAGAACATTATCTAAGGAAGAATTTATTCAAAATGTAATGGAGAAACTACTGCAAAAATGCAGTTTATTCTATTCCCCAGGTCCATTTGTATCAGTTGACGAGAGCACCATCAGTTTCAAGAGAGGAGTAAAATTCAAAGTGTATAACCCAAGCAAACCTACAAAATTTGGAATCAAAGTTTTCAGCTTATCTGTTGCTTCCAATGGATATCTATACAATTTCCAACCCTACATGGGCAAAACTGAATCAAATTCTAACCTCCTGAAAACTACCCTTGTTGTAAAAGACCTGTGTTCTTCCCTCCTAAAGGATCCTGTAGACCCACCTAAAGGTTTCTATGTTTACACAGACAGGTACTATACATCACCTGAATCAGCTGATGAATTGTGGAAAATGAATATGGTGACTACTGGGACAGTTATGGGCAACAGAAAAAGTATGCTACACCAACTAAAATCAGGAAACGTAAAGAAAATGAAGAGGGGTGAGATAAAAAGCTTCCGCAATCAGCAAAAGCTTGCCCTGTGCTGGAAAGACAAAAGAACTGTAACGGTTCTCAGTACCAGGCAGCAACATTGAAGCCAAACATTATTTTGGACTACACTTGACATATGGGCGGTGTCGATAGAACTGATAATTATATTGCGCAGTATCAGTTCTGCAGGAGAACCCGCAAGTGGTATAGAAAAATGTTTTTCTGGTTGCTGGAAGTTTGCATTGTGAATTTGTACCTGTTAAACACAATGCACATGAAAAACAAATGTAAACCGATCCTCTCACATAGAAAATTTCTCAAGCATCTCGTCAGATCTCTGGTGGCGAGTGCATGGGAGCGCTGCAAAACAATGCTACAACAAATAAGGGTAGTATTTCTCAGGGCCCATCATTGGAAAGGCTAAATGGATTTCCACATTTCATGGGGAGAAGAGAACAAGTAAGTTGGGCAAATCCTTGTGTGGTATGTAAGGCCCAAAAACAAATAAAGAAAACAATATATTTTTGTGAAACCTGCATCTCCAAGCCTCCCCTGCATCCAGACGTGTGTTTTAAAATATATCACACAAAAGAACAATAAAAGAACATTATATAATGTTTGTTATTCATTTGCTTCCCTCTGTGAATAATCCTGAGATAAAATAATCAGTCTCAAAACCGTATATATACTAGATACTTTGCTCCAACTAGGTGTAACCTCACATTTCTATCAAAATTATGAGTTATTATTTATCATTACCATCGGTTTTACAAAACATATGCTACATATACCTATATGACAGTATTTGGTTCCTGAACTGTTCCTAGTTTATGTGTGAACACGTGTGTATGTTAGAACTACAAGATGTGATGCAATATCGAAAAATGGTACTTATGCCGATTTTGCGGGGACATTTTTATGCAGTTTAACAAATCTTCACTCCTGTAGGACAACAGTGGTGGAATTCAACAAAAAACAAGGCACAACATGTTTTTTAATACATTCGAGCATGACAGTATACTTTTATTTGTATTTTGAAGGGTTACATACTTTTGTAAAACTACCTTCCACTCAGAGCCATAAAACATGTCTGCTCGGGAAGGGTTAACAGTTTTTTCAAAACTTGATAGATGCAGTTGCTCAATTAAAGCAAAAGTCGATAGATGCAATTCTATGATTTTATGGTCCAGCATGTAGCAACTTAAATTCAATGAAATGTATGTTGGCATTGACTACCATCTCACTGTTGCAATTCTTGGAATTCTCAATAATTTCTGCAGGATTCTCATTAATTTCTGCAGGATTCTAAATAATTTCTGCAGGCTTTGTACACTGCTGCAGCTTGGCAATAACTGCAAACTCAGGTTGTGCACTTTGATTTCACATTCATTTCTGAAAGCTTTGTTATACTTACATGGCATTTTTATTCTTATTGAGACACTGCACTGCACCATGCACAATGGACAGGAGCTCAGATTGTGAAACAGTACCAGTTGCAGAATGCATGGGAGGTAGAAATTGCAAAAAACAAGGAAAGGAAATCAAACTGCAAGTCAAGGAAAACTCATACTCCAGTTTCATTTTCACATGTTGCGAGTGCACTTAATAAAATCCTAAAAGTAGAAGGCATAAGCACTGTGATGTAGCTGATTTGATTTATAATGATATAAGTGGATTTCACCATCTTTCTGTGCCCAACAAAAGATAAATTCCTTGTGAAATATATGAGTATTACATCTCCTAATTGCAGAGCGGTGAAGAAAAAAGCTGCAAATAGAAAGCAGTCCGTTAGCATTAAATACAGTGTGAGAACTAATGTTGGTCAAGTATTGTCAGTATGTGCTGCAAGCTTCCTAGGAATCACAGGGATATCATAAGATTATCTCTCCTGGCTAGAAAATTCACTTATCTGGGAATACACCAAAGGAAACCAGAGGAAGTGACAGAACAGGAATATTACAGAAGGGCATTTCTGCTGCTATAAAGCAAGACACAAAGAAGTACAGATGTCTCTACATCTGCCACAATGGAAGAGCAAAATCAAGGAGAGGATATTAGCCTCTGTAACTTAATATCAGACAAATGTGGAACAACCTTTGCAAAGAAAGAAGATTAAGAAATCTACCATTCTGCTCATTGTCAAAATATAAATACATATTTTACATATAGAATAAAAAGAAGTATTTCAGAAAGTGGAGTGCCATTGTTACTAAAATTAGGCAAGTGAGTCAATCTTGTGTATACTTTTCTCCACTTACAAGTTTTCAAACAGGCAAAGAAACCTCTGGAATTACAGATTTGGGAAAACATATTTATTACGAAAAAACAGGACCTCTTGATGAATTTTGAAATTCCCGCGGTAGATGATGTCATCAAACTTACCAGGACATTAGATGGCAGCACGACACCAAGCCAGATGCAGACACCGGATGCATCATCA
This sequence comes from Mantis religiosa, assembly GCA_030765055.1. Classification (NCBI taxonomy): domain Eukaryota; kingdom Metazoa; phylum Arthropoda; class Insecta; order Mantodea; family Mantidae; genus Mantis; species Mantis religiosa. The sequence continues at coordinate 390,312,445 of CM060950.1, forward strand.
GTCAACCACAGAACTGACGATAGGAGTGAAGTCCTCAGAAACTAGTCTTCATAAAAAACTTGTAAGTGGAGAAAAGTATATACAAGGTTGACTCACTTGCCTAATTTTAGTAACATATTTTACAACTTCAATTTTTCATTCCGTACACCACACATTGGTTCATGCTCCAACTGCAAAATGGGACTGATGAAGATTAAGACAGAGGCAGACATGAAAAGAAAAACAAATTAAGAATCAAGTGCAGACTGCACAAGTTGCATTCAAAAAGGTTTTATCAGCTGTTGAAAGAGGAAAACGCCAAGGCAATCACTATTTGCTTTGATATGCACCAGAATCAACCACTGCCTAAACTTTCTATCAGCGAGGTTTTCATTGAAAGGCAGGTGTGGCTGTATAATCTATGCCTAATGATTCCATCTAAAACCCAGAACAAAGATGACATTTCCTTGTATATATGGTTTGAAACTGAATCTGCTAAAGGCTGCAACCAGGTTGCCTCAGTTTTGCACCACTTGTTGGAACTGGAAGAAAGGATATCCAGCAAAACTGCTTCTACCATTTCTTTATTTTCCAACTCTGCTCTAGTCAGAAGAAGAATAGTGTGGTGTTTATGCTTATAGCTTTCCTGGAGAAGAGTAAAACATTTTCGCGCATTTCACATATCTACCCTATATTGGGCACAGTTACATGTCTTTTGATACAGTTTTCAGAAGAATGAAAAAAGAGTTAAAAAAGAAAAAGAGAAAGTACCATCAGATATTACAAAATCACGGCTCTGTGAAAGTGTTTATCAAAGCCTGGAAAATTAAGGACTTGAAAGAAAGTGCAAAACAAACACTGAAGTCAAAGCTTCCTTTCAAAATGAATACCCAGGGAATCATAACATATTCCAAGCAATCAAAGGAAGACCATAAGGTACATGTAGAAGTTCAAAATACATGTTCTGCTCTGTCTGTGGAGGTGGATGTGATGAAACCTGCAGCATATTCCTGCTTTGATCTCAAAATGTTCCCAAAATTAATTGAGTGAGCAAAGAAAAGAAAAAAGTTTTTCAAAATCTAGCTAAATCTTCTGAAATTCCAGAAACTGCAAAAGAATTTTATGATATACTAGAAGATACCAATAAAGGTTAAAGCTTACTTATTCATATTGTTTAAAATTTCATTGTATTCAACATGTTTGTTATATAAGTAAAACAAAATGTAATATTGTTATTGTGAATGTAGCAGTACTTAGTTTCTAAGTTTATACCTAATAAAATAATCCTTATAAACATTAACACGTTGGTTGTATAATACATTATGTATTATTAAAAAGGTGAAAATAAATAAAAAATAATAAATACATAAATAAAAAGTAACAAAAACAATAAATGACAAAAATAACAAAACTTAATGTGTTAATTTCTCGCTCATGTAGAAAAGTTAATCAGCACCAATCGGTTTTTGAAAAAACTGTGCATTTTCAAACCTCAAATTTGCACTTGTTATATTTCGGTATTTGTGTCTTTTTACATTCAATGAGACAGTTTCAGGAAGGAGAATTGAATGGTTAGTTGCTGTGCTAACCAATTAGTATTGCCAATAAATAGAAAAAACTTTTTTTTTCTCAGAAACGCATTTTGTGCATCTATTGAGTTTTGAAAAAAACGCTCATCATTTGCAATCAAACATCCTTCTACATCAGTTGTTTTATCTATTGAGATCCAGAGAAACTCATTTGTTAACTCTGTTTTTTCCTGTTTCTAAAATGTTCTTTGATTCTGGTTTTTAGGTTTCTTTTAGTTTGCCCTATGTAAGGATTTTGAAAAACTCTACATAGGGCAAACTAAAAGAAATCTAAGAACCAGAGTCAAAGAACATTTTAGAAACATCAAATTGAAACAGTAAGACAAGTGAACAGTAACATTTTACTTTTGGAATGAAAACCATAACCTTGACCAAAATCCAAAATTATTTAAAAGGTGTAATAAACTAACAAACTGACAATGTTGGAGAACATCTTAAAATGGAAATATAAAGACAGTAATAAACTTTGAAATTCCAACAATCAATAATTTGATAAAGAAAAATAGCCTTTTTTTTTAATTCTTCTTTTCTTCCAAGCACACTTGTTACCAATTTATGAATTATTATTTTAAACTAATTTGTTTCTTGCAATCCTGGATCATTTTGGGTTTAGATTCACATATCCTATGGTTATGGTTACGCTGTTATCATTTACTCCTGTTCTTAAAAGATCTCTCAATATGCTTTGCAGCTTAGGTTCCTCAATCCCTTGTCTGTGCTGAACAGATTTAGGGCCTACATATAGTGTTTTGTGTGTGGAAGAATGTTTTATCTCATTTGCTGTGGTTTTCATTCAGATGTTGACAACTCTTTTGTATAAATAGCACAGCCACAAAGTGCTGTGTTGGAGGTTGGTTTTGTAAGAGTTAAAATTCTATAAATGCCTTGTAATTTATTTTATATAAGGGTCAACTACTGCTTCATTCTCCTTTATCAATCTTATACTGTTAAGGCAATGTATAATAAAAAGTGATATTAAAATAAACACTAGAGGAGGAGAAAGTTATGTATATGTGATACATCAAGAGTTTTATAAATAAATCATGAATAGTTTTTAAGCTCCTGAGAATTTTTTTATATAAATTATATGTAAATTTGTGATTTTAGGTGAACATTGGTCTCTGGATAGATTTGACAAATACATCTCGTTTTTATAACAAAGAAGACATTGAAGCAGAAGGTTGTAGATATTTGAAGTTGCAGTGCAGAGGCTATGGGAAATGTCCGTCTGAAGACCAAACAAAAACTTTTGTGCAGATATGCAGCCACTTCATCAGTCAGAATCCACTACAGGTTATTGGTAGGTAGAACATTATTTTCTGCTTTCTGTTTGCTCATCCTTGTCCTTGTGCATTTAAATTGTAGATTACTGGTCCAGTTTTGGTTCAACATTTAGGCTTTGAGGTGTGCAGTTATTGAAAAGGAAAGACGTTCTAATCTAACAGTTTGATTGAAAAGGTTTAGGTTTTGAAAGGTAGAATCAGAATGAAAAATCCAGTGCCATAGCCAGGATTTGAACCATGGATCTTCTGCTCTACTACTGAGCTATTTTGACAACATGCTGCTATGACATTAAATTGTCCAATTGATTCTTATTTTCTCAGTAGACCATGAGGTAATATCAAATTTGAGATCACATACCCCAATGGTGAAAATCAACTCCTAAGTACTTACTGTCCATTCCAAACCAAAGTGCCTACTACTGTAAACAAAAGCACGTGCTTCTGTTTGTCAGAAGCCTCAGAACACTCTTGCGCCAACGTAAACAGTTCCGTAATAAATATTCTGTGCGGTGACAAATTAGGTTAGAAAGGGTATAAAACTGCACATTTTAGGTTGGTTATCATAGGATTCCACTACTAAGATTAATGGGCGCATACTTAATGATGAAAGATTACAGAATATAATTGCCAACATTGAGTGTCTTGCTTGCTAATTACGTATCAGCTGTACATGCATGACAAGGAATGTAACAGCAAAATTCCCCGAGGTGCTATCTGAGTAATTCAAACAAAGGAAATATGATAAGTCAGCAATAACATTCTAACATGCGTATGCTCAGCTCAGCTGTTTGAACTGTGATTTCAGTTAGTGTTCGAGTTGTGATAGCAGATGAAGGTGCATCTACTTCCAGTAATGTGTTCAAACACAAAAGTGGTAAACCTCTAAAAAGTGGCAAAATGAAAATAATAGTTAATTTTTAAGTTAATTGGTGGAAATTAATCATTTCTTCACACTAGCTGTATACAGGCTAAGGTTTTGGATAGATAGAGTCAACCTGAAAAATTCAATGCCATGGCCAGGATTTAAACCACAGATCTGGTTTCCGTCCAGTCGCTCTTACCCATTGAGCTACCATGGCCAACGTGCCATCCTGACATTAAATTCAGTGCGTAGGCTTCGGCGGCCAGGGTCCATTGTAACTGGGTCTTCCGGGTAGGACTGCGTCTTTGTTGTTCCTCTGGTCGACGTTTCGTCCCAACTATGTGGGGCTTCTTCAGGACTTCTTCCCTGACAGCTCCGTAGCAACTGTCGCTACAGAGTTGCTCTGGAGCTGTCAGGGAAGAAGTCCTGAAGAAGCCCCGCATAGTTGGGACGAAACGTCGACCAGAGGAATAACAAAGATGCGGTCCTAGCCAGAAGACCCAGTTACAACTGACATTAAATTATCCAATACACATAAATTTTTCCAGTAAACCACTAGGAGCATTCGAGATACACCCCGCTTGTGGTGACTTACTGTTGTAAGTACTTGAATCCCAGGCTTCACCATTAAACTTTTATTAACAATTCTGTAGTTCAAATCCCGGCCATGGCATTGAATTTTTCAGGTTGATCCTGTCTATTCAAAACCTTAACCTATATATGGCTAGTGTGAAGAAATGATTAATTTCCACCAATTAACTTAAATAATAAGAGTTTATTGGTGAAGCCTGGGTTTCAAGTACTTACAACAGTAAGTACTGGGAAAATATGAGTCCGAAAATTAAAATTAATGTTGTGCTGGAATATTGCCTGGTAGCTCAATGGTTTAGAGCAACTGAATTGAAACGGGACGTCTGTGGCTCAAATCCCAGCTATGGCATTGAACTTTTCAGTCTGACTTTACCTTTACATATAATGGAGTTGATAATGCATGTATGAAAGCCTGAGGAAGAATGGCTATTGAAATCATGATAACTTGTGTTTTAAACCATGGACTCGCTATTTGATCTAATAAGTGCCTTGAAGCTCATGTCTCTTACAAAACTGTTTAAGTGTAATGTATATTATTCATGAGGGCATTGGGAAATTTGTAGATTCTCAGTGTATATGCTGCTACCTTATACGAATATGTTAGCAAGTAGGATTATGTGCAAACAAAGAAGGTGAAGGTACTTTGCAGTCTGAAACAATCTGATCCAGATTATGCCTCGCAGTATTGAAGAGTGTCTTGTTTTCATGCTCCAATGTTGACTCAGTTTAAATACAGCTTGGAATGATAGTAATAAAGAACTTTTATATGTGTTTGGAGGAATTTAGTAACAGTGACGTCAAAATTAATCTCAGAAACTATTTGTAGTTGGTTTATTAATACTCGTTATTTGTTTATATTAATGAGAGACTAGTTTCAAAGGCAATCGCCTGTTGTCTGCTCTCTCTCTCTCTGGTGGTGATGCCAGTTGGAAAGAGATTGAAAATGGAGGCGAATGCCTTTGAAACTAGTCTCTCATTAACATAAACAAGTGACGAGTATTAATAAACCGACTACAAATAGTTTCTGAAAATAACTTTTGGTTTACTTTTCTGTAAAACATTTTTTATTCTTGATTCCGGGTAGTTCTAGCAAAATTTACAAGATATGAGAATTGCTAATTGACTGAAATTTAGTGATGTTCACATCTGCAGTTATCTTCTTTTCTATTTCTTTTTTTGTTTTACTTTATATCAAACTGAATCTCCTGAATTATATTGATCTTCAATTTGCATCACAAAAGATTAAAACAAATACTCCATTGCTTAAGTTACTTCACTTACGCTACACCATAGTGTCTTTTCCCCTATATCAAAGAAGCAGTCTAATTGACTGCAGTAAGAGTTTCATAACTCTGAATTTATATTTGTCATAGCAGCAAAACCAAATTTTCTTTGGCATTTTTTAAAAATGTAACATTCTGTAGCCATATTATTCGTGGCACTGCCCATTCACATAATCTGATAAATAACCGCTGAAGTTATGTGCAGCAAATAAATTAGCTAAAACTTCGGAGTAAATATATTGTAACGGGGAGCGCCGAAACACCCTGTACCAGCTGCGAACGGAAGGCAGGGGGGAGGACCGCGCTAGCCACACCTTCTCCTCGTTTGTCTTGTAGTGGTGACAGGGGCGACCGGGGAAAGAAACATAATTGGGAGGTCTATTTCCCTTCCACCTGGTTCCAGAAATTACGGGAACTTTCATCATCTGGAAACGTCTAGAAGACGGCGAGATGCTTATAAAAAGGGCTGCAGCTAGTTAGTTAGTCAGTTGTTGGTTGTGTTGGTCAATCAGTTGGTTAGTGAGTGTGAGCGAGAAGACAGTCGCAGTTCTTGGTGTAAGAGTTAGTCAGTGTTTGACGTGCTAGCGCCGTGTTAATGAACGGGGAGACTGTGTGTAATTGTGTACGTGCATCTGAACGGTAACGGACGAACTGGTGAATCGTAATTGGTGTATTACGTAATTTTGTGTAATTGGCAAGTGTTCAACTGTAAGTCGGTGGAAATAAAGAACATTTTCGAGTGGTGTAACTGGACTTTTTTATTTCACGAACCCACAAAGTCACACTGGTGTCAGGAAGCGGGAAGATAACATCACCGAAAATTACAGCCATGGAATCCGCATTGGAAATGCTTTTGGCGAAGATGAACGAGTTAACAGAGAAAACAGAAGCGGCAAAAAACAGCCTCACCGCCGAGTTGAAACAAGTGAAGACGGCCAACGACAACATCACCGGGAAGATGGAAGAAATGAAGGCCGAATTAACAGCGAAGACGGAAGAAATGAAGGCCGAATTAACAGCGAAGACGGAAACGGCTAACAACAACTTGGCCACGACAATGACCTCAAAGATGGCCGAACTGACCACGGAAATGAGGGCGGCGAACGAGGCTCTCGCCGCAAAGTTTGAGGAACGTTTGACCGGCGTGAGGGATGACGTCGCGAATCTGGGCAAGCGGAAGGGTCAAGTAGACGACCGCCTTAACGATTTAGAGGAAAAGGCCGACAACATCGCAAAACCCCTCACCCGCCTGACGGAGGAAAACCGGCCTTATGTGTGGACGGAGGACGCCGAAGACGCTTTCCAGCACCCGAAGGGGACCCTGTGCAGTGCTTCAATTTTGGGTTTCCCACAACCGGGTGGCGCCTTCATTGAGGACACCGCCGCCAGCGACCATTGCATTGGAGGTGTCCTATCGCAGATCCAGGACGGCCACGAGCGCACAAGAGTGGAAGAGGAGGAGCGTGCCGCAGCAGTCCGAGTAGTTGTGGCAGTGCCTGCTGAAGGCTGGGATAGCGCAGGCCTGAGGAGGGAGCAGCTGGCGGACGCAGACTTGGGGCCACTCTTGAGGGAAGTGGACGCAGGGACGAGGCCAACCTGGGAGGACATCGCACCGAGGAGCGCCACCTACAAGTCGCACTGGGCCCAATGGGACTCGTTGAAGATCGGAGAGGGCGTGCTGTTCCGGGTATGGGAGTCACCCGATGGGAAGGCGCAGAGAGGACAGTTGGTACTTCCCCGGAGCAAGGTCCCGGAAGTCTTGGAGGAAGTGCACGCCGGTACTTCAGGAGGACACCTGGGAGCGAACCGAATGATTCACAAACTACGGCAGCGCTACTTCTGGCTGAGACTCCGAGCAGATGCTGGTGGTACACCTGGACCGCCTCGCACGCTACGATGGGGCTGTTCGAGGGCGAACAGCTTTGAGAAGGGAGCAGTGTAACGGGGAGCGCCGAAACACCCTGTACCAGCTGCGAACGGAAGGCAGGGGGGAGGACCGCGCTAGCCACACCTTCTCCTCGTTTGTCTTGTAGTGGTGACAGGGGCGACCGGGGAAAGAAACATAATTGGGAGGTCTATTTCCCTTCCACCTGGTTCCAGAAATTACGGGAACTTTCATCATCTGGAAACGTCTAGAAGACGGCGAGATGCTTATAAAAAGGGCTGCAGCTAGTTAGTTAGTCAGTTGTTGGTTGTGTTGGTCAATCAGTTGGTTAGTGAGTGTGAGCGAGAAGACAGTCGCAGTTCTTGGTGTAAGAGTTAGTCAGTGTTTGACGTGCTAGCGCCGTGTTAATGAACGGGGAGACTGTGTGTAATTGTGTACGTGCATCTGAACGGTAACGGACGAACTGGTGAATCGTAATTGGTGTATTACGTAATTTTGTGTAATTGGCAAGTGTTCAACTGTAAGTCGGTGGAAATAAAGAACATTTTCGAGTGGTGTAACTGGACTTTTTTATTTCACGAACCCACAAAGTCACAATATGATTTAATTGTAGCTTCACGAGTGATCGCCATGTCAGTATTAAAAATGTCAAGCTTTCAGCCATTCAAAGCTCTATGGCCTTCAGGAACTGAATGAAAAAGCTGGCTGACCGTCCTAATATATACCCTTCATCATGTGGGTAGGGCTTGTCACCCCAGCCAATGACTGCTTAAAAGTCTGCCATTGGTCTGGCTGGTTTATAGGAAGGATGTCCTCAAGTTTTGTATTTTCTGCATGTTCATCTGATTAGGGATTCTCAGGTTTTAAGTTTTCTGCCCGGTTCGTCATCTGGTCAGGGTTTTTCTATTGCAGGTATGTTTTATGGCTGGAGCCCAAGCTCTACTCAATTGAAGTCCCAAATCTCTATGTGTGTTTGGAGGAATTTGGTAACAGTGACGTCAAAATTATTCGTAAAAACTATTTGTAGTTGGTTTATTGACACTCGTCACTTTTTTTATATTATTGAGGCACTAGTTTCAAAGGCCTCCATTTTCAACCTCTCTCCTGGGACCTAAAGGTTCACTGGATCTTACCAGCCTAAGGTATTGCTGGATCTTCTTAGGTGCAGTAAAGTAGGTTTTAATATCAAGTTTGGAAAGAATGCAGACTATCTTGTTGGAAATAGAGCCATGATAAGGTATAAAGTCCTTATTTAAACAGTCATCTCTATTCTTGTAATGATGGTGGCATGACAAATTAATCCTATTGTCCAACACCCTTCTGTAGACCTGTTTGATGTCATGATTGCTGTAGCCATTCTGCAGCAACATAGCCCAGAGTGTGTCAAAAGCCCTATGAAGCAATGTGGATATGGCTGTTCTCTTCTGGATAGGATGGTTTTGACTGAACGCATACAAATAGCGGTTGGTGTATGTGGGCTTCCTGTATACTTTATGGTCCAAGGTCCGTCTGGTCTCCTGTATACCAAGACATCCAAAAAGGGAAGGGAGCTATTATTCTCAATTTCCATAGTGCATCTGATGTTAGAATAAGGACTACTAATGTGGTCTAAGAAAGCCTCCAACATTTCTAGCCTATGGGACTAGATTACAAAAATGTCATCAACATATCTAAGAAGGGCCTTAGGTTTGTCTTTAGCAGTGTCAAGAGCCGTATGTTCAGAACTTTCTGTAAAGAAATTTGCAATGGCAAGTCAAAGTGGTGAGCCCATGGCCACCCTCTCAGACTGTTAAAAAACTGAACATAGATGTAAGAGTGAGTCTGAAGAACTGGGTAATGTCTTCAGAAAAATCCTCAGTTCACAATCTCAATGAATCTTTCTAGAGGCACTCTCGTGAACAAAGATTCAACATCAAAACTCACCAAAATATCCTCCAGGTCTACCCTCACGGCCGAAATCGCCTGGATAAAATGGCTAGAATTCTTGGCATGATGATGACATACCCATCAAAGGATTTAATAGAGTGGTAAGAAATTTAGCAAGAAGAAAAGTAGGCGAGCCAATGGCATTTACAATAGGTCACATGGGACTAATTTATCACGTTACCATCATTCCAAAAATAGAGATGGTTTAAGTAAGGCCTTTATATCTTATTATGGCTCTATTTCCAACAGGATAGCCCACACTCTTTCCAATTTTGATATTAAAACCTACTTTACCATACCTAAGAAGATCCAGCAATACTTTAGGCTGGTGAAAGATCCATTGAACCTTAAGGTCCCAGGTGTGTATAAGATACTTTGTGAATGAGGTGTGTATAAGATACCTTGTGAATATGGAAGGGTGTATGTTGGACAAACGGGATGCACAGTTGAGGAAAGGTGTAAAGAACATAGTCACATCAGACACCTTCAATCAGAGAAGTCAGTTGTAGCTCTACATTATATAGAGTATGTTCACAAAATTAATTTTAACGATGGCTTGATTCTGGAACATTTGGACAAGCATTTTGATAGACTTATTAAAAAGTCATCCAGATTTAATTCCATCCATGGAATTTCAATAGATTTGAGACTTCATTTGAGTACAGCTTGGGCTACATCCATAAAATATACCTGCAATAGAAACGCTGGTCAGATGACGGACTAGGCAGAAAACTCAAGACGGACCAGGTAGAAAACTCAAGATGGGAGAATCGCCAACCAGATGATGGACTGTGCAGAAAGTGCAAAAATGTGAGGACATCCTTCCTGTGAACCAGCCAGACCAATGGCAGACTGCTATGCAGTCATGTGCTGGGGTGACATAAGCCCTACCCACATGATGTAGGGTATATATTGGGATGGTCGGCCAGCTTTTACATTCAGTTCCTAAGCAAGGCCATGGAGCTTGGAATGGCCAATAGCTCGACATTTTTAACATTGACACATTTGATAATCCATGAAGCTATGATTAATAATGCTCGCCATGAGAGTTTTAAATCTTACAAATATATTATTTGGTTGCTCACCATTAAAATCATCGAGTAAATTCTTTGAGATAAGAGAAACTATAAAAACACAAATACAATTTTGGTTTCAGAGCAATGCAAAAATGTAAAAGAAAATCCATTTTATAACACCTTTAATCATAAGTCATCTTGTACATTGAATCATTGAATATAGTTACCCATTCTGTGAATAAATATGCAGCTGCGACTGGGAATGTAAACTGAAAACCTGACCAGTTTCCTCATCATCAGACTTCAGAAAGCTTATTGTTAATTGCCCATGCTGTCATTTGAAATGAAATGTTTTATATTTTCTTCCCATTGTTTCACATGCCCAACTCTGTTCAATCTGATGAATCACAAACTTGACTCACAATAACTGGATGGACTGGTATTGTATAGAAGACTATATCTATTTCAACTTATACCTTGTATCCAATGTAATTGAAAATGGACCAGCTTGGTTGAAGTGTTTTGTTATTGCCATGACTGTGAATTTTATTTTCAAGTCAAGCACAATCAGGATGCAAAGAATGATTTTAAAAACATAACTGTGAACTAATGTGGATTTATATATAGGATTTCATGTCTTTAAGAGGAAACTAAATGGCAAAAGTAACCAAAAAACACATTTTTAGTTTTTTTGTGCAGTTTTTTTAAAATTGTAATTTCTAATTTAATTTGATATCTACTTTATAATTGCCTGCCTCGGTAGCATAGATGGTAGCATGTCTGCCTTACGTTCAAGCAGTCCCAAGTGCGAATCTCGGTCAGGGTGAGTTACCTGGATAAGATTTGTTCTGGGGTTTTCCCTTATCCTGAAATACAAATGTTGGATAACTCTAAGCTTTATGGACACTGGGTTTAATTGAGCATTATTTCACCCATTTCATTCGTCATCTGATATGTTTTAATGTTGGAGGATGTAAATTTTAGGGGGGAAAACGCTTTATAATTGTAGATACAATGCATACATATAATTTAAATTATTTTAAAAATGGTGCTGCATCTGCATTTTGCGTTGTGATTTCTACACCACTTCACAGGAAAAATGATAACTCTTACACATTTTGGAACAGAGAAATAAAATGTAGCCCATCGTTTAAGGGAGGTTTTGCTGTATAAATTACTACTACTGTTAAGCTATTTGGTTTCTCTCTATTTTCTTTCTTTGTAAATATATGCAGGTTTGTTTTCTGTATTTTTCCTTTGAACAGCTTTTTTTGTAAATTATATTTTCAGGTATAAATGACCTCATTTACTAATTCAACTCAAAATTATATTAATAAAATGATCTGTTGATAGCTAATCATCAGGTTATTTGAAGATAGCTAAATTAAATTTTAGATTGATAAGAACAAACTGTAATTGCATCTATTTTCGTATTAATAAGATGGTTATTTAAAATAAATTACTGACATTTTTATCAAAGGCTATACGGTTGATAAAAAAGAAATTTCCATTGTCTGTAATCAGTATGTCAAATGATTCTCCACAGTGGGGTGGATGGCCTGGGATACTCACTGACCATAGTTAGGTTGGCAATGAATCACGGTAATTATTATTGGGAATGAAGATGAACTGAAACTGAGATTATTTTATGTACCGCTGTCACAGAAGATATTGGAAATACTGTCCTTATTCCTGTAGGCAGAGTTTGGCTCTTTTGCACTTGTTTTTGAGTGCTTGGTGTACAGTTTCCTTTGTAATGGAGTGTACATAATTTTCAATTTCTATCTTAAGTTCATAAATTATTTTTGGGTTATTCTTGTATACTGACTATTTTTGAGCAACACAGGCAAAATAATCAGGAGTGAGGAGGCCATAGTCCTTTACTAATTATCCATTCCCAAAGATTTTCATTTAATAGCCCTAATGTTTGATTAGATGTGTGGGGAACTGCATTGCCTTGTTATATAAATATCTTTCAGTTTCATCTTATTCATACAGGTGAATGAATGGATAAATAATGTCTGAACAATAGACTTCTGAATTGTCATATCAACAAAATTGGTTCTATGATTCACTCTCTGAAAATAGCTAGCAATTTTTTATGCATGTAATGACTTTTCTTCCAGCATATAGGGTTTATTGACAGCCAAATTTGTAAATCCTGACTTTTAATAAATCCAGAAAGCATTAAACCGTGCTTCACTACTGTAGAAAGTTCAAGTCCATGTCGACTGATTAATGGCTGGAACCACTGACAGTATCATACTCTCTTCTCATAATTTGTTTTAATTCATGGACAACTGTAAACTGTCAATTTCGGTTCCTGGTTTACGGCTCTATGTGCTGACTGTACAGAAACATTTCCTGTAATAATTACTGCATTGATTTAGTAGGGCTCTTTATAATTACATCTGACATTTTCTCCAGTTTAGTCTCTGTTAAAAGCTTAGACCTACTGCTTTTCAAAGCGTCATGCACAGATCTTATTTTATGGAATTTACTAATTATATCTTCTCATTGTGATGAGGACATATGGAATGTGGAAAATGTTCACAAAATTTACATTTTACAAAAATTTATCATAAAGGAATATGTACTCAACTAAAAATGTTGAGTTCACTTTACAGGTACAAACAGTATAGGCTTCACTTTACAAGAGCACACTTCTCAATGTACTATTCAAGTGATAGGAAGAAGCAAGTCTGTACCTGCTCATAGGTCAATGTTCCTCTTCCGTAGTTCTGTTACCAACTTAACCACACCCATGTGCATCTGAATTTGCTGTGGGGAATCATTTGAGAAACCTGTTACTTATTGTATAGAAGTGAATCAATGAACTTAAAAGGTATTCACCTACCTCCTGTAAGAATTTGCGTGATATCTTAAATAATTCCTGAGATAATGGATCATGAGTTCAGGTGATACTCATTGTGGCATTTCTGTTACAGGTGTCCATTGTACTCATGGTTTTAACAGAACTGGGTTTTTAATTGTTTCTTTCCTCGTTGAACAAATGGACTGCAGTGTGGGGGCAGCTCTCAATCAGTTCAAGCTAGCAAGGTAAAGTCAGATTAAAAATAACAGATCTGAATTGTTTTCATTCTTTAAACTACTGCAATACATAGAAGAAATGCCAGCAGGAAATTTTGTGAATTGCTCTAAATTAATGTTTCAGGCCCCCAGGAATTTACAAAGCAGATTATCTGAAGAAACTCTTCAGAAGATATGATGATGTAAATTACACCCCACCACCACCAGAATTACCAGATTGGTGTAAAGGTAAACTACTTCAGTTGTTTTACATTTGTTAATATTAAGGTCTATGGAGTGCAAGGGTTGTCACCTGTAGCCTCTCGTACCCAAATCCCATTTCTGCCAATGGTGCACCCTGCTTTTAGCAGATAATGCTTGGGGATCAAGTCACAGTGATTTAACTGTTTAAGCTAAAATGGAGGAAATGCCATTTTCATGTGCTGACAGTATGTATAAACATCCGCTAAGTGATAAGGTGAGGATTGTGTGGTGGAATCATTTAATAGGTTAGCATAACATTTTGATTAAAAGTAAAATGTTATGCTATACTGAGCATTCAATTAAGCACACAACCATAATATCACTATCATTAGTCATAATTTTAATGTTTAAGTAGAACTATCAGAATTACCAACCAAATTTGACACTGGAAAAATTCAGAGGAACTATTTGTATATGGCTGGAGCTATTTGGATAACAGTGAATACAGTGAATAATAGCTCTGTTTTGGATTCTGAAACAAATTTATTCTAATACATGATAGTATTATAATAGAGTGTTAATTTAGTTATCAAGTCTTATGAAAAATTAAAAAATATAAAAATTGGAAAAATTTATAACTATAAGAAATTTATAATTAATGAATTGTGAATGCACAAGTAAATTGTTTCCTTCAGTTCCCATGGATTTCTTGTGAAATCATAACTTTACACTTCTGGCAGTGAATTCAATCACCTTTCAAAACAGGTGACTTCAAGTAGTAGCTGTCACGGTAGAATCCATATTTGTAGTTATCTTGGAATCATTAGTAGTATACTCTTCACTAGATGACAAGTTAGTGGGTTTATTTGACTGTTTAGCTTATTTTTGTTTTCTTCTTGAGATATGTTATCTGAATTTGTTTGCCACAAAATTTCATCTGTCTCTTTGCCTTAACAGTTGCTATTTTTTTTGGTGATGTGTTGTGGCAAGCACTTTGCTTAGTTCCAACTCCTTTCTTGATTACACTCTTCTTAGGATTAGGAAGGACCTTCCCAGCATTTCTTTCAGGTAATTGAGCCACCAGGAATTGGGAAGTGCGGACTGTTCGGCATCAATTACTTCATGTTATACTCAGTTACTGTTAGAATTAATTGAAGATATGTTTTGGTAGCTAGATATTGGAAGTTGTCGATTGCTTGAGGTCTGAAGGGAAATATTCTTATACATGAAAATCCTTTCACTTCTAATCCATCAGATGCTGTTAACACCCATGCTTTTTTGAGCACTCGATTGATTTGAATTTTGGTTATGCAAAACCGTGGATTTTTATGAAGTCATGATGTAGCCCCACAGTGAATTGGCTTTTAGTGCCTTGAACACTGATCAAGAGGCTGCAAGACATGATTAGGGTTGTATGTGGAGGAAGGCACACCAGTTCAGTGCTGTGTTGGCGGTATTCAAGGACCAGAAGCAATGTATGAGATGAATGGTCCTCTAAAATGAGAAGTACTCTCTCGCTGGTGCTTGATGTTCTTGATAGTGGCGAAGAAATTTTAGAAAATACTTTAACATATCCCTCTCATTCGTAGAAACTACTGATGTGCTAGGAAAATTGTCTTTAAACATGGGACACTCACGTGTTCCCTTGAAAATGATCAGTGGTGGGATATATGATTCAGCAGTGCTACAGCACACTACAAAGTTACATTTTCTCTCCTCTCTGTGCTTGTCAGAATTATTATCTTGATTTTTCCTTGCTTTTGTTGGCCTGTTATAGGGGAGTCTATTATCTATCTGACAAATGTGTGCAGTTTGTAAATGAGGTCATTATTAGCATTGTGCGGCTTAGAGAGGTCAGAGACTGAAGAATATAGTACACTACAGTCTGACCAGCTATACATCGGCATAGCATATGACCTAACATGACGCATGGTTTTACACTTAAAAAATTGATATCCCATTCCTTTAAGTGTTCTCTAGAATGTGTCCATACTTTTAAAAGGGATCTTTTCTTTAACATCATTCATGAGTTTATGTATTGTAGGAATTTCTCTTCTCTGTTCCTAAACTCGAGAAGTTCTGCGCACAACACATTTTTCAAACTCATTGAGTTCAAATTTTTTTGGATGTGAGTGATATGTATATTTACCAGGCATTGAAAATTTTTCTCTTGTACGATTTGACTTTTGAATCTCTTTCACTATATTATGCACAGTTTGTTCACTTTTCCCTACTGCTGTTACTGTTCTTTTTATTATATTATTTGTCAGAATAAACACATTCTTCTGCAAATTCAACTTTTCCACTAAACTCTTAATGACATACTTAAAGGCTTTTTTAATACAGGGTTCTTCATTTAAAACCTTACAGGCTCATGCCATTTTGCCTGTGCGCAATTGGGTATGCCACAGCTGGCTTTGCTCAAAACTCTGTGTGTAAAGCATGTATAACACTCTTACCTTATTGAAGATGCTGTGAATGTCTCTACCCTCGGCTAAACAAGCATTATATCAGGAGAACACATTCTGATTCATATGATTAAGTTGGGCCACTTAATGTTTCTGATTTAATTTCTAATATTTTATTTTAGATCTTCTGATGTATGAGGATTTGTCTCGTAAACTTGTCTTTCATGTTGCCTCACAAGTAAAAATTACACACTGTTAGATCGGGGAAATAAGAGGGTGATACACCAGCACTAATCACTCTTATCTTCAAACACTTCCCTAATTTTATTCATGTACTCCTCTGCTGTACGGGCAGTAGCAAAATCTTGTTGAAACTACCCATATGGTTTCTGTTCTGCTGTCAGTTCATTATAAAATGGGGTCAAAATGTTATATTGGTACCTTTCTGCATTTGCAGTCTGCTCATAGTTTATTGTACAGATTGTGCATCTAGTGCTAACAGCACACTGAACTCCAACTTTCTGATCATAATGAGGGATTTCTTGAATGCAATGTGCAGTTTCACACCATTTTTGGACAGAAAACCACAGCATTAAACTGTTAAAATCTTTTATGTACACCCATAGAATTGGATATTTGGGAAAAAATATTCATAACCAAAAACCGTGATAAAGTTATAAATTTTGAAATCCCGGCATTGAATGAAGTATTAAAACTTAGTGCCCCTAACACCAGATGGCAGAGTGATCGGAGCTCCGTAGTAGTGGAAGAAGAGGAATGTTCAGTTAGTCACCAAACAGCTGAGGATGAGATCGAATGATCTTGAAAACGTTTCAATTATACAACAACAAGTAAGTGAAGTTTGAGTGTAAACATAGTGACTCATAAATCAAACTCAAAAATGAAGAATACTTCACTGCTAATAATGCTTCTGCTTTTAATATTTATGACTTTAAGGGTATGTTTACATCCCATATAGAACTCATTTAACTTTATTGTAAAATAGGAAGATTAAAATAATTGGCATTAAATGAGCATTAAATGCATGTATGTGCTGGACGTCTATACATGTCCATATCGGTTTGGGGCATTTTAACTTGGACGTCATATGACGTCCATATTGGTGAAAGGGTTAAGGGATGTTAAAAATGTACTTTGAAATAATATGCATAAGCTTGAAACTGATAAAGAATTACTATGGTTACATTCGTTACTGTTGGATAAATATTTACAGGAATGTATTTAATACTAAAATTAGGCAAATGAGTCAACCTTGTATATACTTTTCTCCACTTTTAAGTTTTTAAATGACAACCTTACCTTCTGATTGATAATTGTACCTATGAACACAAGAGAATAACAAAGAATACAAGTGCCTGGAAATTATACATAAAAATCTCTTCACCAAATAGATTGTAAACATGAAGATACAGAAATTTAAAAAAGAGGGAACAATTAAAGGAAATTACCACATCAAGCAACATAAAAAAAATCAGAAAGTTAAAAAAAATTCGTTTTCTACCATGGGCTTTATAGAAATTCAATAAAATATTCAAAGATTATAATATAACAACCTACTTAACATGCATTGCTTAAAAAAGATGGACAAAATGCCAGTGGGAAAGCTTTTGGTGTTTATTAAATAGGATGATTGCATAAAAGTATCCACAGTAGAGACAAATATGAACTTAGATACAATATTTATGAACACAGGAGAAATGTTAAGTACCAATATGTGTTAGCAATTTCAAAGCACTTGTTGAACCACTTTGTACGAGAAACCTAAGCTTCTAAAGGCCCTTAAAAATCAGCAGAATCTCCATTTGGGAGAAGTTATTCATATACAAAAATAAACATAATTTTTAAATATATGTGTTTGGAGGAATTTAGTAACAGTGACGTCAAAATTAATTTCAGTAACTATTTGTAGTTGGTATATTAGTACTCATCACTTAAACTTTGATGTCTTGCATAAAAAGGAGCTCGTACAGTAAGTCCAGCCAAAATGTCATTAAGTTACTGGAAGAAGTCCAACAGTGAATCTAGGCTGATGATAGAAACAGCAGTCTCCAAAATATCCCAGTAAGTTCTGATGTAGAAAATGAAGCTAGAATATTAAGCATCTCAATTTATCGGATAAATGTAAAGAACAAAACTCTTTGTTTCCTAAAAAAAATTTATAAATATATTTACTAATTTAATTTTCATTAAGTGAATCTTGGTGTGTGAATTATACCATTGTGTCAATATTCGCTGTGCAAAATAGCGAAAGAGAATGTAGATGGGTTTTTTCATTTATAAGCAAAATAACTTTCACAAAAAAAAAAAGATAAAGGCAGATATAATTTTGATTTCATTCTTTTAACAGAGTATGATGACAGTGACGGCCGTGATGATGGTGGAAATCAAACTGATGACAATGCAGGAGGAACGAGGTAAAGTAATATCTAATTGTTTTTGGGATTTCATATTTGTTTATTTTGGGAGGTAATTACTAGTGTAAGAAAACTGAATGTAATTTGCTTTGTAGTATGCATAAGAATGCCAACTTCAATGATTAGTTTTCTTTAATTGCTGAATACTGCTTTCATCATTGTTCATTTATTAAATGAACACTGCCCAGAATTCTGGTTTCTTAACATCATTTCAGTATTGTATTTAAGTTTTGTACAGTTGTATATAACTGGTCATTGAGAAATTACTCTGCAGCTCCCGTGTTGTCAAGATTCCTCTAGAGATTGGAATTCTGGTGGCAGCCATGGCCACTGTGAGTGTATGGTTATAATGTTCCACAAGTTAAAAAATCTTTTAGGTTCACATATCTAATTTATGGAAAGGTAATGTAGATAAGTAATATGAAGCTCACTTGTTTAAAGAAGATATTAACGTGGAAATTAATTGTTCTTGCACACTAGCCATGTGTAGGTGATGATTTGGATAGATAGAGTCAGATTGAAAAATTCAATGCCATAGCCAGGATTTGAATCATGGATCTCCCGGTCATCATGCTGGCATGTTGGCCATAGTAGCTCAATGATTTAGAGCAACAGGACGAAGACCAGGAGATCCGTGGTTCAAATCCCGGCTATGGTATTGAATTTTTCAGTTACCGATCCAAGATATTAACGTGTTTACCATTTTCTTGATGACAGAATCGTTCACTTTCATTTATTTTGAAGCACTGTAATTAAATTCTCTTTCATTGCAGAAGTTATGTAATCTGTAATTGCTGCTTACAGTTAAATCAATTTTTTGGGATTGTTCTTGTACAAATCAGATCACTTAGGCCAGAGACTTTTACAAATTAGTCTTTCCCCAAAAATTTCTACTAACAACTTAATAGATTGATGTGATGTATGGGCAGTGGTACTGTATTATTGAAAAAGTGCATAACCCATTTCATCTTAATTTAGCTGTGCAATAAACAGAAATAGAATATACAAGCACTAAACATTGGCATTAACTGAGGTGTAGTAAAAGATAGGCCCAATAATTTGCTGGTGAGAGATAGCATCCATACTCCAATTTTCCAAATGAAAAGGTTTCCTGGATGGCATTGGGATTTTCAGTACACCATATGCATGTATTTTGTGAATTTACACATCTGGATATGTGAAAACAAGCTTCCTCAGTACAAAATGTCCTATCTAAATCAATTCCATGGTGCACAATACACTTCTGAAACCATTCACAATACTGCACTCCTTCCCCTGTAATCTGTGGGGGGGGGGGGGGGGTGAGTGTGAGGGGTTTAAGGACCCATCAACATTAGGTTATTTGGTCTGTGGGTTTAATTGGTGGATAACGGACATGAATATGTGGATAAAACCAGAGTTGTTTTTTATTGCCTTATATGCAGAACCGTAAGAAATATCACTTTGTTGGACTAATTTGTTTATTGATTTCTGTGGATTTTTAAGCATTCTATCCAATATATCTGCCTATTTATCTTCTGTTAAGTCCCTTGGTCTACCACCCTTCGCAGCATCATGCATGAAACCTGTCTGACAAAATGTAGTTATTAAATCACAGTAGTTTTGAGTTAGGGAACCTAGCAATGAAACTTTTTTTTCACTTTCATTGTGTAATTTCAACTAGAAACACATGTACTTCTGCAGAATAAATTGCTGTCCCCTTATAAACACATCATTACCATCAGTACTCACTTTACAATAACTAGTCTACTGATTTTATGCAGTAAATATTCTGTAAACAATAAAATAGGCTGGTCGGTTGGGGTGGAATGGCAAAAATCTAGGAGCAGTATGTGGAGGCAGTTGATGACCCATTACAAGTGTTGTAATAATATTGCAATATGTGGACAGAATTTTTTTATGTTGAGAAATCAGTTTCAATTCTGTTTTTAAAACTGAATTTTGCCATGAACAGCAGTATAAAATGTATACTCATATGGTATCCTATGTACACCAGGTAAATCAGTCACCCCTGCTGATTGAGTTTTATGAATTTATATTCTTAACATGAAAACATTGGGCCCCATTGTATCTAAGAAAATTCTGTAACATGGATACCTTTGTTTTTACACTTGGTGAAATAACTAATATGGCACATATTAAAGTATGCTTTTAATGCATTGAAATATATAGGTGATGCTAACAAAGTATTTTTACAACTGAAATTGTGTACTGTGACAAGCAAATACTTCATATTATTACAATTTTGAGTCGAACTCAAAATTGTATTAATTTTGTGCTTCATTGTATCATAGTCCTTAAACAACAGAATACTTCATATTATGTTAACTTTATCTAACTCTCATAGCTCAGTTGGAAGTAGTGTGCATTTATAAAACCTCTTTGGAGTAAAAGTAGTTTATATCACTTTGGTGAACTATTAATCTGTATATCCATAAATAATTGTGGCTTGAAATAATACTATGTTTGACATTGTTAATATTTTAATTTGCAGTTATGTTTTATTGTTATTTAACATTTTATTATGTAGTGCATCTTTTTGATAAACTACAGTAAGCCATTTAAATGCGACATATATACATTTGACATTGCTGGAATAAGGGTTATTCACATTTGATTTAAGACAATAATTACATCACATATCACAATTTTTAGTATGAAAGTTGTAAGAGTATAGTCTTTGTTGCAGTACAAAGAAATGAATTTATTTTTAATAAGTATATCTCCTGTTGGAGTATTATGGTGGGCCTGAAAGGACTCTTTTGTAACAAAATAAAATTCTACTTATTAAAAGACAGCATGAGTTGCCAGTCAGTTGTCCTAAAAAACTTTTGTTTTTAATAGTTGACGTGAGTGAAGTTTTAATAAAATATGACTCAATAAGTCTTTTAATATGAAATTAGCTTCATTTTTGATAATGCTTTTAATTATAACTATTTCAAAGTTCTGCTTGTTTGGAATCGCTATTGGTTAGCAGTGCTAATCATGACTCTTAACAATGTAAGTGCTCAAACTGATACCCTTGTTGGTTAATGCACACCCAAACATGCTGTTGCATTGAAATTCTATCTCAGTGGTGGATATGATGGACCTAGATGCCACTGTAACACATTGGTGAAGGTTCTCCAGAATTTCTGGCTCCTCTGCATAAACTTGTTGCTTTAAATAATCCATAAGAAAGACGTCAGGATAGGCTAGATCAGGTGATCTGGCTGGCTAGGAGATTGGTCCTTGTCTTCCTATTCAATGACCAGGATTTGCCATATTTAGATGATTGCAATCGTTGACTTGTGCAATGGAGGACCATCGTGTTGAAGGCATGTCATTAATTGCCTTTGCAGTGGTATGTGTTCTAATAGCAAGGAGACCTCATTCAGCAAAGGTTCCAGGCTGCATGCTCCTATTAGATGACCCTCAAGAAAACTGGTCCAACAAAATGGTCGCCAAAGGTTCTGCACCAGACATTCACTTGCCAATGCTCTTGGAAAGCTGCCTCCTTTACCCAATGAAGATATCAATACTCCAATAATACATGTTGCAATTTATGGTCCCCTTGTGAAATCTTGATACATCCCAAACCAGGATCCTGGAGACAAACCACATATCATTTGTCACTTGGCACAGCATCCATTCACAAAAGTTCACCCGAGCTTCAAAATCTCTCCCATGGAGGGCGCTGAGTGCCCTTAAACATACATCTACCTTCCATTGTGTAAGGACTATGATACAATGAAGCACAAAACTTTGGGTCGAACTAATACTCAATGCTCCACTTATTGCTAGTATTTACCTAGAACGCGTTTCGTTAGGATCTTCCTTACATCATCAGCTGTTGTCGACTAATGGACGTCGGTTCGGTGAACTCCTCAGAGGTGATAGGTGCGTCTCTGTCGGTATCTTGATGAACTTGAAATTTGGGCTTTCTTCAAACAATTTTCTTTCATATTTCTTAATGAAGATTTTTTCCCACGTGGTTAATGCAGCTGGACCTTGGACACCTTTTAATAAGTGGATTTCTTGTTCTATATCATGATTCTCCTTCCAAAAATGGTACACTACTGCCGATTTATCTATTTCTTTGTTCCTGATGTTCCTAAAATGCTCTTTAAGCCTAATATTCAAGTTCCTTTTTGTTTTTCCAATGTAAAAGTTGTCACAGCCCTTGCAATTTATCCAGTACACACCTGATTTTTTGTCTGCGGGTATCTCCTTTGTATTATGTGATTTCAAAAGGTGTTGTACACTAAATTTGTTCTGTGGGGCCAAAGTAATTGTGTTCTTTGAAGACTTTTTGGAAAAGGTGTGTAGCTCTGGGATGATATGTAAATTTTCTGTATGAAGTTTCATTGCTGATTGGGGAAAGAGTAGTTACTTTTTTTAGTTAATTGATGGAAATTAATCATTTCTCCACACTAGCCGCATATAGGCTAAGGTTTTTGATAGAGTCAACATGAAAAATTCAATGCCATGGCCGGGATTTGAACCACGGATCTCCTGGTTCCTGTCCAGTCGCTCTAAACCTTTTGAGCTACCATGGCCAACGTGCCATCCTGACATTAAATTCTCCAGTTGAGTTGTATATTTTTCCGGTAGACCACTAGGGGCCCTCGCATCCGAGATACACCGTTTGTGGCTTCATCATTTAACTCTTATTATTTTAGTTAATTGATGGAAATTAATCATTTCTCCATACTAGCTGTTTCATGTTGACTCTATCTATCAAAAACCTTAGCCTATATACGGCTAGTGTGGAGAAATGATTAATTTCCATCAATTAACTAAAATAATAAGAGTTAAATGATGAAGCCCGGGACTTAAGTACTTACGATAGTAAGTTGCCACAAATGGTGTATCTCGGATGCGAGGGCCCCTAGTGGTCTACCGGAAAAATATACAAGTCAACTGGAGAATTTAATGTCAGGACTGCACTTTGGCCATGGTAACTCAAAGGTTAAGAGCAACTGGACGGAAACCAGGAGATCAATGGTTCAAATCCCGGCCATGGCATTGAATTTTTCATGTTGACTCTATCAAAAACCTAAGCCTATATGCGGCTAGTGTGGAGAAATGATTAATTTCCATCAATTAACTAAAAAAAGTAACTACTCTTTCCCCAATCAACAATGAAACTTCATACAGAAAATTTACATATCATCCCAGAGCTGCACACCTTTTCCAAAAAGTCTTCAAAGAACACATTATTACTTTGGCCCCACAGAATAAATTTAGTGTACAACACCTTTTGAAATCATATAATACAAAGGAGATACCCGCAGTCAAAAAATCAGGTGTGTACTGGATAAATTGCAAGGGCTGTGACAACTTTTACATTGGAAAAACAAAAAGGAACTTGAACATTAGGCTTAAAGAGCATTTTAGGAACATTAGGAACAAAGAAATAGATAAATTGGCAGTAGCCTACCATTTTTGGAAGGAGAATCATGATATAGAACAAGAAATTCACTTATGAAAAGGTGTCCAAGGTCCAGCTGCATTAACCACGTGGGAAAAAATCTTCATTAAGAAATATGAAAGAAAATTGTTTGAAGAAAACCCAAATTTCAAGTTCATCAAGATACCGACAGAGACGCACCTATCACTTCTGAGGAGTTCACCGAACCGACGTCCATTAATCGACAACAGCTGATGTTAGTAAGATCCTAACAAAATGCGTTCGAGGTAAATACTAGCAATAAGTGGAGCATTGAGTATTAGTTTGACTCAAAATTATATTAATACATATACCTACCTCTCTCCCATGGAGTGTTTAGTGTAGATGCAAAGGATAGGGGTGAAACTTATTGGCTCGCTGTGCTACATAAGATTAGCTAAATATCTCTTGTGCTAGTATGCAAATTATTTCATACTGCATTCAAAACAGCTTTCACAATAACATTGGATGTCACTGGTTTCTCTTACAGGAGGCATCCTTGCAAGTGACAATGTTGTATGCAAAAGCCTTTCAGTATTCTGAAATATTTTTGTTGTTGGTTGATATCTATTAGGATAACTCTCTTCGTATGAATGCTGACCCTGTTGCACATTCACACTTGTGTCTCCACAGATGAACAAATCAGAAACTTGTCTGTAATATACATAATGAAGGACTGCCACAAATTTTGTTTAAGAGACACATGAGGAATGAAGGCAGTTGATACTCAAAACATCACTTTACTGTAATGTCAGTCAAATGGGACAAAGATACAAAATCACAGTTTGTGTTTAGGCTATTGTATCCATTCTATTACAACATTTATACATTCAGCAATCATTTAGATTATAATTCTGTTAGAAACTCTGGACTGAAAAACTACATTATGGAATCGATTTCCAATAAGAAGAAAGGAAGATAAAAAGCTTGAACAATGTGCAGATTATAACCTATATTTCTGTAAACTAATGCTCACGAGCATAATTCCACTCGCCTAATAGGGCACTTCCCTCTGGGAACCTTCTTCATTAAACCTTGGCTCTTGGCTGCCAGACATTGTATGTACTACCTCACTGCTTGTATGTTATAACCTTTTAAAAGTGTTTTAATTTTGTTTTGGATGTCTACCATGATTATGAAATTGCAGAAATTATTTATCTAAGTTATTTGAGATGTACATATTTTAGTTTATACTAAAATTGTAATATATCTTATTTAAGTAATCTGTGTGTTTTGATTGTACAGCATTCATTTAGAATAAATATGTCCCTAATTTATCGTAGCTATCCTAACAAAAATTAACAAAATACCTGCCATTTTGATACTGAAGACTAATGATTGGTCCATATTTTCAGGGGGATTTATTCAGTTGAGTAGCTATGTACAAAATAATGTAAAAGTTTGTAAAATCTGCCGGAAAAATAGTTAAATGTGTGTAAATGAGTTTGTTTTGAACTGTGCTTTAGTGTGGGGTACCTTATGTCCCTAAACTGCTTGTTCTGCTAAATATTGAGCTTTTGTCTATCAAAAAATTCAGATGGTAAGTTGTAAGGGAAGAAAATGGACTTAAAAATGCAGTTGCAGTTTAAAAGGTGGCCAAACTTCCAAAACCGGTAGGGACAGCTGACTCATTTGGGATAAAAAACAAAGCTTTTGGGTAAGGATGCCCATAGCTCAGTGTATTTATAGTATATAATTTTGGATATACTAAGTGAAATATTATAGTAATATTTTTAATCTGATCATTTTTTTGAGGAGGTGGGAGTTACAGGGGTTGTAAAAGTGTATAGCATAGCTTCCTTCTGAAGGCATATAAAGACATTGGGCATGTATGATTTTCAAGATTTTTTTTTTTTTTTAAGAAAAACCTTATCCAGGTTAAAATGTTCCAATCCAAAAAGAAGTGTCAGTTTCTCCCTAGTGCTGTTCACTGGCAGTGGCTCTAGTAGCAGGGAGAAAGTAGACCAATTACAGAAAACCAGGAATGTCCTGGTTGGAATGTGATGATAAATGTATAAACGTGAAGGTGCAAAAAATGCATTTTTGTCAATTTGCAGGATTCACAGCCGTGACAAGTCCCAATATTAATCCCCTATTGATCAAGTTTTGCTTTTTCATTTCTGTTGAGACATTCAATTATTATGTTACAGTGGAAGAAAAAGAAGAAGAGAAATCCAGAACAAGAATCCAACTTTCATGGCAGGAGTACCTGGAGTTACACCCATCACTGTTCAACCGAAGCTGCAAAATATACAACGTAAAGTTCAAGACTTTTGTGGATGGACTGGGTAAGATTCATAGCTTGACAAAAGAATATTTACTTGCAATGATCTTCCCTTTTATCTCAGATTAAAATTTCTTGCTTTTGTTATGTCCAACTTCACATAATGATGGCAGAGAATTCAGTTCTATTTGCACATCTAGCATAATTTCTAGCATTAATATTTTTGTATGCATTATGTTATTTTAATTCTAGTTCGGGGTTTCCTGGTTGTCATCCAGTTTCAATGGATACAAGCAATATCACTTTACTGCACGAGAGACCATACAGAGTTTCATGGAAAGCTGATGGCACAAGGTAGACACGTTTCTTTATTGTATGTCACTTTAAAATTCTCATCAAGAATTAGGATACAACTAAAATACTCAGTGAAACTTAGGCCTGAAGGCCATTACTTTTGCAGATTCATACTTTTCCAGGTATAAAAATAACCACAATAGCATATTCAGGTATGTTTTTTACAATTTTCTGAATCAGAGTAAAAAGTAAAAACACTTAAGTATTTGAGATCTGTGGAAGATGACAGAAGAACTGTAAGGGTTTTCCAAGCTCTATATCCAGACTTTGTAACAATTCCATTAAATATTAGTTGTGTGCAAAACAGATCTTTATGGCAGTTGATAGATTAAGCTGGCCAGTACAAAACCGAGTAAGTATATGTTTTGTCTTGAAGCATTGCATAGTTATTACTACTCTGTGAGGGTCATCCAGAAAGTAAAGAATGATTGAGCATGATTGAATCAAAACAAATGATATCAGCACCAAACTTTATTTCTAAACTTACATGACTTGACACTACTTTTCTATGTAATCACCATACTTGTCAAGACATTTGTTGTAACGTGGGGCCAGTTTTTTCATACCATTGTTGTATTCATTTGCTGCCAAAGATTTAAGCCAGGCTGTCACTTTGCTTGAGTTCCTCATTGCTTGCAAACTGGTTCCACTCAAAAATACTTTCAATTTTGGGAATAACTAATAATCACTTGATGCCAAGTTGGTGCTGTAAGCAGGATGACCAAAGATCTCATTTCAGGCGTTGAAGTTCCTGCTGTGTTTGTGCTGATACATGAAGCCAGGCATTGTCATGGATGAAGAACACTTTGGCTGAAAGCATTACATTATTTGAATTGCACATCGAAGCCATTGAAGAGTTGCACAATAGGCTTCTGTGGTTATTGTTTCTCCTCTTGGCATGAACTCAATGTGGATTAAACCCTTTCGGTCCCAAAAAACTGTTGCCATGACTTTCCGGCTGTTGAAATTTGGCTTTTCCTTCTTGGGTTGTGTAGGAAAATTTGTGTGATGCCACTTCATAGTCTGCCACTGTTTTCAGAAGTCTTGTTGAAACCCATGTTTCATCTCTAGTAACAATGCGGTCCAGCAAATCGTCACCCTGTTTGTCATATTGTGTCAAAAATTCAAGGGCTGCTCCCATGCGATTTTCCTTGTGGCCATCATTCAAGAATTTTGGCACCCACCGAACACACATATTCTTGTAACGAAGGTGTGCTGTCACTATTTCATGTAGGAGCAAATGTGAAATTTGTGGAAAAGATTTGTGTAATGTGTGCAAAGTGAAATGTCAGTTTACCTGAATTGCATCATCAATCGTTTTCTTCAGTTTTTCCGTAGTAGGTGATGGCCTCCAACTCTGATCTTCATCATGCATGCTAGTCCTTCATTGCACATGCATAATATACCATTTCCTCACTGATGACTCGTTAATTGCACCTTCACTGTAAACATTCTTTATTTGCCTATAAATATCAATAGGCTTAACATTTTGAGCATTCAGAAAACAAATGAGGCATCGTATTTCACATTTGGCAGGATTTTCGATTGGTGACACCATTATATAGAATAAAAAGAAGTATTTCAGAAAGTGGAGTGCCATTGTTACTAAAATTAGGCAAGTGAGTCAACCTTGTATATACTTTTCTCCACTTAAAGTGGAGTATATACAAGGTTGACTCACTTGCCTAATTTTAGTAACAATGGTGACACCATGTAAATTTGTTGCACAAACCATTTGCATGACTGCACAGGAATAAGTCTTGGCTCATAATGAAGCCAAGGATGAATGAATGAATGAATGAAAGTAAATGGGTTGAGCCCTTTCAGTCCCTAGCACGTAGGCTGCATATTGGACCCATTGTGCCCCTCTTACTGGATTGCTTATTCAAGTCCTATGGCCTCCAAAAGGGACAGCATAAGTCTTGGATGAGCACTCCTTATATCATCTGGTCTCAGTTGGTCTGAGCCCACATTCACAAAATATGTAGAGAAGACTCATCCTCTCCACTGCACTTCCTGCATGTGGAGTCTGCACTAAGCTTCATCACATTCAGGTGTCTCTTTAGGGTGTTGTGCCCTAGCCAAGGATGAAGCTACTTCCCACTAATGCAATTGCAGTGGTGGGGGATCTGCATGAAGCACCATGTGAATTCATTCTTAACTCTCTGGATGATCCTTGTACTGTGGCACCAACAGCCCGTTTTTGACCGTAGGCCTTCTTTAACTTCTTCCATTCTACTCTGTCCATAGCTGAGCTCCTCCATGCTGTTGTACCAAATAACTCTTTTGTGTCTTCAGTTATTGCCTCTGTCTTTCTGGGTCTTCATCTGGGCTGTGTCCCCCCAGGGGCCTACTTCGGTAGGTACAGGTTTGGCGCACCCAGGGTCACGAGCCAACAGTCTCCCTCGTGTGGGCTCCTCTTCGTGGTTGAGGAAGACAGTCAACACACCCACCCACGTGTAGGCCATGCGTGGAGACCCGTGTTGGTGGAAAGGTTTGTCCTGGTGTTTTAGGGATGTGCATCTGAGCTCATACCAGTGCTCTTCTGAATTCGGGGAGGATGTGCATTTCTAATATACTACTTTGGTTTCTGCTTCGCCTAAACGGGAGGTTAGGGACTAACCCACCCGTAATCAATCTGCCAGGACTAGGTATTGTACCGAACTCCAGGGTGAGTGGGACGGCGAGCTCGCTATATCCCCTGTGTAGCCCTGTCATCCCAGTGGGATGACCCCTTGTTGGGCTCCGTGGTGGGTGGGGCGCACTGGGGGATGAATCCTAATCCATTTATTATGGCAAAATTTAATAATAACAAAAAAAATTTAACAAAAGTGGAAAAGAAGTAGTACACGATTACGGATCTGTTTTTTTACCTGCGTTTACCGTATTTGCCGGGTTGAACATCACATTCAAAACTTCTTTTTTGGATTCAGAATCTGCCAAAAGCATGAATCTGTTATAGCTGTTGAAGATATCTTCTTGTTGAAAAGTATTGTGCTTGCTGCTGGGCACACACTGCTTTTGTCCAGGTACAGTGCTCCATTTCGTGTAGAATTCACACTGTTTATCGCCGTTATTTATCATTCTTTCCAGTTTGATGTTTTCGTCTTTCAATCTGTCAATTTCACAGAGTGCATGATTCAAGTCCTTCTTCATTATTTCAATAACCTTTTGAAGTGACGCTATCGTATCACGTTCTCTTCCAGCATCGTTGCCATTTGATGCACTATTTTTCTGTTTTATTATCTCACTATAACTGTATTTCTGATTACCTATTTGTTTGTTCGTGTCACTTTCTTCCTGATATGCTGTAACACGCTTTTCACCTTGATTTCTTAGCAAATACTCAGTTTTTCACTAAATTCACGGAAGCATTATTACGTTCTGCATATGCTGACACCATCTTTAAATCATAGAACTTTTCGCAGAACTTTTCAGCCATCATTTTAATAGTAAATATCAGATCTATAGCTGATCTACCTTTATGGAATCCTGACTGATATTCCCCAACTATTTCCTCATATTTTTCCTCCAATTTCATTCTTAAAATGTGTGTAAGTACTTCATATACATTACATAGCGATGTAATTTCAAGCGATTTCCTTTTTATATATATATATATATTGGGCAAGTAAGCTTTACCTTTCAATCCATTGGCAACTGTTCCTTCTGCTAACATAGATTAATCATCCTCCCAATGGCTTCATTTACAAATGAGCCACCTTTCTTAATTAGCTCTGCGGGTATGTTATCTATCTACCCCTAATGTTTTGTTGTTTTTTAAGGCTTACTATCACATCTACTGAATCTGGAGGATGTATTCATTTGCACCTTTTTCACTGTTTCCTTGAACCAAGCCTTGTCAGTCTATACTAATATTATCTCCAACTTCAGTTTCATTATTTAATAACTTCTGAAAATATTCTTTCCATTTATTAAAAACTTCATGTGGTGCACCTAGTATTTCTTGAGCATTACTTTTAATCATATATCGAGATTCAACTGTATTGGAACACCACAGTGAAGCGAAAAATTATTAAATTTTAGATGAGTCGCGTTTTTTACACATCTGCTTCACTTTCGTACCTATTTTGAGGACATGTTTCGCAAATCTTCGCTTGCATCTACGGCTCTTGTGCGACTCGCACAAGAGCCGTAGATGCAAGCGAAGATTTGCGAAACATGTCCTCAAAATAGGTACGAAAGTGAAGCAGATGTGTAAAAAACGCGACTCATCTAAAATTTAATACTTTTAATCATGTTTGTTTTCAGGGCACTCAGCCTTAGTGGAGTCTAGGGAGGGATATGGGGTGGAAATATGGGGAATTAAAAAACCAAAACGTAAACACTTGGGCCTCTAAAGGTATAGACATCTCCAAAAAGCGTATGCAATTTCTTAACACTCTAAAGCACCCAAATATTGATGCTAAATCCTATAATTACATAGAAAAATACAATAAAATTTTAAATAATGTAATAAGAGAAGCAAAAAGGTTACATAATGCAAAATTAATAAAAAATGCAGAAAATAAAATTAAAGCTACATGGAACATTGTAAATTCAACACGTAAGGAAAATCAACAAAAATGGCAGGGAAATATGTTCATTGAAGTAAACAACCAAGTGATACAAGATCCCATAAAAATAGCAAATCACTTCAATGAACTCTATATAAATATTGTAAAAAAATTAGGAATAAAACAAACTCAGTATGTACCAATACAGGAAAAGAAAGTATGTAATTCAATGGTGCTTAGTAAAATTAACGAGGGTCAAGTTATTTCACAGATAAATGCATTAAAATGCAAAAGATCCAGTGGACTGGATGAATTTACAAATGAAATGATTAAATATTGCAAATACGAAATTACAGATGTACTTACTCACTTAACCAATCAATCTTTTAGTTCTGGAATATTTCCAAAGAAATTAAAACAAGTTGTGGTCAGACCAATTTATAAGAAAAAAAACTCAAATTTAATAATGGAAAATTATAGACCAATATCTTTATGTTCAACTTTCTCTAAAATAGTAGAAGGATTATTTCTAACACAGTTACAAAGCTTTTGCAAAAAATTTCAAATTTTATCAGAATTTCAGTTTGGGTTTCAAAAGAAAAAGTCTACAGTAGAAGCAATTTGCAGAGGAAATGACAATATTATAAATGCCCTAAATAGAAATGAATATGTAGTCGCTATTTTCCTTGATCTTTCCAAGGCCTTCGACTGCGTTAACATAGAAATCTTAATGTCAAAATTGGAAAACTATGGAATCAGAGGCATACCACTACTATGGCTTGGCTCCTATCTACAAAATAGAGAACAATGCGTGGAAATAATACATGATTTAAATGGAAAGTTAATGAAATTTCGATCATCATTCAAAAAAGTAACACATGGAGTGCCCCAAGGCTCAAAATTAGGACCATATTTATTCCTACTGTATATAAACAGCTTATTTCAAGTAATAAAAGAAGCAGGGGGAATAGCAATAGGCTATGCAGATGACACCACGATTTTAGTAAAAGAAAAACAGAAATAGAAGTACAAAATAGGGCAAATACTCTACTAGTAAAAGTAAACAGACATTTAGAAAACCTAGGCATGATATTAAACACAAACAAAACAGAGTGGATACAAATCAGTCTTAATAACAAAAAAACAGACAAATATAAAGTTAACAATAGGAAACAAAGAAATTCAACAGGTAAATGAAACAAAATTCTTAGGATTAGTAATAGACAACAGATTGAAATGGAATGGACATGTTCAAAAAGTAATAAAAAAAGTTAATTCAGGTATATATAAATAATAGATAAAAAATGTATTAAACAAACATACTATGCATTCATTCACTCTCACTTGAGCTATGGCATTGTATTATGGGGCACAGTACAAAAAACCTTAGCTTTAAGACTATTTAGATCGCAAAAAAGAGCAATACGTTTGATGGCAGGAATACAGAAAAGAGACACATGTAGAAATGCATTTAAAAAACTAAATATTTTAACATTACCTTGATTATATATATATGAATGTATCAAACTTACATTAAAAAGTTATGATCAAAACAAAAATAGTAACATCCATAAACATAACACCAGAACAAAAGATAATTATTTTAGAAACAGACTTACTGGTATCCTAAATAATAAAAGCATAGAAAATAGCATCAAAGATTTGTATAACCACCTACCGGCTGAAATCAAACAGATAACAAACAGGAAAACAAAACTAAAGGCTGTCAAAACTTATTTATTACAGAAAGTATTTTACTCTGTGGAAGAATATAAACAGATGAGGTAGAATATGCTATTTACACTTCTCAACTTTATAAACATGTTTGTAAATATTATTGTATTTATTTTATGTAAATATAAATTGACGATCCATGTAAAAAGCTTTACAGTTGGAGATAAATAAATATCAAAATATCCACTGTAATATAATTCTTTTCTGTAGTTTTTGAAGTTGTTGGATCATTTTGTGACATTCTTTAATTTGGATTGACCTCATTTTATATGAACTTAGTGCATATAATGCTGCTTTAGAATCAGAAAGTACGACAGCCTTTTTGAATTTATCTATTGTGTATAGAAGGTGTTGGAGTGAAATATGAATAGCTGTTACTTCTGCATCAAAATTTGTTGTGTGGTATCCTGCTGGTTGATAGAATGAGAACAGTGCACACTTAATTCCTGCTCCTGAGTTGTTGTCCAGTTAGATCCATCTGTGTAGATATGTAACCATTCTTCAGGTGGGTATCTATTGTTCAGTTTCTAATGCTAGTGCTTTTAGTACAGGTTTGGAAGTTTCAGATTTTGTAACTATTTGTTCCAATTATAATTGAATGTTAATTGGTTCAAAAATTAGTGGGTTTTCTTTCATTAAAATGTTTTCTTTAGAATTAGGAAGATTCAGATCTGTTTTTAATTCCATAACTTTGTGTAGGAAACGTGTTTTCATCTTGATTGGCTGTAGTAGTCTTTTCTCCTATTTTGTTGTTTTTAACCGCAACATTTTTTCATGTTGTATTAGTGCCTGCTCCTCTAAAGTTACATGTATTGTTAAGGCTTGCATTGCCGTGATAGGAGTTGATTTTGCTGCACCAGTTATTAGTTGCTGGGCCTGATTTTGGCATACTTCTAGTTGATTTATGTTAGAACTGTTTGCTGTAATTATTACCTCTCTGTTATAAAGAAGTATTGGCTTGATGAATGTTTTGTATGTGGTGTTCAGTGTCTCCCGATTACTGTCCCACTTTACGCCAGCTAATCTTTTAAAAATTGAAATTTTTGTTGTTGATTTGTTTACTACTGCTTCAATATGATGTCTCCAAGATAATTTTGAATCAAATGTTTAATGGTAAATGTTTTCAACAAGCTTCTGGTTTAGCAATGAGTATTCTTCATAGTCTTCTAAAGATTATGATCTTTATGATCTTTTTATAGAGTTTTTTTTTTTTTTTTTTGAAATACGAGTCATGAAAGCATTCCCTCTAATTTTTAAGACTTTGTTTATATATATATATATATATATATATATATATATATATATATATATATGATATGTTCCTGATAAACACATAAATTTACATGTAAATTTCTATGAAGTTCACGTTATAAATTGAAAATAATGGTTGCCTTCTCTTTCTGGATCTAAACATAGTAAAAAAATAACAATAAATTAAATGTTGGCATTTTTGAGAAATCAACTCATACTGATAATTACATAAAAAATCAATGTTTGAACCCTTTTTCACATAAATTTGTTGTTTTTAATAGTTTAATGTACTGTTAATAAATCTATCCCTAATTAAAGACAAATTTAATAGAGAATATAAACACACATTAACATTTATTTAATTAATGGTCTTAATAAAGATATGTAAAAAGATTTATTATACTAGCAGTATAGGAGAAAGGAACGAACTCAACATAAATGAAGACAAGACGAAGCACATAGTTTTCTGCAAAGTAGGGGCAATTAGAAACAAACATGGAAATCTCTACAAAGGGCAGCCACTGAGAAAAGTCAATGCCTATAAATATTTAGGAGTCACAATACAAATGACTGGGAAATCATTTGCATTGCACATGAAACAGAGACTGATAGAAGCAGTGAGAACCATAAATAACATAATGAACGTACAAAACCTGTCCCTCAAAATACCAGTGGGGCTATTTGAGACCAAAATACTACCAGTGGCAACCTACAGCCTGGAAATAATATGGGATTGACTAACAAAAAGACAACTAGAAAGCATGGAAAACCTAAAGGCTGATACCAAAATTATGGATTCAGTAAATTAGATTACATATATGAACATTGGGTATATTTGTTAAATATGAACAGGATGTTAGTTTAGTAGTTCACTATATGGTAGGGAAGTTATCACAGCGGGCGGTCCATCTGGCAAACACTTGAATAGAAGTGGATTTCTTAGACCCTTCCTTAGTAGCTGCTGACTGAAACAAAAGATACACTCCTGGAAATGGAAATAAGAACATGTTGACGCCGGTGTGTCAGACCCACCATACTTGCTCCGGACACTGCGAGAGGGCTGTACAAGCAATGATCACACGCACGGCACAGCGGACACACCAGGAACCGCGGTGTTTGCCGTCAAGTGGTGCTAGCTGCGCAGCGTTTGTGCACCGCCGCCGTCAATGTCAGTCAGTTTGCCGTTGTATACGGAGCTTCATCGCAGTCTTTAACACTGGTAGCATGCCGTGACAGCGTGGACGTGAACCGTGTGTGCAGTTGACGGACTTTGAGCGAGGGCGCATAGTGGGCATGTGGGAGGCCGGGTGGACGTACCGCCGAGTTGCTCAACACGTGGGGCGTGAGGTCTCCACAGTAAATCGAAGTTGTCGCCAGTGGTTGCCGGAAGGTGTCCGTGCCCTTCGACCTGGGACCGGATCGCAGCGACGCACGGATGCACGCCAAGACCGCCGGATCCTACGTAGTGCCTTAGGGGACAGCACCGCCACTTCCCAGGAAATTAGGGACACTGTTGCTCCTGGGGTATCGGCGAGGACCATTCGCAACCGTCTCCACGAAACTGGGCTACGGTCCCACGCACCGTTAGGCCGTCTTCCGCTCACGCCCCAACATCGTGCAGCCCGCCTCCAGTGGTGTCGCGACAGGCGTGAATGGAGGGACGAATGGACACGTGTCGTCTTCAGCGATGAGAGTCGCTTCTGCTTCGGTGCCAATGATGGTCATATGCGTGTTTGGCGCCGTGCAGGTGAGCGCCACAATCAGGACTGCATAAGACCGAGGCACACAGGGCAACACCCGGAATCGTGGTGTGGTGAGCGATCTCCTACACTGGCCGTACGCCTCTGGTGATAGTCGAGGGGACACTGAATAGTGCACGGTACATCCAAACCGTCAGCTAACCCATCGTTCTACCACTTCTAGACCGGCAAGGGAACTTGCTGTTCCAACAGGACATGCACGTCCGCATGTATCCCGTGCCACCCAACGTGCTCTAGAAGGTGTAAGTCAACTACCCTGGCCAGCAAGATCTCCGGATCTGTACCCCATTGAGCATGTTTGGGACTGGATGAAACGCCGTTTCACGCGGTTCGCACGTCCAGCACGAACGCTGGTCCAACTGAGGCGCCAGCTGGAAATGGCATGGCAAGCCGTTCCACAGGACTACATCCAGCATCTCTACGATCGTCTCCATGGGAGAATAGCAGCCTGCATTGCTGCGAAAGTTGGATATACACGGTACTAGTGCCGATATTGTGCATGCTCTGTTGCCCCTGTCTATGTGCCTAGGGTTCTGTCAGTTTGATCATGTAATGTATCTGACCCCAGGAATGTGTAAATAAAGTTTCCCCTTCCTGGGACAATGAATTTATGGTGTTCTTATTTCAATTTCCAGTAGTGTATAAAGGTCCACATGTATCAAAAGGTTGACTTGAATAGGGGAATTCTGGTGTGAATAACACATTTTCTTGAAAGGAATCTGACACAGCTGGACGGGTCGTCCACGATGAAATACGTGGCTTGAGGCAGCATCTAATCTTGTGATACATAAGGAATTACATGTTATCACATAGTATTTGTTTCCCATACTAATTCTGGACATTAATATAGATTGGTGCACAATGGTTGGCAACTTCGTGATTTACTAATTAAAAAGAGAAGCAGTCATTAAACAAGTCTTTAACTTGGATTCCAGTGTCATTAGTGTCATCCTTACTCCTTAAAAAAAACGAAAACAAAAAAAAACAACAACTCCTCTTGCTTGAAACTAGGCCGTGCATTGCTTCACATTTGCATAACGTTGCCCAGAAAAGTGGTGATAAGGCCAGATACCTAAAAATGACTAATGGGACTCTCGAAATATGCTCCATCCAGACTGGCATATATGATGGCTAGAGAAACATTCTTGATACAAGATCTAATGCTGAGATATTTACTACGCACAACAGATGCAGCAGCGAAAGTGCTACACAGGAGGAAGAGGAAACAAGACAAGATCTGGGATTAGTTTTACACCACAGAGGCTATGACAAATGACAACTGGATGGCAGTGAACTATGAGCTGTGACATCTGGTAACAAGAATGGCTGTACACGGACTCCACCAGAGAATATGCACCAAAAAAATGTGTGTGTGTGCGTGGGTGGGTGGGTGCGTGCGTGCGCGTGCACGTATGCATGACCATTATCACATTACAGTGTGAAAAAAGGATGGATTCCCCATGTGAATATGCACAAAACATATGAAAAAATACACAATTTGAATATTCTCATTATTATTAAAAAAATTGAATATTTAAATATAAAAAAGTAAATAACGTTTCTACTTAAAAAAAATCAATTATACTTATAAAAAATTTACTTATCCTTGAATGAATTCCTGTATTTTCTTTAAATGGAACATAGGGCATACTGAACTGCACAACCTCGAGGCCTGTAGGCAGTGAGTGGAGGATCAGAGGTTTTCTGATCAGAGAGATTCCAGGATGAGTGATCAGCCAAACGCTGGAAGTGAGAGTACGAGAGAGATGAGGGGATAGGAAAGATGACGGAGCAATCAGTGAAATGCTGGCAGGGGAAACTGGAGGACGTGGTGAAAACCCGCCCCAGTGCTATGTTGTCCATCACAAATCTCACTTTGCACTTGCCTGGGATCAAACCCTTGCTGACTTGGGGAGAGCCAAGTAGTCTAACCACTCAGCCATGGTGTGGCCTTATCTTGGGCTACAGAACAATATAATTTTTCTTTATAGAATTTTGTATAATCTTGGTTCTTTAAAATAAATATATAAAAAAATGTACCATTTCAGATAATAAAAACTGGCATTTATCAATTTAACTATTTAGATAGTGACCTGGACCAAACTAGAAACCAGAGTGAAGGAACATTTTAGAAATATCAAATAAAAACAGATTGATAAGTCAGCTGTGGCAGATCGTTTTTTGTAATTTAACAATGAAATAAATCCAGAAGTTAAATTATTAAAGGAATTAATGGTTTGGAAAAAAATATTTATCTTGAAAAATAGAAATCACATAATGAATTTTGAAATAGTGCCAGCTGATTCAATACATAAATTTGTTTTGCTCCCAGTAGATGGCAGGAAAATAACAATCCATCACCTAGCAGCAATAACCACAGGAAAACAAACAGTAAGTCAGCTAATGGTGCGATGGAAGCATCATGAAAATAGTTCTGAAGGATTTGCAATTTTTCAAAAGTTAGGTTTGTCACAATTATAATAATTTATTGTTAGAGCCCAGAATTGTATGCAAAATGCAAAGTTTTTATGCAAAATTTGTTTCTTTGGCTCACAAGAGAACCAACAGCAACAATAAATAAATTAATAACTAAAATACAGATAATAAAGACTTGGAGAAAGGACCAAAAAATGACAGCTTAATGGCTTATTGGTTCTTGATGATAAAGGCCCTTCCCACTCCTCGTCAAAAAAGCCAGCAAAATTGCGATTTGCAGTTGAGAGAAGTTCAACATTACTTTTTTGTATAATTAAAAGTATGCTTAAACAATATATATTATATGCCTCACTTTTCCAGACAATTTGAACAGAGCTTGCATATTTCGAGGAAAAATGTATATTTTAAGTTTTAAATCAAAAAGTGCATATTTTACTCTTGAATGTGGCATTAAATTATAATTTTCGCCTTTAGATAATATTAATATTATTAGTACTTAACAAGTCTCTGAAAACAACTGGTAGCTGACAACCGAGGAAGTTAATCATTGGAATAGTGCTTGTGCTTTGGTTTGAGAAATGCTACCCACAAAAGCATCTCAATCTGCATATTAGGTAAACTGTGAATGAGTTTGCAAGTAATATTTTTAGTGAGGATGGAAACATATTATTTTACCTAGTATGTGAAAAGATTTTTGGAAATAAAAGGTTTGAAGTTGTGCAGCACTAAATACAGCATTCCATAAGGGCCAGGTAAAGAAGTCTTCTTTAAAATTAACAGTTAATTAGAAGCCAAGAAGGTGAACAGTCATGTTCAAGTGACAATTTTCTAAAGGCTTGTGTTTAGCTTTAGTGAATGCTAACATTCTATTATGGAAACTGAATAATGTGCAGCTTCAAAGTTTCGTAGAAAAATATGGAAACGAAAGGCTCCTAGATGAGTCTACATTATGCAAAAACTTTGTACCATAATGTTTTCAGGATGTAATATCTAAAACATGGGATACATTGGAAAACGAAAAAATCTGGATTTCAATAGATGAAATTCCAGATGCTGCATAACAGTGTGCTGCTAGTGCTAAGTGGGTTCAGTGGAAGCGGGAAGCAAATCATTTATTTCGAACATTAAAGTGCTTGACAGGGTAAATCATAAATCATAGCATGGTTGCAAAATTTGTCAATGGCTTCTTAGCTTTCTTGTGGCCAGGTGGAGTATGACTATTTTTATTTCTCACTGATAGTACTCCACATGCAATTAATCGGGAACTGGATTGAAAGTTCTTTATCCCTGACTTGCCTTGTTCACGGTTTACATTGTGTTGCTGAAACTATTAGAGCCAAATATAAAGGAGTGTACTTATGTTTGTGAAGGCACCACTAAGAGTTAAAACATTTCTTAAATTCAGATTTAACTGTATTGGAACACCACAGTGAAGCGAAATAATTATTAATTTTTAGATGAGTCGTATTTATTACACATCTGCTTCACTTTCATACCTATTTTGAGGACATGTTTCGCAAATCATCGTTTGCATCTTCGGCTCTTATGCGACTAAAGCTTGATCCAGTGGTGTGGGTAATTCTGGGGTTGCTGCTGCCATCTGTTGATTTAGTGATGAACTTAAATGTGGGATTCTCTTCTGGCGGGATTTCAAAGTTCATTAGTTAGTTTTTGTTTTTCTATGTATATCCTCTCCCATATGACGAGTTCACTATGTTTTTGTACGTATTTTAGTAATTCTGTGCTATCTTCAATTTCATGATTTTCAGACCAGAAATGAGCTGCTATTGCGGACTTATCATGAAATTGAAGATAGCACAGAATTACTAAAACACGTACAAAAACATGGTGAACTCGTCATATGGGAGAGAATATACATAGAAAAACATAAAAACCAACTAATGAACTTTGAAATCCCGCCAGAAGAGAATCCCACATTTAAGTTCATCACTAAATCAACAGATGACAGCAGCAACCCCAGAATTACCCACACCACTGGATCAAGCTTTAGTCGCATAAGAGCCGAAGATGCAAACGATGATTTGCAAAACATGTCCTCAAAATAGGTATGAAAGTGAAGCAGATGTGTAATAAATACGACTCATCTAAAAATTAATAATTTCATAAATTGTTTCCATATCTGTCCATACTCCTGAGACAGTTTTAACTAGGTGGAGTACATGATTATAGGCTGTGTTGTATTATGCAGAACATTTCAGTAAAGTTAATAAATTCCTTTAATGCAGAAGATGCAGCTAGCATAGATATGGCTCAGATGTTTTTCTGAAGAATCATTGAGGAAAAGATCCAAGAAATTCATAGCCGGTTTTAAAAATTACTGAAATTATAACATTTGGAGGCCCAAAATAATTCTTTAGATTATTCACTTGCTCTGATAGTTGAAATTTTAAATATACTGTCTGCAAAAACTAAGTGTTGCAAAAATTGCATTCGATAAGCTTAGTCAGATATTAAATAAAAATCCTGGATGCAAAACAATCTGTTAAATAAGCGTAATGTTGTCTGGTGATATGAAAAAATGTAGCAGAAGATGAATTCACCAAAGAAGAGTTGTGGTGTTTTTCAGTGTGACATCATGCGATGTAGAAAGGACTTGAGAAAATTAAAAATGTATTGGGAAAGAACACTGGGTACCAGTCAGTGTGTAATATTGAAAAACTCAACAAAAATAAATCAGTAAATAAAATAAGGCTCAGTAGTTGATGACCTAAAATCTATGAAAAATGGCCAGTAAAAATGTCCATAAGTTAAAGAAAAATTGACAAAGTATTTAAAAAAATCTTAAATTTTTGAAATGTCATTAAAACGTTTAAAATTGTTTAATATTTTAATGATAATTATGACTCGGAACTGATATCCTAAAATGAAAAATTACTAATAAAATGCCTTAAGTTTTATGAAAAATTGACATTAAAATTTAAAAAAATGACCTTCAATTTTTTAAGTGTTTGTCATTAAAATGACTAAAAATGGCTAATATTTTAATGGTAAAGATAAATATATCTAGCCCATGCACATTTAAGTACCAAGAGAAGTTGAAAATTCTGGACATACCTCTTACTAAGTACTCGCTTTGTCGATACATATACTAAAATTGGAACAATAACTCTACTCAGCATTCCAATAAAGAACCATCACCATTCATAAGGTCTCAGGTTTGAAGGATCTCATATTATTTCCAGCATCAACTTATATCTATGCCGAATTTTGTACATGTCCAGAAAGAAGGTGTACATGTGTTTCTAGGTTTTTTTATGTGCTTGCGTGTGTGCATGCGTTATTTAGAAACATATTACTAAAGCATTTCTACAATTTTCAAATGTTGCATAGATATGTTGACGATGTGTTTGCTAAAAGAGCAACCGATGATGCTATAAAGCTGCTAAACGTACAAGAATGTATGCATTCTGGTAAGGTGGGATGGTTTGGGTTCTTTCGTTCTTGTTAAGGTTTTAACTTTATAGAAAGTACTATTGAAAGTTTTTATCTGACTCGTTAATGGGTATGTGTTGATATTTTTATACATTTCTTCATGTTGTAGGTTTTCTACACTGGTAATGTAATCTTCTTTGTCTAAAATAACTAATTTGCTACCTTTGTTTGCTTGAAACCAGTTAAGTAAAAATTAAATGTAAGTGATGTAAATGTTACTATGTGACTCAGTTTTAGTATAAATTTTAATTCCATCACTATTACAATCCTATTTGAATATTATACAAGTATACATATAATTGTTATTTTGGTTTCAGGTATATGATGCTTATTCTAAGAGAGAATGAGATATACTTTATAGATCGTGACAACTCTGTGTTTCAAGTTTCTGGCATAAAGTTTCCTCATAGAAAGGATCTAGGAAGACATCTAGTAAATACTTTATTGGATGGAGTGAGTAAATTTATAGCTTCTTTTTTTTACATTTAAGAAAGTTTTGAGTAAAACACACAAAAATGAGATAGCTGTAATGAGCCTTTCAAAGATGTTTAGCACAGTTTTCTTTGGAGTCACTTTTAAACAGAAATTGTAAAAATAATAATTAATCAGTTAAAGCTATTCAAATCTGTTTCAGGAAATGGTAATTGATAAAGTTTTTGGACAGGATATTCCTCGTTATCTAGCATATGATATAATCAAATATGAAGGAGTTGACGTGGGAAAGACTGCATTTTATCCTGTGAGGCTCTCTTGTATTGAAGTAAGTAGTCTGTTAGATTGCATTGCTACTACTTTAAATATGATATGTACCATTTTTTAATATGCCACTTTAGAACTAGCATATTCTTAAGATGTCTATACTATATTCTTCTGAAAATAAACACACCTTGGATAAAGGCAAGGGGCAGGCCATGACTGCAACACTCAGCCTAAGAATACAAAATATGCTCATCTTGTCTTTGTGCTATTTATTTGAAAATGTAGTAAAGGATACATTTAATGATTTCATTCCAATATGCTACATTACTGTTACTTGGAAATAGAAATCAATCATGAAAAGAAGAATGTTCAATAAAGTAATGTTCCACCCACAGATTAATACCGGATTCTCAACTCTGTAGTGGAGTTTGAAACTACATAGGGCGCTCTTTCTGGCCTTTTGGGTGCGACCTATTAGAACTAACGGTTTCGTCGATAATACAGTGAGCTATTTCGACCAAGCTGTGGTACATCTGCCTCCCCCACTCTTCCATGCTTGTGTCCAGTGACTGATAGAATTCAACTTCTTTCGAAGCCTAATCTCACACACTCGTGAATAGTTTATGGCACAATTCATTTATCACATATTACATTGCATATAATACACGTTTTTCTGCCCACGGAATGTGGCCCAGAATCGATCCCACCCTTGGGGTGCAGATTTTAAGTCCTGGGTATAGGATCAGTGCCCACTCAGCATCGTGAGGAATTTGAGGAGCTTACGATAGGTAAGTGGCTCTGGTCAAGAAAGCCAACTTTCCAGCTGGGGGTGCCAAGATACTGACCACATCTCCCCGTATCGGTTGGATGATCGACCACCTCTTCCTTGCCTATGTGGGCATGAGGCTGATAGTCGGTTCGGCAGGTCCTGGCCCTCAATGGGCTGTCGCGCCATGGGTTATGCTATAATACACATTAAATATGCTGAATAAATGTGCGGTAAACTATACATCAGAGTGCGAGATGTTATTTTGAAAGAAGTTGACAAATTAATTTCGGAAAAAAGGTCTCATGAAGCCACTTCCAAACTTCACCTTTTTTCTGTTTCCACTAAGCATTATAGCTTTAATATTTCAGTTATAAATGAGTAAGTAGGTATGTCTTTAATCAACAATTGCATCTTTAATAAATGACAGAGAGATCACTCAAGATGGGTTTTGGTTATACAACACATCTGTATTCCCTTTCCCTGAAGCTGGAATTCCAAAGCTTCTTACTTAATAATTACAAGATAGGTAACCTGACACTAAATTAATGCTTTCTGTAGGTACAGGAAAACAGGAAAGGATATCAAA
The DNA here is from genome assembly GCA_030765055.1 of Mantis religiosa. Taxonomy (NCBI): domain Eukaryota; kingdom Metazoa; phylum Arthropoda; class Insecta; order Mantodea; family Mantidae; genus Mantis; species Mantis religiosa. The sequence goes on from CM060950.1 coordinate 390,356,150, forward strand.
AGATTATGTGTAATGCAATTTCTTTGTACATAGAATAATGTTGAAAAATTCCCTGGAAGAAAAGTGTAATAATAATAAAAAATCACTAAAGAATTATATATATAAATTGTAAATGAAGATACAACTATGTACAACAAAAGAACAGAGAATCTATGTTAATGCTTGTATTTAATAAGAATTTGAAAAGCTCTGTGGTACATGCATTATTTCAGCACAAGTTTACGAAAAAATATTCAGAGAAATACTTGAAATTTGTGTTTGACACTAATAATTGTAGTAAAACCTTACAAATTAGTACATGAGGCCATGTCAGCAACTAAAGGCATAAATTTAATAAATGTTACTATTTGATATACTTGTAATCACTGGTTGAACTATCATTCATAGGTGCAGAATAAATTATGATTTGAATGAAACATACAGTTCATTGACTAAGAAAACTATTAAGTACATAAAAACTGTATCATTCCCTTAAAATTGTTCTAAGCATAACTTTATCTTTGCAACACAAGAATAATACAGCCTAGAATTTTTAAATGCTTTAATAACATGTATAAGCACAGTAATGAATGCTGAAAAAAGACAATATACAGTTTTAAAAATAAAATTTAATGAAAGTTTTAATTAGTTATGTGACTGAAGTATAATTTGCTTAATGTTGGTTGGTCTCTAATGTTAAGAGTTGGCAATGAAGCCATTTACTCTCTTGCACTCCAGTATTTTGATGTTATATTGGTATGTTGACTAAAGGTTGGACAGCGGACTAGGTCCATAATACCTATTTTGAGGACATGTTTCGCAAACCATCGTTTGCATCGTCAGCTCTCACACCAATAAAACAAGAAATTAGATTTGCTAAATTTACTTACCACCCTGGGCCACAAAAAAGTTCCAAAAAATATTCAAGAAATACAATATAACATTGGCGCCAAAAAACAATTACAACATTAAAACCTACTTAACAGTAATAATACTGATAAGATAAAACCAGAAGAAAAGTCAGGCATTTACAAGATTAAGTGTAAAGACTGTGAAAAAATTTACATAGGGAGGACAAAAAGAAACATAGGCACTAGAAAGAAACAAAGAACACTTCAGGCACTTAAGATGCAAAAAATATTGATAGGTCCGCAATAGCATTCATTTCTGGTCTGAAAATCATGAAATTGAAGATAGCACCGAATTACTAAAATACGTACAAAAACATAGTGAACTCGTCATATGGCAGAGAATATACATAGAAAAACATAAAAACCAACTAATGAACTTTGAAATCCTGCCAGAAGAAAATCCCACATTTAAGTTCATTACTAAATCAACAGATGGCAGCAGCAACTCCAGAATTACCCACACCACTGGATCAAGCTTCAGTCGCATAAGAGCCGACAATGCAAACGATGGTTTGCGAAACATGTCCTCAAAATAGGTACGTAAGTGAAGCCAGTGTGTAATAAATACGACTCATCTATAAATTAATAAGGAATACATTAATTTCTGAGCACCATATCATACCTGGTTCCTGCTATTTCCTTTGTACTCAAATTCTTAGTGGTAAAATGCATAGCTGTTCGTTCTTTCTACAGCAACAGATAAAAATAATTTACTAATATGCAGCAAAGGGATTAAAAGAATTATTTTATTTGTTAAAAATGAAATCAGTTTCATCTTGCAGGACTTGCTTTACTGGCCACTAAATATGCTAACATGCAACTGTCGCTTTTAAGCACACTTAAAACCCATCGATCTGGGCTGGGTTTGAATATACAGGTTTGTGATCAGTAGAACGAGCACCTAACCAACTGGGACAACCAAACCAATTTTTTATATGAAGAATACCATGCAACAAAGATAGAGTATATGATGATGGAAAACTGTAATTTATGTGTTCATTTCCCATTATTTATTTCACATACAGTCAACAAAACTCATAACTCTAAATAAATTCATGTGATGCCAAGTATTGTTTATAAACTTGTGTCTCCTTGAAAAACCTGGAAATTGCTTTGAATTTGATTTTAAAATTTTGCTAGACAACTGCATAAAATTGTGCTGATGCAAATTCTAAAATAATAGTCATAGTAATGTGCATGTGACCCAACACTTCAACCTCAGGCAGTTATACAGGCATACTTGCTCTCCTGCCAAATGAAAGTTGCCCTCTTCTCTGAAGCACTGATCAGTTCTTGTAAATGTGCATATTTTGGGGTATATTGAATCAAGATATGCTCTCCACATCTGTTGGAGGCATAGGCATCAATTATGCCAGCATCACAATATGCAGACTTTTACAAAATTTCTCCACATGTTCTCTATTGTTAATTTAAACTTACTTAAGACATTTCTTTTACATTTCTGTTCTTAACAAGTTATTGTGCTTTGAGACAGCATTTTGGCAGGGCTAGCATATCAGCTCTAAGAACATTTATCTCACAGTGATATGCATTTCTACTATGACTTATTCAGTAACTTTTGTGACTCTTTTTCATCCTTGCTCATATTGTGTATTAGTAACCATAAATTCATAATTTAAGACATAATAAACTTTTTCTAGCTATAGTAATTTAACAAATTTGCTGTTTTTGTTACCATATGCTTTGTAATGCTCACTGATTAATTGCATTTTTAAACTTTGATTATAGAAATTAGAAATGCACTTCAGATACACAACATCCATTGTTTAGCTCATGAAAACTTTGTTATAAGTGTTTAAAGCTGCATCTTTAGTGCTTATTTTAGGTGCCTCGAAGCTGGTGTTGGGGCCAAACCCTGAGGACAACTCATAAGTTTGTGGAGAAAGTGTTGATATCTACAGTTAAACCAAAGCTTTGCTGGCATGCCAAACATCTTAATATGCAACCATATTACATAATTGAATATTACTTGCTGTTTGAATATTACTTTCTTATGTTAAGTTGAGCATTCAGTCCAGTCTGTTAGCTAATCAAATACGTATTAAATTGTATCAAAATGGAATCATATACTCTCGTTCCAAATTTTACAACTGATTACCAAAAAAATTAGAAGTATAAAGAAAGTGGCAACTTTTAGTCAAAACTACTGTTCTATTTGATTATTCACTGTTGTTACTCCACTGAAGAATTTTTAAATCAGCTGGTATAGTTTCATCATCTATACACCGCATGGGGGGGGGGGGGAGGGTATTAAATGTTAACCTGTGATAATTAGATCCCAGATTTTTAGGTTATAACCTTATTCCACCTGAAAAACCTAAATGAGGATTTGACACCTAAAATAATCTAAATAGTTGCTTCCCATTTGAAAAAAAAATATTATTTTCCGATTTTCAAAGTTAATTTGAAAGGTTCGGATACAAGAGTAAATTAATAAAACTATTGAAATGCACCCTTAAATGACATTTGTTTCAAAAAGGAAAAGATGTATGGGTAACTCATTCCGACTGAGCTTCGAATTCTGCTCCTCCGGAATATCAGGCAGCACACAGTGGAACACAATGGAAATAGGTGAAATGTTTTCTTGGAGTAATACTTTGCAGCTATGCGATATATGCATTTTAGTACTCCACTTAATAGAATTTATTGTTTTGTTTCACAAGAGCATATATTTCCATCTTATCTATATCAATTGAGATAAACATATTCAGAAATAATTTTAGTATATATGTCGTAGATACAAAAGGAAAAGACAATGTCTTTACAATTGAAACTACCGTTAAATGTAACACACATGACATGTGGTGACACTTTTATGCAGCTATTAGAAGCTCACGAGAAGCATAACCTGCTCAATGCATGTTTTTCAAAGTTGCGGAAGATTATTTAAAGAAATCCTGGTTTTGAAGACTTGGAAATCATAAATTCAGCATTGCAGGGAGAAAAGTATACAGGAAAGCTACCCCTAGAACCTGCTGCACTGGCAGTAGTCTATGCTCCAATGACAAAGAATGTTTTTGTTATACAAGAATGTGTTGCTTAACAATAGGAAATTGTTTACCTAGAAAATTTGGTTATGTAACTAGCTACTGCAATGAAAAAAAAAAAAATAACCTAGAAAACAGACAGTAAACTCTATTTTGTGCATTCTGTGATGAATACCTTTGACTATACTTATGTGAAATAAGTTCATGATTGAATATTACAAATAAGTATCAGAAAAGGAAAATTATAAGTACATGTACTGATAAGCAAAACATTTATAAAGCCTATTTTAATCAAGAAAAACCTTAAAAAAATTTAAACATATAAGAAACCTAAAATGAAGGAATATTCTACATAAAATTCCGGGTTGTAGTGATAATTCAAGCATATAATGCTAATCATAGTCATGTGTAACCATTATATATATATATATATATATATATATATATAGATAGTTTTGAACAATTGCAACATTAGATCAGTTGCATCATTTAGTTAAGTTTGACTTATCGAACATCATTTGCACACAAGTGTACTGTATGATTTACTGGAATAAACATTAATAAACATTATGCACGATTGGAGGAATTTAGTAATAGTGACATCAAAATTAATTGAAAAAACTGTTTGTAGTCAGTTTTTTTGACATTTTGTCACTTACACTTTTTATAATTTTGACAGTTGGAAAGAGGTTGATAATGGAGGCAATGGCTTCCGAAACTAGTCCCTCAAAACTATAAAAATTGAAGTGATGAAGTGTCCAAAAATCCGATAAACTATAAAAATTGAAGTGATGAAGTGTCCAAAAATCCGATACAAATAGTTTTTCCAATTAATAAAAATATTCACATATACATAATAAATTTTTCTTAAATTATTTGTAATTCCTTCTTAAATTACAAAATCATTAAAAAATATAAAAATAAAAATTATAATACAATTATTTGTGCTACCACTCTTCGGGTGCACCAATTGCTTTTATTTTTCTCTTTGCTTAAAAATTATCTTGTTCTTATATTTTCCAAAACTTTTGGTCCAAGTTACTTTTCCTGTATAATTTAAACCATTTCTAAATTATAGCTCCTCTCTCCATAGATAGCCCTTTACATTCAAATAGTATACGTGCAGTGTCTTAATTCGAGCCACAAAGGGGTTCTGATTTTGTGGGACAACCTTGTCTGAATATTAAACACCAAACAGTAAGTCAGCAGCTGAAGAGAGAACAATATTTCTTGAAATATGTTTATATATTTAAAAACTAATGTGAATTACAATTAATACAACTAATACAGGTATTCTCTTTCATAACTGTGTAATACCTTCACTATTAGTAGCTTTAAAATTATTCATAATATAGTTTTTCCCTATAGATTTCAGTGCATTATAATTAGTTTTAATCCTGTTTTACATTACATATGTGGCTTATTTCTTTTGACAGAAAGAAATTGTACAACCAAGGCATCAAGCAATGAAGGAAGGACGTATTGATAAAAGTGCAGAACCATTTAGTGTGCGTCTAAAAGAATTCTGGGACATTACACAAGCAGGCAATTTGCTGGGTGAGAAGTTTAGCAAGATGCTGTCTCATGAACCACATGGCCTAATTTTTCAACCTTCTAAGGATGTAAGTTTCATTTCATTTCATTTTATTTCATCCTTATGCTCAGTTTACATAGGATACGTCACAATACATTAATTTGTAGTAAGATGGCAAAATTAGTTTAGCTACATCATTATTACAAAGGTTTAATACTTCTACTGTAGCCTTAGCCAAACTTACATACACTTTTAGATGAGATTGGCTTCCTCATGAATATCACCAGTTGTATGTATTTTGTTCAATGTAAAATAAACATAAGCAGATTTGGATAGATATAGTCAAACTGAAAAAATTCATGATGGTATTTTGGCCATGGTAGCTGAATGGGTAAGAACGACTGGACGGAAACCAAGAGATCTGTGGTACTTCGGCCATGGTAGCTTAACCGCTTCGCCGATGGCCATTTAAACCCTTCAGGGGCCGGAAACGGATACCCAATAAACAGAACAAGACATTTAAATTGTTAAATGCTGTAAAAATGCATCATAAATACAATTCCATATCTTCTGTATTTATTAAGTTATTTAAACGAAACAAAAACTGGTTTAAAACCCATTAAAGGCAGTATACATCTACAATAATAATGTAGAGACTACTTTAATAAATCGTAGAAATTTCACTACTTTGTTTCACCGTAGCAAAAGCCATTCTTTGCGCCGAACGCGCCTAATATTTCAGTCATTTTGTTTTGTGTGCATACGAACCAATGTATGTATCGATATTTAACTGTATTGGAACACCACAGTGAAGCGAAAAATTATTAAATTTTAGATGAGTCGTATTTCTTACACATCTGCTTCACGAAAGTGAAGCAGATGTGTAAGAAATACGACTCATCTAAAATTTAACAATGTATGTATGTTTAGCAACGCAAGCGACTTCTCCGATTCAAGTTTAGTTTATTTATGCTATACCAAGCGATAGTCATACGAGTATATGTTGCGTTACACTGAAAAGAAAACTCTGTCAGCATCTGCTATTACAGTAATTCTCAACCAAGATGACACATTTGAAATTATGTTAACCATGGCTTATCCCTGTAATGTAGCAAATAAATTACCTTGCGTATGATGTATACAGGCTTCTGATATTACTGTAAAAAATCTGGAATATTTGCTGTGCGATTATGAAGGAGATGTTTAGGATATAGTTAGCAGTGACGTGTACTGATCTACAGAAGGCATGTTAGCTACTCCATCGTTTGGGGGAAGTGGCGGGTCAAATATGGGTGATGTGGATCTATCTAGCTATCCCTATTTACGAAAAACAGTTAAATGGTAAAACAAGTATTTTTATACCACTGGATGTAACCATGCACAATTGTTTAGTAATTTTCAGAGCTGTAAATTCGTGCAAGACATTAATCTACCTGTACTTGCGCGTATAAATAGCTCGTAATCTAATTGAGTATTATAATACTCAGAGGTAAGGGGTAAGAAATTCACCACGACATCACCCCTCATACTTGAGAGAAAACACTTTCCTAAAAGCATACCACCCACAACCAAAAAAGTCGCAACCATTTCGAAAATGTCTAGTGTGTTGCGAAAAAGAAGTTCGCAAGGAAACCAATATTATTTGGTTTGAATCTGCAGATGTGCTCTTGGGTGTTTATCCCGGTTTGGAGGTGTATAGTTCAAATAGAAACCTTTAAGGGTATGTTTACATCCCATATAGAACTAATTTAAATTTATTGTAAAATTGGAAGATTAAAATAATTAGCATTAAATGCATGTATGCGCAGGGCGTCTATACACGTCCATATCGGTTTGGGGCATTTTAACTTGGACGTCATATGACATCCATATCGGTGAAAGGGTTAATGGGTAAGAACGACTGGACAGAAACCAGGAGATCTGTGGTTCAAATCCCAGCCATGGCATTGAATTTTTCAGTTTGACTCAATCTATCCAAAACCTTAGGCTATACACGGCTAGTGTGAAGGAACAATTAATTTCCATCAATTAACTTAATAAGAGTTTAACGATGAAGCCGGGACTCAAGCACTTATAATAATAAGTTGCCACAAACGATGTATCTTGAATACGAGAGCCTCTAGTGGTTTACTGGGAAAATATGGGTCAATTGGAGAATTTAATGTCATGACAACACATTGGCCATGGTAGCTCAATGAGTAAGAGCGACTGGACAGAAACCAGGAGATCTGTGGTTCAAATCCTGGCCATGGCATTGAATTTTTTAGTTTGACTATCTATCCAAAACCTTAGCCTATACATGGCTAGTGTGAAGGAACAATTAATTTCCATCAATAAGCAAGATTTCGTTGCAGTTTTTAAACCTTGCTTTCCTTTTATTTCAGGTTTATGTACCTGGGCAATGCCAAGAGGTGTTAAAATGGAAACCTCTTAGCCATAACTCTGTGGACTTTAAATTAAAAATAGTAAGAGAGTCTGGTGAAGGGTAAGTAGTTTGCCTTTTTCCATGAGGTACTTTTTATTTTATAAGCTATATTTATTAAACATTTTTAAGCAAATAGCTGTTGGCAGGCAAAGTGATTAGGAAGAAAGGAAATAGGCTTAATGATATGCTGTATCATTAATGCAAGAAATGCAAAATGCATTACTTCCATAAGCTGCATTGCATTTGCAAGATATATTCCAAATAGTTAGTGGAAGGAAATAAGCTCTGTATCATAGGTTTGGTTTAAAAGGAAGAGTTGCATTGTGGAAAGTGTTGAGGGATGCTGTTAAGGTGACAGTATATTGGAATCCCTGTAACCTAAGGGAATATTGACTCCATGTTAGGAGTTTGTAAGATTAGAGAAGGTACTCTTCTCATTGGGATAGTTATTAATAGGCTGAGGATTTCTCAAGCACTGCTGCCAGAAAGGTAGGAAATCTGTTCTTATCTGATTTGTTTGTTACCATATGCAGTATGTATGCTACAAAATTTGACTGGTCCCTTGCCTGGTGCATCAAATGGGCATCAAATCTCAAATCATGTGAATAACTATCGCAATAAACACAAAGCATACCTTATCACAGCAGATGTTGGATATGGTGCCCATGTGCATCAGTATGTTTACGACATCTGAGAAAATTTCCAATTACATGCAGTAGTTCACCTTCTGAAATAGCATTAATTTCTGCCCTGATATTTTGGTTTAATTCTTCTAATGTGTGGAGATTAGTTTTAGTATACTTCACTTTTGAAGTTGCCCCATAAATAAAAATCACATCTATAAGATCAGGGGACTGAGCGAGCTTAAACCCTTACTAATGATTCTATCCTTAAAAATTTCCTCAATAAACGTTAGGATATTAGGTTAGGATTTTAGGTGCAAATTTCAGATGAAAAAAGGAAAGGAGAAGATGCTCAAGTAAGGTAAAAAAAGGGGGGGGTGGCGACGAAAAGCTGCTGCTTTGTGCAACTAGTTCAACAATTTCTCTTTCCTATATTTTTATTTATTGAATTACAAACAAGTACATCAAATTATAACTCATAGAAGGAAAACACATGAAGCTGTTATACTTCGACATTAAGCATCTCTACATTTTAAAAGTAAGTCTGTTTCTATTAGGAGATAGAATGTCTTTGTAGATGCTAAAGCTTCTTGGAGATAGAATGTCTTTGTAGATGCTAAAGCTTCTTTTGACATCCACAGAAATCAGTGGGGCAAATCTTGTATTCACTCGGAATGGCAATTCTACAGATGTGACGAAGTCCTCAATGTCCGGATTCTTCTGAAGACTAAACTCAAGTTTGTCTTTGGCAAAGCCATCTAACTGCTCCCTCACAGAAGTAAAAATATCTTACTGTTTCTCCTTTTCCAAACCATATTCTTCTAATAGCTGCAATCAGGTACTTGTAACTATGGACATAATATAGTTCCGTCTGCAAATTATGTATTTTCTCTGGTAACAGAAGTTGCTGTACCTTGGAAGTTGCACCTGCATCGGCTGGATCCAAAGAAATCACAAACTCCTCTTCTTCTTCTTC